>OX336389.2:152529433-153129433 GCA_946902985.2 Meconema thalassinum
TACTACAACTAACCGAGGTAAACAACGTGCACTCTATAAAGGCTACTCTTATAACTATAGACGACAAAATGTAAAAGGAATAATATTCTGGCGATGCTCAAAACAGAGGTCAACAAAATGTCGAGGCAATATGAAAAGTAGAAATGGTGTGGATTTAAGTGTGAGTGATCATCAATGTAGTGCTCCAGACAAAACACTAATGGTGTTGACAAAAAATCATCAGAATGCTAACAAGTTAGTACAAAAGAAAGATTGTTGCTACTCAAAATAGTGCATTGTTTGTTGAGCAACGTTTAACCCCTGTTGTAAAAGTTATGTTGTATCCATCTTCCACGTCTCAAGAGTCATCAACATCACAGACTATGCAAGAAGTAGTGTTGTTGTTGTTTTAAGGGGTTGAACTACAAAGTCATCTGCCCTTGATATGCAAGTGGATCGAAAAGGACTAGATAGTTATAGACAAAAGAGAGTTGTAGTTTGTATATAACTATTGTACAAGTACTTACATTAAATAAATAAAAATAGTGTATGGGTATTGTCTGTTTTTCTTAATTGCTATCCCTATGTCCCACTATTAATGCAATTGTTAACCATCAACAGTCTCTGACTATGTTCGCAAAGAGAGTGACCTTAAACAATACACTCTATTTATGGTTTGTGTACCGAGTACACAATAATACAGTGTGGTCAAGCCATGTTGAGGCAATAGTTATATCAGGTAAGGGATTCGAACCCTTGCTTTCTTGTACAGAAAATTTGAACTTAAGTCAAACACCAACCACTCGGTCAACCTGACTGTTACTAATTTAATTATTTTTGTGGACTTGAGTGTTTATAAAACTTTTTCCAGTATACATTGACTAAACCACTTGTTTGTTTTGAAATATAGATATTGTTTTGTTTGACCATAACATTGCAGTTATGAGTCTTGTGAACTGGGTGTTTAATATAGGGTTAAAGGCATTTTAAAATAATTTTAGAAAAGCTCTTAGGTATCGTGTCATGGGTTTTAGTAATGCATTACTGTTCGTTGACTAACATTTACCGTTACACAACATTATTTTGGTGAGCTCTACATGTTGTTGTTTGAGTCGTCAGTCTTTTGACTGGTTTGATGCAGATCTCCATGCCTCCCTGCCCCGAGCGAAACGTCTCATATCTATATAGCTACCACACTCTACATTCAAGGCTATCTGTTTAACATATTATAACCTTGGATCTCCCCTACAAGCTCTTGGGTTCAATTCCTAGATTTAACACAAACTTTTAAAAGTGGTATGACAACTAAAACTAGTCTACTCAGTCTCGGTGGTCCAAATAAGTAGAGAGGGTTTGGTTCACACCTCAACCATAGAGCGCAATGTTCTTTTTTTTAAATAATGATAGCCATTTGTTCAATTTCACATTTCACACATTGCAATTTGTCAATTTTCCATTTGCATTTTTTTAAATGACAGTTTGATGTTTTTCAATTTCATGATATGGAAACATGGATTTTTCCATTTTCATATTTACACATTTGTCAATTTCCCATTTGCATATATTTTCTTAAATGTCCGTTTAAGGTTTTAAAATTTTGTCTATATGGAAACATGGATTTTCCATTTTGCTGTTTACAAATTTTTTATATATTTATTTTGTGTATGTTGAAAAAAATCGATATTTCCAAAACAAGATTTTTTATTTTTCATTTTATGGTTTTGTAAATGATCTTAATGTGAGTGCTTGACCATGGATTTTCCATTTTGCTGTTTACAAATTTTTTATATATTTATTTTATGTATGTTGAAAAACGATATTTCCAATACAAGAATTTTTATTTTTCATTTTATGATTTTGTAAATGATCTTAATGTGAGTGCTTGACCATGGCAATAATACAGTCTATCTATGTGTTAGCGGAACCATAGAGTCTTATTACTACTGCAAGTAAGAATGTTTTACAAAATAACGGCTATCTACCACTGCATTTGAAAAACACAAGTGTTAAAAAACTACAGTATACTATTTACCATTTGCTATATACATTAATTACCCCACCATCCTACCTTGCCGTGTTTGCTTTGGTTGAACAATCAATGCTACCCACACACACACACACACACACACACAAGCTTTCTCTCTCTCTCTCTCTCTCCATCATTCTATCTATATTCATACATTCACACAACCATACCTGTCTTTGAAAAACAAATACAACCACGCTATTTATCCTTGACATGCACACTTATCCCAAATAACTTTTAGTTATACATTTAACATTTACTATTACAAAAAATGTTTCCACTATTTACAATTACAAAAATGAATATTTACAAAATACTAAATCTACTGGTTACAAAAAAGCCATGTCTCTAAATGATTAAACAGTAAAATCACACCTCCACCTCGTGGTTATAACCCCAGGGTAGGTTAATGCATAGGTCATTCGTCTGCACTCATTTGCTATCCATCAAGGTAAAAGTGCATTTTCTCTGTTCCACAAGATACAAATTTGATTGCTGGATTGTATACTGCACTGTTTATGCGATATAGCTTTGCCAGTTCATAAAACCGCTAGGTAGTTCTCTACATATAGCAATTTTACCACTGCTCTACCTACGCCTTTTGCTATTTGGCTTTCTTACAGTCTAGTGTGTGATAGACAGCATTAACTGTATGTCAAACCCAGTTCACCTTTGTTTTTGTAATCAAAGTAATAATTTGAAAAGACACAAATGTAATCAGTTTTAAACGTTATCTCTGTTTTGTTTTGTTTAATATGTTTATGACATGCATATTAACCTGAAATCGAACTCTGGTGAAAAGGCTAACAGCTTAACCACTACACCACCATGCCCTTGTTTCTTAGTTTGCTCGTTCTAGGCCTCAGACCTGGAAATCGAGTTAAGACCGCCAGTACAAGAGCTAAAAGTGCTTAACACTGCAACACAAAATGGATAGCTGGTAACATTATACAACCGAAAATGATTATATTTCTGTTAGCAATGCATTTTGTCATCAGCCTACTGTCTGAGCACTGACAGCAACACAGTTTAGTTTAGAACAAGCGAGTGTGTGTGTATAGATTATTAGCTTCAAGTATTTAAAGCTTGTTGTGTGTAGCGACCATCTTGTCCCGGTAACCACTGAGTATTCTTTTTGTGTTTTTAGCTATCCTCTTTAACCAATCAATTAAAGATAGTCTACTCTTACTTCTTGAATAGATAAATCAAAGTTTGTGTACACCGTTCGTCAATTATTAACCCATACCTGCAACATATACTCTCTCTATACTGCAGTTTGATCTGAAAAAAAAGTTTCAATGACTTGTCAGTCACCATACATGTAGCCTACACTAAATCTTTCTCTACCTAGCTATGTTTCATCACACATGGTAAACATCTCACGTGTTCGTATCCGATTATTAGTTTATAAAATCTCAGGTCGATGACCCTGATGTATTAGGTATTTTGGGTAAATTCATTGGCCATGGGAAAGGGTTGACCATTCTAAGTCCTATGACACCTCACATGTTGATATTCGATTATTAGTTTATAAAATATTAGGTCAATGACCTTGCTGTTTTGAATCTTGTGGGTAAATTCGTTGGTCATGGAAAAGGGTTGACCATCCTGAGTCCTTTGACACCTCACTTGACACTCTCTGATTATTAGTTAGCGAGATATTAACGCACTTTTTATTTATTCACACATGTTGTACACCTCCTATAGCTCTGTGTGTACAGCGCTCCGCGCTTCGTGCATGTTCATACATGTTTGTCTTTCCCTTTCCACCTGTGTTCTCTCTTACATTACCCCTCCCCCTCTCCCCCCTCCACCTCCCACCACTGCTGTTCGCTGCTCTTGCCTATCTATTGGTTGTGACATCATTCCCACAAGTTGCATCATACTTTTTACTGATTCAGCGATTCCCACGCTTTGAACATTCTGTTATCGTGCACGTGGACAGCTAACGTCCAAGGTGAACACCTGTGGCAGATCAAATTTCACGTCAACTTGCATTTTGTCACGTACGAAGCAAGACAGGATGTCACTTGTTAACAGTTATCGCGCACGTGGGCAGATAACGTCCAAGGTGAACACCTGCGGTAGATCAAATTTCACCTGAACTTGCATTTTGTCACGTACGAAGCAAGACAGGATGTCACTGGTTTAGCGTGCCTGTGGTTTCACACATGTGTTCACATGCCTTTCGCTCTTCCCTGCCACCACGATGGTCGGATTATTTCACCTTCAAGCGTCATCTATTGTCAAATCAGATCAACGCCTTCCAATAAGCTCAAATGACCTTCACCTCCTGCTCCTCGGCAAGTCTGTTTTCTCTACTCGCTTCGACCAACATAGAACCAAGTTCTCATCACCATTTACACGTTAAAGGTAAAATATCAGAAAACGCACGCTCGCTCTTTCATACACCGACCCGCCGAAATAGCGATTAATCTATTGAACACACCCACCATGGTCAGCGACAGGTTTGTTGAAACACACACACACCCAGCCGTATCGTCTCTCTCAACCACCACGCTTCATAAACATTATAAACAGGTAAAGAAAAAAAACAGGGTTTTCTCAACATGTATGGCGTTAGGCCCTTTGTGAATTATTTTTTTGAAAAAAAAAAAATCTACCACATTTGAAAGGGGGCGTTAGCCCGAGTCCTAGGACACCTCGTACTCGTCTCTAGCGTTATTGGTTTGTGAGATATCGGCAAAAATCACAAAAAACACGTGTTTACCCCAAAATCGCGTTTCCCAAATTTTTTAAAATTACAATGAGTGGTCCATAGCAAAGAGGACATCACCCCGAGTACTTGGACCTGTCGAACACACCTCTAGCATGATTGGTTCGCGAGATATAGCAAAAAGTTCAAAATCATGGTTTTCCCCCCAAAAAAACCGTGTTTCCAGCATTTCACCTTTTCGACATGAACATTTCCGTAAAGAGCGCAACGAAACGAAAAAAAACGAATCCAAGCACGCCTTCCTAGCATGACTCCTTCCATTCCAAGGTCGCAGGGGCTCACCACTTGCTTTTATAAGCAGCTCTCTCACTACCCCACTACTTACAAAACACAATTTTTTTCTCTAGAGACTTGAAATTTATTGTGGGGCTAGAGGGCATAGGGACATTTCATTTATGTCAAACAAACTGTTTTGTAAACTTCCTAGTTTCCAAAATATAGGATTTTCAAAATTCGAGTGTTTTCAAAAAAACATTAAAAATAAAAAAGTTTTATTACAAAAAATAAAGGTCATAAAGACCATTCGTTTGAGCCATGGCACAACGTTCTACCATGTTTGGTTTTCAAACTATCGCCTATTTTCGAAAACAAAACAAAAAAAAAATATATAACGAGTGGTCCATAGCAAAAAAGACGTCAGCCCGAGTCCTATGACACCTCATTCGTGAAACTCCGACCATGGGTTTGGGAGATATCGGCTTGGACTCACGCGGCGGCCATGACACTAAGCAGAAGCACCACCATCCCCCTACTCATAACCATGGTCCTAATAGAGTGTTTCGCCCCTCCATTAGGATGGAGTTGAAAATGGAAAACCACGGAGGTCCGTACGAAGGATTGCCGACGATGGGGATCCTACGCTGTGATTTCCCAAGTCTACAATAGAGCATTTCCCCATGACCTTGTGCGTAAACGCACTCACTGTCCTGAACACAAATAATGATAATTTGAAAATAATAATACCGACGGTATTCTATTACAGTTTTTCCAAAGTTTAATTGCATTTTCTTGGAAAGTAATACAGCTATAAACCTGAAATATTTTGCAAAGATTGAGTAGTGTAATAGATTTCTGCCGACCATATGTGCTTTGAATTGTTAAAATCAAAACAATACAACATGGTGGCTTTGTGGGTGAAATTCCTAAATCTTACAGGCTCCTCTCAGAGCACATTAAAGATTTGTCTGTAAATTTGTAGCGTATAGAGAAATATTGTGCCCTTCAGAAGAGATTGCCGGGGTACCACCAACCGAAAATGTCATTCCCGACAACCCCATCCGTCGAACACACAACCTGAGAGGAACGGATGCACTTCTTCAGGGCTAGCGCCGGCACGAGATTCAAGCCCCCAGAGGGATCGGGCTTTCACATGGAGTGATGTCATAGATGCCCAAAGAAGTACACCCTCAACACACGAAGCTAATAAATAATAAAATCCAGACTTAAGTAAGATTCGTGAATCACTTATTCAGAGAACTTAAACTCTTATCCTACTTCGGAGGGTTTGAAATTGGCTAATCCGCAAAGCTAGAAAACAAAAGTGAATAAAGAAATGAGGCCCTAACTGAAGCAAAGTTAGCCCTCTCGAAAGTCCTTCAATACAGGAAATTAAAACAACAACAACAACAAAGCTTGGGATGTGGCACGTAAGATAAGGAAGGAAGCTTGTACTTTAACGTGACCGTTAATCTCTCGGTCATAAGCCACGGGACCTCCGTTTTACGTGGAATCCGAACCACAGGGCATGGCATTTCACATCGAAAATCTCACATGCATTGACCGGGAATCACACGTAAGATAAACCGTACTCAAATACAATCACAGTTAAATAAACAGAATTACATTAAACATCAAGAGCAATCAAGGTCCCAAGCTATGATGGTACCACTTTCGTATTTACATTGAAATTTACATTAACTAGCTAAATCCTGACGTAAAGCAAAATACGGCGAAAAGCGTCCGTATACAAACAATTAATTCAAAAGCTATGATAGCAACCATACTATCCAATAAAAAACAATAGACAACACACATTTTTCCAGGGCACAGTAACATATCAGGTGGATCCCATGAAGAACAAGTAGTTCCGTGACGAACTAAACAGCCTACTTTTCTTAAAATGTAAGATTCATGCCAATCTATATAGACCTATCTGCAATAATAACGATATCAAGTTCCTAATACCAATATTTATAAGTACTGCAGTTTGAAATACACTTAAAATAATGTAGCCTAGTACAGTAACTTACTACAGTTGGCAGCCCTGGTGACACTGAATATATTCTTAGCTCCCTCTCTTAAGGTATAGAATGCACATACACAATTTGGTTGAAGACTAATGGATAGTACGGTCGTTACGTGCTGCTTGATATTGGATTAATCAGTGCGCGTAAAATCGTGTTGGGAACAATGTCATGTATGTGATGCTCAGAATTAATCTGAAATAATACGATCTATTATAGCCTAATGCCAATTGGTAATAGTTGTTAGAATAGAAGTTATGTTTAATTAAAATTGAAACTATCAGAAAGCTTAGAATCATGTTGGCAGCACTGAGGTATATTAGATACTCCAAATTAATCTAGAAAGTCAGGTACTATACGTGTGCAAAGTTTAGAGCTGAAGGCTTGCATACATTTCTGATAGATTGATATTAGGATTAAAAAACAAATAGAGAGAACATTTATTAAAAGTTGGCAGCCCTGCTGGTTCCTACGAATACGCATAATCATAACTGTCATGGTACACAAAGCACATACGAAATTCGGTTGAAATCCATTTGTTAGTATAGAAGTTATATGCATTTAAAAACTTGACTTCTCAGCAGGCTTAGAATCGTGTTGGCAGCACTGATGTATATAAGTTACACCGAACTTGGGTAGAATATCAGGTACTATAAGTGTGCAAGGTTTAGAGCTGTTGGCTTGCATACTTTCTGATATATTGACATTAGGGTTAAACAAATAGAGAGAACATTTATTAATCATAATCATAACTGTTATGGTACACAAAGAGCATACGAAATTTGGTTGAAATACATTTGTTAGTATAGAAGTTATATGCAATTTAAAACTTGACCTATCAGCAGGCTTAGAATCGTGTTGGCAGCACTGATGTATATAAGTTACACCGAACTTGGGTAGAATATCAGGTACTATACGTGTGCAAAGTTTAGAGCTGTTGGCTTGCATACTTCCTGATATATTGACATTAGGGTTGAAACATAGTGAGAGCATTTATTAACAGTTGACAGCCCTGGTGGCACTTTAGAATACGCACAGTCATATGTGTTGTAGTACACATAGTACATACGAAATTTCGTTGAAATCCAATCGATAATATAGAAGTTACATGCATTTAGAAATTGTACCTACCGGCAGGCTTAGAATCATATTGGCAACACTGGCATGTATGAACTTCAAAAAATTAATCTGGAATGTTATTATCTATACGTGTTCCAATTTTGGAATAGTTCGTATTCATAACTTCTGAGATATCCGACATAGAGCTGAAATTTCAATTGCGACTTTTCAGCAGTTGGTAGCACTGACGTCAATTTCAAATATGGCCGTGAGATATTCAAATATAGATCTTTACTCTTACCAAATTTGGTGTTGATAGCTGTAGCCGTTTAGGAGTTGATAGGGGGACACACACACACAGCCAGACAGACAGACAGAAGGACAGACAGACAGACAGACAGACAGACAGACAGACAGACACACATTTTCCCGGATCGATCGCATAAGTCTACTTTTTCCTCATTTTTGCAAAATGTGAAAAGTAGGCTAAAAATACACAAACACTCAAATATTATACACAAACCCTTCTTACACAAATTAAGGAGCTGTTTGCCCTTAATTGTCATCTCATGCGTGTACATTAGGTTGGTGAATGCGTAGTTATAACTACGTCTAACTTCACTTCGAATCACAGCGGCCCACATGTTACGAACTTATGGTGCCAGTAATTCCTAGTCGGTCGAAAGCAGTGTCAGCTAGTTCTAAGTTATTTCCACTCGGAAATGGTCAGCTCAATGCATCGGTAAGCGAACTACAGAATATAGATACAAGTTTATGTGCTTAAAATTAGTCCATCATTTTATACACTTCGGTTTAATATAATTCGCTCTCATGATTTATTTCAGATTTTAGTTGTAGGTTTAGGCTCCCTAATAAATTTTAAGTCGCTCGAAGATTGACCATATGATGCAGGGAGAATACAACTGTAAGTCTCAATACAGATGCTTACGACAACGTGACTCTCTTGTCACAATAATACCATGAGCTAAAAATGCTCCAACAACAACACCAACAACACTACGCGGCTCTCAATAGCTCGCGAATACATTCATCAGTCAGTCTGGCAACACTGGCTCAAATACTGCCAGTATTACAACAATAATGTTTGCGGGACTCAAAATATCCCTGCGACGAGTCCTCCAGACACTGTAATTGCATCAGTTACTAGCCTTATACAAATAATCAATTGGTCATCATTTATTACAGGTATAACCTCTTATTGTATTCTGAAAAAACTTGAATCCTTCATATAACAATAGTCGCGTATAATAGCCGACTCAACATGTGACGTAACACGTCATTTCTATCAAAGCAGCTTACAGCTGATAACCTATCTCTCCGTTACATTCCAATCATTGCTCTTAACATTCCGTGAAAGGAAATATGACGTCACTCGTCGTCGAAAATAATCAATACTAGTCTCACAATAAGACAATACTGGGCATCATGGGTTAAGTTCCGTTATGCTGCTGGCCTGCCCTTGAGTGAAATACACACTCCTACTGCAAGTCCGCGCTCTCATAGCGCACAAAATGCTCCCCGCATATGGCAATTCCAAACATTTATATCATTCACAAGGGATTCACATTGTTAAAGTCCTATAATGTGTCCCTAAACGTAGTCAATTAAACACTATAATCATTACTCACTGATTTATATTATGTTCTGCCCAGTATAAAAATATAACAAACAATCCTTAACGTAGATATATCTACACTAACTGCTTTGTATTCTCAAAGAGATGCCTATCACATTCTTATGTACAGTTTATTTTGGGTTAAATGTTACGTGTCTCATCTTGACACAAATGAAGGCATAAATTTGACAGCACATGCTCTCTCGGGCTGTCTTAAACGATACGTTAAAATATAGGGTTCGATGCTCGGTCAAATAACCTTAACTGTTACACTCATTATTTTATTCCCACTTGGAATTTGGTAGCATCAGAGCTATACTCAAAAATACAAACTGACTTTCATCATAAGGGCGGTGGTTAAATCCTCTAACACATCAAATGATACGCCCAAAACATATAGTAGAAAATAAAGCAAACAGCTTAAACGGGGTGTTCCCTAAATCTTATTTACACTTGAATGATTATCATCCCATTAAGTTCAGCTTCTGCTGACAAGAAATACAGCTTCCTCAAAGCTAAGTCGTTTAATAGTTACATCTTTCACATGGGTTGCAGGTCATCGAAGATGCACCAGCACGATAAAAATCAATGTCTAACAATTGCTTGACCTATTTCAAAGCAAAAGAAAGAATACATTGCAAAATCTACAACTACAATTCCTGCGTACTGGTTGCTATCTAACTCGGTTTCTAAAACTAGTCTGCCAAATCAAAAACCTTTACAGGAAGAAGTACATGACTCACTGTGGATTGTCGTTATTCACCTCATGTATCCTAGGAAATGAGGAATTTAGCGTCTCCTCTAGGTAGGAGGGATTTGAACAATTCGTTCCAGGCCATCGGTCCTGCCTATTCCTCTTCCTTCTCCTGTTCGGTTTCCTCTTGATTTTCCTCATGATTTACCTCATCGTGGCAGTTCTACTCCGATGACGTCTCCCTCATAGGTTGGGTTTCAGCCATAATGTACATTGTGGGTACGAGTTGAAAGATATCGTACACGTGGTTAGGCTTATACATCGTGGTGCGTTGAAATTATGAATTTTAACACAGAATTTATTATTACACAGACTTTCAAATTCAACACAGCTTCTATCTCACTTGTGCAGATAAATAACAGAAATGACCATACACATCAGCCACTGAATTTAATAGATACAGCGTATGGTATCTAACACACAGATTCTATGACTGTTTATCACAATTACTAAAAATATCGATAATCGTGCGTCAAAAATCACGACCTGACTTCATGTAAATAAATTATATCGGATGGCGTACATTGGGCTCGTAACAAATAGTACAGTTATAATATTGTGGAATTTTCACAAGACGTAGGTTAACACTGCGAGCAGCGTCGTATCGAAGATTAACTGACCACGTACTGAACAGTTAAATGATAAGAAAATTCACAATTCTTAGAAATTTGTCGATCGTTCAATTTTATACGTTTGGTACAGCACTACAATAAATATTTCAGGTACTTTATCGTACTTTCACAGCGCGATGGTTGCTTATACTTTTCACTTCACTTCCTAAATATGAGCCCTTCCACACAAAAGACATGTGGGCTCGAGAGTTCCAAGACGTCACGTCCTACACGGGCGAGCTCAAAACGTGGTTGTGTTCCTCTTCGGAATTGCGTTCCGGCTTCCAATGAACTTTCAAGTCGTGTAGCGACTAGTTACATATCTTTCGCATATCTGCGAGGAAATGCCTTTTACGAATTATGAAATCATTATGTCAGTTATGCAGAACTACTTAATATGAATTCCTGCGATGTGCAAAGTGATATCATGGTTAAAATAAATAATTCCTGGATTTATTTAATTATAAGAGTTGTCCATAGTCAACATAGAATCTTGAGTATGAGGAAGTCTTCTCCAGCTTCCGGGTTTGATCTACACATAGTTGATGCAAATGACCATGCGTTCTAAGAACATATCACCAGCATGAGTTTATACGGGCTCACTATCTAACAAGCACACAGTTACGATTGCCTATAGCGTATTAAACAGAAGAAGTAAATTGGTGGCCCCACGTGTTTTAAAAAGGAAAATGCTTTTTTTCTCTGAACTTATAACAGCTCTGGAATAGACTCTGATACAAGATAACGATATAATTTCACAAGTAAAGTTTGATAAACGTAGGAAGCAAGAAACTAACATGGCTATCACGTGTATTGTCAATTTAAGCGCCTCCCTCGGGACCTATTGTAACATTTTCAAGCAGGCACCTACGCCCCTGAAACACTTATGGTGTATACCTTGAATTCAACATGTTAATGTCCATCTGGCTGCAAGTAATTCGCCATGCATAAGCATATAGTTTTGTACTTGGTTATTATTATTATTATTATTATTATTTATGTGTGATATTTGATTTTGATTATTATCAATTGCTTTTCTTATTATCTTTAGGGGCCGATAACCTCGATGTTAGGCCCCTTTAAACAACAATTATCATCATCATCACTTTTCTTATTATCTGATACATATCTATTTGACCACAGCATCATATCATTGGCTATGGATCATAATGAGTGTTATTATTATTATTATTATTATTATTATTATTATTATTATAATTATTGTGAGATATTGGATATAATTTTCGTCTGTATTAATTTCATTTGTGTTAGTTCGGGGAATATGGGAATTGGTTGTGGGGTTCATTTCGTAAGTTAGGACTGAGAGAGCTGGCGCCGAGGAGATTACGAGTGGGACAATATGCAGCAAGAGGGGTCCTAACTATTGCCCAAGACAAGGGAAGTTGCATAAATTCGGAGAATCGCGTCTGGAAGGCAGGCAATGATTTAGGTCAACGACAGCACGCCATAAGAATAGAGAGGGGGTCATGACGTAGCACGTTTCTCGCTCCTTGCTTCAAATTGTAGGACGTCATGACCACGCAAGAGTTGGCGATTATGTCACATGGATCGGCATGTCAAAAAAATGAAGAGATGTGACGTATCATATGTGATCTGGGCTTGATATTACGACTGACCAGTGATTGGCTGTAAGTAAGCGGCAATTTGAATATGATGAACTACCTGGAGGGAGGTGTTGAAGAGTTTATAATAACGGAAGCTGGGCTGATTAGGTCCCCATTATATTACTGAAATTTTGATATACAAGTCTACGTAACGGTGCTTCTCCATGAGCCGGCAGTAAAGAATTATATTGGTCGAGGGTGTTAGACAAATGAACGTCTAAATCCCCACATGGTGATAGTTGTGTCTTGACTATCAGTATAAGAGTGATTTTAGGAATTACGTTCCATCACTACCAATTAAACAGTGGACATATCACATCCCTGTTCATTTATTTCACATTAAATTCTACTCATCATGACAACGAGCAGAAGATGATCGTCACACCACATCACATCACTACGGCGGGCCACAAGGACGAGATGAAACCTTCACCGGTAGCCGAATGACGAATGATTACGCAAAGTCTCTCTTTCCTTTGGAATGTAACGGCAAGTAAATTCCAGCATTAGCAATAACGTAACTTTAAATTCACCTCCTGTTTCATTCTTTGGCAAGATAATAATTAAATTCAGTAGATTCATACTGTATTCATTAATATTATCTATATTAATCAGTTTCTTATTTTATTATTCCATTCACTCGGTCAAATTCATGCAGTCCTCTTCTTTCCTTGTAGATATAAATAGTTATTAGCCATGCCTTTTCCCCGGAGCAAAGGTTATCTTGGTCAGAGACGGAGTTCAGCACGATCAGAGAAGAGGAATTCTCAATGTGTTCTACATAAAGTTAACATTTAATTCATTTATTTGATCATCGACGTGGAGTCGCGGCCATGGCACCTAACACAATTAATCACATATTGCAGCAATTTTGGTAAGTGCTGAGGTAGAGCTGGCCGAGTGTAATCAGGCAGTTTCGTATCAGGTCACCCAAGGTAGTACCAACAATTTCAAGTTAAGTATCACAATTTGTCGCCCCTCAGTGTGCCAAGGAGGCAGACATTACACTATTCGCCTTTTAGGCTTAAAATGTTGCACCGTGATAGGGTTCATTAAACCATGTTTGAAGACATGAATTTACAAACCAAGGAAAGCAAGCAGGAAAATACATCGCAGCTGCGCAAATCTTAAGACTTACAAGTAAATGCTTTTTCTCGGGATCTAGTTCAGCTATAATCCTGAAATATTTTCCCAAGGATATCAACTAATATGACTTGAGAAAATGTAAATGTAGATAACCGACATGGCGACTCTGTGAATTTCCAAAGTATAAATTCATGTTCTTGGGAACTCTGAGTGCCACAAGTCAGATTTTTTTTTACTATAATGGAAGATTATAAGACTATTTGACAGGTATGGCTTTCGAAATCGTAACAAACAAGAAACCAACATGTATGGAATACATCACTAGTTTTTCACGTATCTTAATTAAGTTAATATTGTAAATGGGTCCAATTTCGGGAACCAGGATTGAAACATAAATTTTATGGAATGTAGTCTCCTGAGTTCGTAAGGAAACTACTTGTTAATCTATAGACGAGTGGTCCACCAGTCCCCATGCACCCCATCCTGTGTTATTGACCTGTTCAAATATCGGACTCTCATCGTAAGCCGATGTGTTCGGTCTTGAACTCTAGAAGACAGAATAAATCGTTAGCCCTAATGGTAATGAAATATTTGAATACTGAAGTGACTATAAAATCACTCAAAAAGGCGAAAAACCCGTTTGTCAATACGATGGATACATAGAAATTATTAACAAATAACATAAGGTATGTGCTGAGAGCTGCCGTCTGTCTGCCACGTCTCAGCTCATTTGGAAACAGGACACAACCCCATAATTAGCCAGTTCAAGGAGTGAAAGCAACCAGGTTCAATATTGAAGGAATACACTTGAGTCGTGTCGAGTTAAGACTTCAGAGAAGAGTATAATATGTGTTTGGAGTTTCGCTGTACACCTCGGCTTTTCTGAATTGCGTCTGGGACCTGTCATCCGTGCGCCTTTTAAGCTTACGCTGGGTTAAGTGTTAACGATACCGGGCAAAGCCGGGGTGGGTTATTAGTTAGAATTAAATTTCTCTAACATAGAGACAGAACCGCCAATGGAGTAGGTATGTGGACGATGTCCTATGCATATATGACACAGATTCAACAAATGAAAATACGATCTTACAAGACATCAACAGTTTACATCATTCGAACAAATTCACTAAGGAGTCGGAAAAAGAGCAAATCATAAACTACCTCGATATAAAAATCAAACGGTCGAACAATAACTTGTCGTACTCGATCATTCGCAAGCCCACCCAAACATTACACACAATAGATAATTGCTCCAACCACCCAAGGACACATAAATTAGCAGGCTTCAATTCGATGGTCCACAGGGACATATAGTAAGTATACCCATGACAAAAGAAAATTACAACAAATGCATTAGAACAATAAAATAGCAAACAATTTTCCACCTAATATAGCCTAATAGATAAAATAATACAAAGACATCGGGCAAAATGTAGTATATTGCAAACATCAACCAGTGAGGTAAGCAAGTTCACACGTTTCAATTTCGTGAATGCAAATTCGTACAAAATCAATAATCTTTTCAATAAACAAGGAATCAAAATAGCATTCTGAATTAATAAGCACCTCGACAATAGTAATTTAAATCAACAAAACTCATACTCAAAATCTGGAATGTACTTATTCTCATGCCAAGAAACAGTGTGTCAGGCAAATTACGTAGGACAGACAGGAAGGAGGATGGACACACTTTATAAAGAACATAGAAATGCCATAAAACACAGGAAACACTCAGCAGTATGCGAGCACATGCATGACACACCCCAAACATAGAAACAGACATGAAAATCATACACTACGAAACAAAAGGTAGGAAACTTGACATTAAAGAAGCCATAGAAATTCACTTTGCTAAATTAAACAACCCTGTTAATCTCAATGAGCACACATTCTTGGAGGGTTCACCCCTATTCACATTATTAGGCAGGAATCCCGTCAACGATAAAGTAACAACATAACGAAAATTAAGCCAGGCAATGAATAAGTAGTGGGGTGTAACAAGGAAATATGCTAAGCGTGAATAATGCACTTTGTGTAGTAATCTCAATAAACCTAAGCCTTAATTAGGTAGTGTTATCGAGTTCAAGAACGCCCATCAAGTCCTGCAGCATTTAATGACTAATTATTTTATGCGAGGCGGGGAGAGATTGGTCGTTAATAGTTGTGATCGTTCTTCACAATTAGTATACAGTACAATCATACAGTCATGCAGCTTAGATCATTGCTGGCCACGTAACAATCTACGTAAAAACAAGTAATGTTTTACGTTACTACAACGGATTGAACAACACGTGGATTGAAAATTAATGACTAGTATTCATAACAACTAACAGAGCGCAGCATGAGCGCACCACAGGCGACACGATTAAACATAGCGTGTACACGGAGCGGTCAGTCCGCTGGAGGTACGCAGCGGTACTGGACCTAGGGTTACCAACTGAAAATTTCCAAATGCAGGACATTGCTTAGCAAAAAGCAGGACATTTAAGAAAAATTCCTGACAATTTCAATCGATAACAAAATTATACATATATTACACACAACGTTTTACAAAAGGAAATACCTTACTTAATGATCAGTCCTTGCTGCAGTTCATTTCTTTGAAGCTGTATTTTTCAACAGAATCTACTTTTGAAAGAAGAGGCGAGTTATTTTCTTAAAGTACATATTTATAAAATTCTTCACACGACACATCTTTGAAATTGAACTTCACAAGTAACATTCCTTTCACTGATTCTACCAACAAACGGTTACTTTCCTTTGTCCATTGAGCATTTATGAATGAAAACACACGTTCAGCGGAGGCATTGCTGCCTGGTATGGCAAAGAAAAACTGGCTAATGCTCAAAAGTTCAGAAAATACCTCAATGTTCTGGCACTTATTTAAAAAAAACAGACCATTGTTGGTCTAGTGTTGTATCTTTATCCAAAGTTGAAGTTTTTGAATAAGCCCTTACATCACAGAACTGGTCGAATAATTTTGAATCATCTATTTCTTCACCTTTTGACTGTAAGTACTGAATACATGGTACAATATCGTCAAAGCTGAGGTCTTTAATGTTTTGAAGTTTCAACCATTTGAAACACTTGAATTCCTCTATAGGATACATCCATTTATCCAAGTACTCAGTGCAGGTTTCATAGAAACAAGATACATTCTCCATAAACACTTTGCATTCTTTATCCAAACACTCTTCTGAAAATGTATTTAACATCTGTCTGACTTTAAGGGGAATGAATTGACCTTCAAGTCTGCCTATCAATGAAGATTGTACAGATTCTAATAGTTCAAGCACTTCTACAACTGAATTATTTTCTTTCTCAAGTGAAAAAATTTTATACTGAAAAATGTGCATGGTTGAGGAAAGAAGCAAAAGATAGAGCTCTGAAAAGTCATTTTCAAGGAAGTTTCTAATTGATGAAGGCACTGAATTCCTACACTGAGAAAGAAAGTAGGATTTCAGAGCTGGGAACAATTGCAGGATTCTTTCAACTGCTGGATACAATGTTAACCAACTAGTCTTAGAATGATTTAAAAGCTGCAGATAATGTACATCAACACATTCACAAAAGTCTTTCAGTTCCTGAGAGCGCACTGCATCTATATGAAAGAAGTTGAAAATTTTCATCACCACAGGCTCAATATCAACAGGAAGAGCATCAGCTCCGTGTTGCAAACAGTTATGTAGAATGTGAGCAGGACATCCAACACCTACTGTGTTTTCAATCAAGTCTTTTTGAGAGCAGAGAATACATTCTTCCCTTCCCTGCGTGCAAGGCCTCCAAAATTAACATTGGCATTGTCTCCAGAAAATGCAATGCATCTAGAAGTAATTTTATGCTTTTTGAGAGTATCTGAAATATAGGAGGAAATACATTCAGAATTTTCATTTGGACATGCTTGTAAATCAAGAACTTTTATCTGAATGCCATTATTTTTGTAATCAAAGAATTGGATGACAACAGGAAACAACTTTAGTGCACCATGATTGCTTGCATCTGTTCCTAGGCCAAAAAAATGGAACTTTATTGTTCAGAGTTTCAATTATAATATCTGTCGAGTGAGGAGCAATAACATTATTTATTATGGCTTCTGTTTTAGTTCTTGCACAGGACAGTTTCTGTGCTACTTCAGAACCTAATGACATACTCTTATTCAATTTAGCCGTGCAGTCCATTGATTTGTATGGCTGGTGATGGAAAACTGTATGAAATGACATTGTAGCTTCTGCGGCTTGAACTTTTTTTTATCATATGGTGAATATTTGGGAGCGGCAAATGATAACATTGAACATGATATTGACCTAGTTCTTACCATCATTTTGCGTTTTTCACTGTTAACGTGTCTTTCCAAGTCACCAACACCTTTGAATCCGACATTAACATAACTATCACACACTGCACATTTCGCTTCACTTTCACTGCGTCCGTGAGTAAAGCAAGGATACTTATGTTATACTTATACTCCACTCGCTGCATACTCGCACTATGATTTACGACGACAACCAGATAACCAAACACGATAGCTGCAAATCATATGGCAAGCACATGTAAACTGTAGCTCTCGGCACTTCCGGTTTCTCTCAACATAAACGTGGAAATGAAGCGCGTTGATTGGTTGAACGATGATGCCTGGACTTCGAGTTCAATATATCAAATATTAGTATTACTTATTTCCACCCTTGGAAGTAGCGCCCTGAGCACATGGAGTTGATGTACGATACAATAACATGCTGTCTTCAGCCTAAAACCTAAGTGAGCAATCTTGTAACGAACAAGAAGTTCCGTGACGAACTAAAGAGCCTATTTTTCTTAAAATTAAGTTTCATGCCAATGATTAATCTACAGTATATGAACCTATCTAGAATAATGACGAAATTAAGTTGGTACTATCGAAATGTCTAATTAGTTCGAAATATACCTGGTATAATGTAGCCTAATAGAGCATTACAGTTGGCAGCCCTGGTGACTGAATATATTCTTTCCATCTCTTAAGGTACAGAATTAAAAAAATTGTTGAACTCCAATGGACGTTACATGCAGTTAGACATTGGATCTATCAGCACGCGTAAAAGCATGTTGGCAACAATGTCATGCGTGTGCTGGTCAGAAATAGCTTAATCTGAAATATTATGATATCTTGTTGTGCCAATTTTGGTCGAAATCCATTTGTTAGTATATAAGTTACATGTATTTTAAAATTGGACCTATCAGCAGGCATAGAATCATGTTGGCAGCACTGACTTATATTAATTATTCCAAATTAATATGGAATGGCAGGTGTTATACGTGTACAAAGTGTAGGGCTGTTGGCTTGCATACTTCTGATATATTGATATTAGGTAAAAAAATATATATATATATAGACAGCATTTATTAACAGTTGGCAGCCCTGATTGCTGTTAAGAATACTCATAGTCATATCTGTTATGTTACACATAGCACATACGAAATTTAATTGAAATCCAACTGATAGGATAGAAGTTACATGTATTTAAAAATTGGCCCTATCACCAGGCTTAGAATCATGTTGGTAGAATTGCAGTATATAAGTTACTCCAAAATTAATTTAAAATGTCAGGTACTATATGTGTGCATAGTTTAAAGCTGTCGGCTTGCATACTTTCTGATATATATTAACAGTTGGAAGCCCTGGTGGCTCTTGAGAATACGCTCAGTCATATCTGTTTATGTACACTTATTGCGCCCGTTGACGCATGTTTGCTCAGACAACAGAGACTAAAACTTATGCTGAAATGTAACTGAACATACCCTGCGAGCGGCGGGAAGAAGCTGAAGCAATATCGCTTATGATTATACTTTTACTTATTTTTCACATTCCAAAAATCAACTATAACTATAACCAAGTAATTCTGCATATTTGAAGTACAGCATACTTCGTAAATCGAAGAAACTATCAATTTACGCGGCCAGCTCATATACTGAGAGCACGCCATATTTGGTAACACCAGTTCCTATTCGTCTGTGGAAGAGACAACATGTGCATGATGGAGCACAAGTGAAAGGAAACCATGTGGCAGGAAAAATCTACGCATAACTTTCTTATGGATAGCCATCATGGCATTGTGTAATAATTGAAGGATTGAAGACATTCACCACCACGAGAACTGTGAAATATTTTTATTATTATCCGAGGTGAAATGAAGGACTTGTGTGAAGAAAACTTTGCGACCGCATGGTCTCATTCTCTCTCTCTCTCTCTCTCACACACACACACACACACACACACACACACACACACACACACACATTTCAGTGTTCTATAAACTGTGTATTTAACTAACTTTATAACTGTACAAAACATACAAGTATAATCTTTATTTTCCGGATGGGCAGTGATTTTGATTTATTTTTGTTAATATTTTCTTGTGTAAATATCAGTGCAAGTCACGAGTGAGTGTTGCACAAGCGACAGAGACTAGAGCCAGTGGCGGAGTGAAAATGGACATTTTTTTTACCGCATATTAGCTGCAGTGCGCGAAAGATTTATTTCATTATGTACTACATTTTTACCAACGCTAACATCGCAATAATGATAAACCAGCAGATCTTCAGATACAACTCTAACCACGCGATGGCATGTGATTGCTAAATCATGCTGCGTGGGGAATTGGCGACGGAGGATGTCCAGACACAATGAAATGGTAACCTAAAGCCATACACGAGACCGCATACAACATCTCATGGCGGGACTCGAACCAAGTGACGCTGAATCTGTAAGTCAGATCAAATATTTATAGCGTATTGTAAGAGTTGGAAAACAGTAGACTAGTTTATTTTGGTTTCATTTATTTAGTGCACAATGCAGGTAGCTAATTATAAGACGCGTGTGGAAAAGAAATAGTTTTATTAAACATTTATAGAAGCCAGGAAGGCTGGATTTTCAATGCTCATTCGTATCATTTAAAACAGGTATTATCAACTTTTATTTTTGTCAGGCTGATGACAAATAAACTAGTTTGACAATGTTAAATCAAGGCCAAGGTTATGAGCCAAGTTCACTACACAGCACACTCGATTCTAGGCAATGGATTAATATTTTTTTTTAGAAGGCTGTGAGATTCTTGACATTATTACAAGTGGAATGCAGAGTTCCGTTATTCACATTTATTGACCAGATCAATAATTGAAAACAGGTTTATTTTCTTTAAGAGAAGCCACACAGGCAATGAATGCAATTGTATTTTGTAACCAAATGAACGCACGTTCGATTTATTCAGGGAAGAGGCAATTTTACAAACGCACACACACAGTTAGTTTGTATCAGGAGCCTTTATGTTTATTTGAAGCGTTGTCAGGATGTGTTTTTTGTACACATAATTTTTATTACCAGCAATTCAAACGTGTATCAATTAGGATTCCACACTTTTGTAAATAAGAATATTATATGAGTCGTGACGGTGGATGAATACCTCCGACATTGTTATTGTGGTTATATCGGTGGTAATGAACTAACTAAAGTCATACCAAATACCGAAGGCGCCTGGATCAAAGGATCCGAAATAAGAATAAAGTAATTGGTGAAGACATAGGTTGTCTAATAAGTGTGATGAAATATTGGTGAAGACACAGGGTGTCTCGTAAACTATTGAACTATTGAGTTATTTGCTTAAGCTGGATACACACGTTATCTGAATACACTGAACGCTTTTAAAGGTCCATAAACTGAACAACAATACTGTCAGGAATAAATAATTGTGTGAAACTTTAATAATCAAAAATAGGGTTTTGAAAACGAACAAATCTTATAATTCCCCCTTGAACCTAAATAAAATTTATAAACATTAAAAATAAACTATTTTTCTGGACCAAATGTTAACACTTAGATATTGTTAAGCTATTGTAGATACATTTTGATACATTTTCACATGATTAGTCGACCACTAATTGATGATGTGATAACTGAAGCACACTCATCAGATTAGTAGCAATATGAGTCGATGTAATTGCTTAATTACTATCGCATTTGCAGGCTTTCCTATATTTTCTATTTTCTTAACACTTTGACAATATGACCGTTTGTTACAAAAAGTAACAAATCGAGTACGCAGGCAGTGCCAATTGCACAACCATAGGAGTGCTGAATTATTGTATGCATTTGTGTTGTATTAGCATAGTTTTTTATATTCAGCAACATTGTGCACATAGCTTGATTTTCTTAGTAATAAACGCATCTCGTTTATTAATTAATGATATTTAGGACTAGCTAACACTTAACTCTAAAGATAAATGTTAGAGATGGCACCATCATAGCATAGGACAAATTTTCCCCTTGCTACTAAATGTAAATGTTCTACTATTTGTAAACAAGTAAATGTCTTGCTTTGCTGTAAATTCTTTTGATGTTTGATCCACCCGTAAGTTATTTCGATGTAATTGCTTAGGGTCGATCTTACGTGCCATTCTCTTAGCTTGTTCATTTTGTCGAATTTTGTATAAGGACCATGAGAGTAATTTAGATCTTGTTTAGGACTTTTTTTATATTTCTTTCAGGGCAGAATAGTATCGGACTAGCCGTTTGCAACTCGCATGCTAGGCTAGGGATCTATTCTGAATAAAATTTGTTTGTGATTTTAACCTAAGACTGGCCTCTCTTTTCTTGTTTAGTTTTGTTATCGATGCATTCCTCTGAGCTGGTTAAAGATCGAACCTCACTAATTCCCGACACCCCCCGAGTGCAGACTTTTGTGCTACACCAGCCTATGAATGTATCGTCCCCCATACTTGTGTGTTAACTGGAAGAGGGTGTCGGAAGGGTCATTTGAAACCGGTGGCTCCCCGAAACCTTCGGCCAGCGGGCACAATATTACATACAAAATTTGGTTGAAATCCAATTGATAGTGTAGAAGTTATAGGCATTTAAAATTGAACCTATCAGAAGGCTTAACATTATTTTGGCAACACTGTCATGTATGGCCTCCTGGAAATAAAACTGAAATAGTGTTATCTACATGTGTGCCAATTTTTGAATAGCTCCCATGCATACCTTCCAAGATATCCAATATGGAGCTCAAATCTCTAGCGCATTTTTCAGCAGTTGGTAGCACTGACATCATTTTCAAATATGGACATGAGATATTCCGGTATACATCTTTACTCATACTAAATTTGGTTTCGATTTCTGCAGCCGTTTAGGAGTTGATAGTGGGGGACACACACACAGCCAGACAGACAGAAGGACAGACAGACAGAAGGACAGACAGACAGACAGACAGAAGGACAGACAGATACACACTTTCCCGGATCTATCTCATAAGTCTACTTTTCCTCATTTTTGCAAAATGTGAAAAGTAGGCTAAAAATGTCGGACAATGTCGATAAATTAGAAATGCCGGCCAGACATAACCAAAATGATTGAAAAGCAGGACATGTCCGGCAAAAGCCGGACGGTTGGTGACCCTAACTGGACCACAGGGATCATCTCTAAAAAACAGATAAGTTGACATCACTCCATTACTTCCAGTGCATTTGAGTATTCTTAACAGGGTATTTCTACACGCGAGACATTGCGACACAATTAGGCCAATGGTTGATTTAGAACAATAATAACGAAATAGGCAGACAATTTCAATACTGAGATTATCCATAATAACAATTCAATAGACAAAAGGAAAGATACTTAATACACATTAATAATAATAATAATAATAATAATAATAATAGTAATAACGCAACAACCATAGAAGTGTATTATACGGTCTGTAAATAGTTGACACGTTACACAAGGTTGTACAAAGTTATGTAATATAAATAGTGTATATATTTATTTGTGTTTAAGTGTGATTCAGAAACATCAAATACTAGTTAAGCCTAAGTGAACATGATCTGACGATGATCGCGTGGCGTTCGAAACATATCATCCAATTAAGTAGGTATTTCTACATAAAATGTGTTAGCTTGTAGGGTATATAAATATTTGTATCCCGCCTAATGTAATTGGGCACAATTCGTGTTGACCGACTGAAAAGCTTTCTTTATTTGGAGGAAACTTAGTACCTTTCTAAAATATTGCTAGTTTAAAATGCAATTTCTATGTTTATTGTCTTAAATGATCACCTTACCTTACCCATCGGCGCTACAGCTCTTGTATAGCCCGGGCCTTCTCAATCACACCAGTCCACGCTTTACGGCCACCCACGAACTCTTAGTTGGCGTAGATTAGCGATACTTACTACGCGGCCCGCGGGCCGCATGTGGCCCTGGGAACGATATTTTGTGGCCCTCAAGACTGTTAGGGATAGGAATAAAAACATAAATTTAAGAGTTATGAAAAAATATTTTATGAAAAAAATACAATATTTTATAAATATATGTTATATTTATTAATTAAGTGAAGTGTATTGAAAATCTGTCGTTGTTTTTCTCTACATAATTATTTACTCATACTACCAAGTGTAGTTGGAGTGGAGCGACTATAGCAGCATAGCTAGTAGAGCAGAGTCAATGCCGTATCACAGTAGTGATGAGTCACCAGTGGTGACCTACGGAATAAAAATGCAAATTACCAACCTATAGTTACATTCAGAGGACAGATTTTCCAATATTTCAGCAATCCAAAATACCTAGGGATGATCTTAGACATGCCAATGATATTTAAAACACATTTGAAGAGCACAGCAGCTAAAATCAAAACCCGGAAAAACATACTCCAGAAACTGACAGGGACCTCCTGGGGCGCCAACGCAACAGGTCTCCGATCCACAGCTCTGGCTCTCACGTACTCAGTCGTAGAATACTGCTGCTCTACATGGCTTAATATTGCCCATTCCAAAATTGTTGACACACAACTGAACCAAGCAATGCGCATCATCACTGGATGTCTGCGATCCACCAACACTCACTGGCTACCAGTACTATGTAATATTCCACCTCCTTAGAAGACTCCAGTCATTGAGGAAAACATGGAAGAAATTCCAAAACAATCCATCCCTGCCATTACACTCCGTGCTCCCAGTAACTTCAGCACAGCGACTGAAGTCCAGACAACCATCATGGAGAACGGCAACCAGCCTGCAGGACGACAACTTCTACATCCTAGATGCCTGGAATACCAAATGGCAGGAACAAACGTCCTTGACACACTATCAGTTAATCAAAACTCCTTGGGTTCGGCCTGCAGGATTTTATCTACCTCGGCGCCAATGGTGCGCACTGAATCGGATAAGAATGGGCCAAGGAAGGTGCGCAGCGATCCTGAACCAATGGGGTTGGGAGTCCTCTCCTGCATGCGACTGTGGCGAAGAACAACAGACTATGGATCACGTAGTCTTCGCATGTCCCCAAAGGAACATTGCAAGACTTACACAAGCTGTCCCAGGAAGCCATTGGCTGGATTCAACGGTTCAATTTTGGACTCGAGTTTTTCAAACTTGAGATCAAGTGTATCTTAGTGTATATATATTTATAAATAATTGTTTTATCTATTCCTTCTACCATCATACGATAAATAAATAACCAGTGGTGTGTCAATTACCTCGGCAGAGCGACGCCAAATTATGTTGTATCACGCATTAGTCATCCCCACTACAGTGGCACTGGCTGGCTAGTTGCCATCAGTGGGGAGTTTCATCTAGCTCAGTGCAGACCTGTATAAGTTGCGCCAGTGTTAATGTGATTTTAGTGCGGTTAACTTTATGAATTGAACACATTACTTTTCGAACATAACATTTAGTTCAGTGATCGAATTTTTAAATTAAATATGGCAGGAGTGTACTCAAAAGGACGGAAACGAAAACTTGAGGATGAAAACCGCGAGTTTCAAGCTGAGTGGGAGGGAGAATTCTCTTTTTTACAAAAGGTAAGAAAGAAGGGACTGCCCTATGTTTGATATGTCGTGAAACGGTAAATGGAATCAAACGTTATAATTTGAACAGACACTACTCTTCAATCCATTCGCAATTTGAAGAAAATTTCCCGAAAAAATCAAAGATCCGAGAGCAAAGATTGCAATAGTTGAAAAAGTATTTTGCTTGTGAACGTAGTACCCTTTTTAATGCAATGAACAAGAATGAGCCTACTACAAAAGCATCCTACCAAGTAACGGAAATGTTACCACAAAAGATGAAGCCGTTTTCTGATGCAGAAATTGTAAAAGAGTGTGTTGTCAAAGTTTGTACAACTTTCTTTTCACACTTACCTAATAGTAAGCAAATATTAGATGAAGTTTGAAGTTTCTAAATTTCAGCTGTCTGATTCTACTTGCATGACACGGTCACAAGACTTAGCAGCAAAGATTGCACTTAATCTTACCGATGAACTGCAGCAAAGCAAATATTTTAGTTTTGCGCTCGACTCATCCACAGACATAACCTCATTTTCTCAATTGCTTTTGTTCGTTAAGTATGTATCCCAGGATTGTGTTGTTAAAGAAGACTTCTGGGCATGATTCCCATGACTGGACAAACTCTAGGCATTGATTATTTGAATACAACAGTAAGTTTTTTAACGAGTGTAGAATTGATCGAAAAAAGGATTTTTCTGTGTGTACTGATTCTTGCCCATCAATGTTAGGGCGAAATATAGGGTTCGTTCAGTTGTTGAAACCACATTTGGGAAATGACAGTTTATTAAGTTTTCATTGTATCATTCATCAAGAAAGCTTAGCTGTTAAATTTGATGAAAAGTTCAGTTGTGTTATGAAAACAGTTGTAAAGATCGTGAATTTTCTAAGGTCGAATGAACTGAACCACAGAACGTTTCAAGATTTTTTGAATTAACTTATATCGCAATATGGGGACTTGCTTTACCATACAGAAGTGATATGGAAGAGTAAGGGCAAAGTTTTGGAACGTTTCTTCAGCATTCGTCATGAGATTACTCTGTTTTTGGCTACAAAGAAAGGAGAGTATCCAAATGTTTATAATTTTGGTTGGTGGCTTAAAGCAGCGTTTCTTACTGATACAATGGGCATTGTGAATGAAACACTGACTCGATTGCAAGGAGACTACAATAACATTGTAACGAAAATGATGAGTGTTGTGTTTTCACAGGAACAAAAGCTCATATGTATATTGAAGAATTGTCAAACAGCGATTATTCCAGCTTTCTTTCTGTTAAAACTCTGTTTGATGAAAATCCAGATGAAAGTCAAGATGTTTCAAATTTACTAAAGCTGTTGACAGACCTAAAGGACGAAATGTCTGGGAGGTTTAGTGACTTCCGGAAGTACGGTATCAAGAACCATTTCGCTTGGTGGAAAATTCATGGGCAACATCAAATGTAGCTCATCTTTATGTTTTTGGATACGAAGCTAGGATTTGAAAAATGAGTTAATTGATCTTCAGCATGATACGGAGCTCAAAAGTATTTTTGAAGAAAAAAGAAGGATAAAGCTCACTATGAGTTTTGGAAAGTAGTTGAAAAGGACAAATTTCCTAACTTAATTGACTGTGCTCATTTTTTGTGTTGTTTTTGCATCTACATATGTCTGTGAAGCTACATTCAGTAAGCTGAAGTTCATAAAAAACAAGTACAGATGGTTAACGAGTGAGAACGTTGACAACATTTTGAGAATTTCAGTTTCTTCCCAACCTGCTTACATAGATGCCATGTTAGAGAGCTTTGAAAGATTTCGCCCATCGACTTCAAAGAATTAACAAATTCAAGTATTCCCGAGTCAAGTAAAGGACATTTCCCTGCTTTTTATATGGAAAACAGTTTATTTTCTTGATGTAAAAATATGTTTTAATCATATTGTTTGTAAGTTATTTAACGCCACTTCATAGTGTAGTATTGCAATAAGAAAAATATATTTTGAATTAACCTAAATTATACAGTTTGTACTTGCGGCCCTGAGGAAAATTTGATACGAACTATTTGGCTCTCTAAGAAATCCTAGCGAGGACCCCTGGCGTAGATCATCCTCTACTTCGTCCAGCCATCCTTTACGAGGTCGACCCTGCCGTCTCCTTTCTTCCGGATGTCGATGAAATATCTGGCCAGCCGCCCGTTTCTCCTCCATTCTTTTTAGGTGTCCTGCCCATCGTAGTCTTCCTCTTCTTACTTCCTTATACAGGCTATATATCTCTTTATTATATCGTGCTCGCCAGTTTCCATTTTCCTGGATGGGTCCATATAATCTTCTAAGAATTTTTCGTTCCCACGTATCCAATGCTTCCTCTCCTCTTTTGGTGAGTACCCACGTTTCACCACCATGGGTAACAACTGGGCTAATTATTGTACGATATATCTTAAATGATCACAGTGTTTGGATATTTAGATTTTGGTTTAAAATTATTACTGAATGGTCTGTGCCAATATAGATCATGTACCAAGAGCTATTTAGACGATCACTTGGAACATTTATCTAATTGATAGGAGTCGTTCTGAGATGGAAGAGATACATTATTTACTCATGGAACAACTTATTACTTCTTCCTTTCCATCAGCAAAGTTTCAAGATACACACCACCCCGGGAACATTTTGCGCCTGAAGACCCTCTGGTCATCCATAGGGAGCGACCAATATTACTCTTTGGTCCGTCTGCTATCCTGATAACTTCGCGGGCTTTCGTGAAAACTCGGCTAAGTTCGAGGACAGAAGATCGATCAGTAGTGAATAAAAGCCAGAGAAGGAGGGGCTAAATTAGGTCCTCCTTTCTCTCATCACCATATGAAAAGTTATCCTTTAGACATCCTTGAACAGGAAACAGACCCACATGTAATCCAAACTGACGACGGCTTGTGATCCTTCTTTCACAAACCCTCCAATAATACCCCCCCCCCTTAACATCTCCCTTCAAGGATTGGATTTATGTTTCGCTATCATTTTGAGAAATCAGTCAGTATAAAGTTACACCAACAAACTACCATTTTATGATAGAAAAGTATCACTAGTTCACAAAGTATAAGTGGAGAGTTGTTGAATACACTGGCAGTTCACCTGCAAAAAGCGCCCATACAAGGACATATTGTCATTGTTACGTCAACTAGAACACTGAGTCGTATGTCAAGCATGACGTCACTGCATCGGCGTATGCTTTACTATATGCAAAACATGTATGGTTAACTGCATTAATTTTCAACCAAATTTGACGTTCTTGATTTTTAGATAGCCATTGCACTGTGCGCCTCATAGGAATTCATTGCATCTTACCCATGATCCCACAGAAACGAGATAAATATGGGGTGGCCACAAACACCGGCGCGTTTGAATCAGTGGATTACCCCTATAACCATTATTATTACTTTTAATATGATTATTATGATTATCATCACTATTATTGGAACGATTCCGCAATGCTTTGGTGCTGCCAAATTAGGTTTTATTCTTAACACCCAGAGATTTTAAAGACTTTTCAACCATAACTTATTTTATTACATTCAATGGAGATCATAGGGTTTTTAATTCTCCTTTACCCAAAATGCTGAACTTTTCATTGTTTTTTAAATGAGCAAAACCTACATGTAGACTTGAGTAAATATCAATTTCAGAAGTTCAATAAGATACATGTAAGAACTAGTGATGTAATCCAAACTACCCATCTCCCAGATGAAATGTTTTGGTGGCTTATGCAGGAGCAGCGAAGATATGAGTTATTACCTCCTGGCCCTGTCTGGAGCTCTAATACTGTATCTTGTTTGTGCCACGCTTGGCAACAGCGTGCGTAGCAAGACATGTGCAACAGGCCACAGAGAGAGCATGATGGCTCACCATGGGCTAATTAGACTTGGGGTGAAAGCAATAGTTGTGATCTTATTATTGATTTAGAACTGAGGTTTGTGCCCATAGTGCCAGAATAAAATGTCACTCCATCTATCCTGAATGCGCAGGCACAACAAGAAGCTCTGCCACAGAAAAATGTGTTTCAGAAACATTTTAATGTAGGGTACCGAAAACTTGCTCCTTTTGATCAAATATGAAATGTAAATATAAATATACCAGAATAAGAGTGGATGTCAGCATAGCAACAAAACCTTCCCTACATCACTCAGCATTTAGACCGAACTGTATGAGAGTGAGAGATGGATGGATTCAGATATCTCATACATAAACTGGATGTAACTGGTCATATTGTCATATTGAAGTAGTACTTCTACTACTACGACTACCACTAATAACAGTAACAATAATAATCACCATTTGTAACGTTCGAACGAAATATTTTCAAAGTTTGCAGGGAGAGGTGGATTTTATTGGTTGATTGTTCTACTGTGGCATCCCTGACCTAGGTTTAACGAGCTGCTGGATGAACTGGGATAGCAGAAGGACGAAGAGGTACACCGTTCATGCCATATACGAGGCACCTATTCATCGCTGTCTCAAGCATGCGCACTTAATCTGTCAACTGTGAACTTCCGTGGTGAGCAGGCCGCTTGATTGCTTGCTCGCTCTCTATCGCGTGCGTGAGTAGAGCAGTGTTCAGTTGGAGTTGCCTTGCATGTGGACTCTTTGCTTACTTGAGTGATTATCAAAAGTGTGTAACTATTTATGCACTAATACTGATAGACGATAAACTACATTCCCGAGAGGTAGTAATTTAGTGTTTTCCATGCATTCTGGTCAATACGGTGATGGAGGGGAACCTCACGTCTCACACGTCCCGTTAGAACCTTCTACATCGAACATGTCAGTTATTTCTCAAGCAGTGTCCGCGCTTCAGGGCATACAAGTATAAATGGCAACTGATCCTTACGATACTGAAATGAAAGGTGAGAAACAATTGTTCAAGAGTTTATTTGCTGACGACCATGCACCGGTAGGCCAGAAGAAAATAATATTAGACGCTCGGTCTGATGTTATTATACATCCTACTGTTCCAGTCACTCCTGTCGCGAATAGTGAGCCTTACTTGGTGGATGATAGTAGTTCGAATACTTCAAGCACATAATCTCATCAAACAGCCGTAGTTCATAGCCCCAGTGATATCAGCAGGCCAACTAGTGCGTCGATCCGACCTCAAAACAGTACCGATTCCGCACTCGGCCTTGGCCCATTTTATGTGTATATTGAAGAGTTGACAATCATATTGGTCGTCTCATCGTATGGGCTTCGGTAAACTTTTCTACAGTAAATTTAGCAATTTGAAAGAGGCCATTATTAATATCCAGTCGATAGGCAAGAATCGCATTCGTATGGAGTTAGCGCCAGCTGCTCTGGCCAATAGACTTGTCACACCAGGTTTGGAGTCATATATTCCTCAGTTATTGACTAGTCGGCAAGGAATAATACACAATGTCGATACTTCACTCCCCGTTACGGATCTTTTCGAAATCACCCATTCTTACATCAAGATAATAAACATTTGGCGTTTCACCAAGCATATGACGGTTCAAGACATGATTATATACAAGCAAAACCCAGTATACTACTTTACTTTTCAAGGACATCAGTTACTGCAGTCTGTTTCAATGTATGGTGTTCGCTCTCAAGTACATCCATATGTTTCATCGGTAGTTCAGTGCTTCAATTGTCTTCACTTCGGCCATATGCAGATGTCTTGTAAATTGGCCACAAGTTGTGAAAAGTTCTTCGGGCCCCATAGCGTTCATGACTGTAATGCGCTGGATAGTCCCAGATGCATTCATTGTACACGCATTCCTGCTGATGTTTGGAATGCGGTATTTTCGCAGCTCTTACCACCCAATCTTACACCGTCTGGGTATAACATTTTACCAATTGCTTTGGTTGTGATGTCATCGAACTTATGGATAGTCATAATTTAATTATGTTTATCGACGGTTCACGCACGAGAGTACCATATCCAGTTCGTCACCCTTCGGAAGTGCGTCTCACATTGGTCCCTTCATCCAAAGCTCTTCAAATTCGTCAGTGCTCAGCGACCCTTTGGGTTCAGATCATTTTCCTATTCTCGTCACCTTGGAACTGGGTTCTCATATTACGAGAGCTTTATCATTTTAAATGATCTTGTCGACTTCGTCGTTACGCTGGGGTCTGGCGTTACGTTACGGTGACGGGACGAAATGTATCCAGATGCACTGAGGTGTGTGACGTCATAGTACTGCTTGGTGCATGTGTTCCCCGACAATCTCTACTTCGTTAGTATAAGACAAAAATCCCCGATTCTTGGATATCACGGGTAATCTCGAGAACCACTGGATGGATTTTGATGTGGTTTTCACCATTCTGTAAAGGATATCTCGAGGAAAGATTCTGTAGAAAATAATTTATGTGTGATCAAAGGAAGCCAAGCAGTAACGATTTCAGTGAAAAGTCGAAAACAAACTTGGCGTCCGTGCGCTTCTTAAGCTTGCGCTGGTCAAACCGTTAAAAATATCAATATACTATGAGCGTAAGAATTGGTCAGCATGAAAAAATCTACAAAAAAAGTCCGCGAGAGCATATCTCTATCTTCAATACATCGCCCACTATAAGTGTTTTTAGACTGGATGGAAGGGGCTCGTCCCCGCGCGCTCTGGTGAGCGTAACGGCATCCCGCGCGCTTGACCTTCCTTTGCCCTTGGTTTGCACTTGCCGTTCGCGAGTAATTTGAAACAAGATAAGCAAGATAAGTAATATGCAGATAATTTTCTAACATGTCAAGAGTCTTTGGCTTCGAGAGAAGCGAGAAGCCTCCAGCCTTTCGAGCATTTTTCAGCATTTGTAGCATTTAAAATGATACACTGTCACTTTTTCCACCATTAAGCAAATGGAACGTAAAGAAACCTAACTGGCCTCGTTTCTCAAATAAAATGACCCGAGTGGTTCGACTAATCTCAACATCAGAACCAGCTATATTATGTTACCGTATTCTTATTGAATGTATTGACAGAGCTGCCAGGAAATCTGTACTGCTTCAAACGTCACCATCGCCTAAAATGGGTTCGCCAGCTCCTTGATGGGACGAGGAATGCTCAAGTGCTATTGCACTTAGTTACGATGGGTATCTTCACTTGGAGCATATTTCAGCCCAAGTGAAACGGTTTTTGAAACAGAACAAGAAAAGCAGTTGGCGAAAGTTTTATGCTTCTTTGAATAAGGACACCAGCATGAGAGATGTACAGGAAAAAAAAATCGTCATAAAGAGTCCAACATTCATCCGCACCCTCTTGATGGCTACTGGTTGGATGGCTATATGGACCAAGTTACCCCCTCCTTTATTGAAGCTACCTTTTGAACGTATTAATTGGAATTTACGGATCATTTTCTTTGCTCGCCTTTTACTCTCCATCCTCGAGGGCTCACGGCTAGTGAGTTCGGGAGTTGGAGACCCCAGAGGGATTCCTGAGCTGGGTCCAATTTTCCCCCTTTCTCCATTGCCTTTTGGGCGGACTCTCTCCGCTTTCCCTATCCTATCTGCCTTTCTTGGCTCTATTTCCTTCCAAGTCCCTCAGTCCTCATTCTTGGAGGGTTGAGGGCATTTCCTTTCCTCCTGTCTATTATTTCCCTTATTCCTTTGTTTTGTCTTCTAGCACGTAAGTTTTGTGGTTAGTTTTAGTTGTAGTTTCATTTTCACGATCACATAAACCATTAGGGGCCGATAACCTAGATGTTAGGTCCATTAAATCACCAATTATCATCATCATCATCATCATCTTTTACTCTCCGTGAGCTCCAAATAGCTGTCAAGAATTCGTCCAATACTTCGCCTGGAATCCATAATATTAGGTACCCCATGTTAACGCATTTGCCACTCAAAGCACTGCAATTGCTTGTCTGGTTTATTAATGGAATGTGGACTGAACAGGACCTTCCTGCGGACTGAGCCACACAAATTGTTATTGCAATTCTTAAGTCATGAAAGGATGCCAGTCTATCATCCTCCTATAGACCGATTGTTCTCTTATTATACAGTGTGGTCCACCCGCCCCTTATTATTTAGTTTTATGAAACCCAACTAACATCTCAATTCTCCCGATGGTCGATATTGCTCTGCGCTCTGACTGTGTGACAGCAATGTAATTGGGTCATGGGTCTAGCAAAGAAAAACCGACCTTAAACGTTTCCCCGCCAAATGCTATGGCCCATTCTACTAACATACGACTTACTGCTCCTTGAAATAACACACATACTCCTAATACGATCGAATTAATAGCTTACGCCACGTGATCTGTGATAGTAAAAGGTTAAATCAACACCATAAACCGTGATTGAAGACTTTGAGGTGGGATGGCTACAGTAACTACAGCACGTTTAGCGTGCGGTATTTACTGTGTGTTGGTCGCTGAGAGGTCCAGTTGGTCACTAGTCGTGGCCGAGTGCGGTACGTGTGTGCGCGCTGTGTGACCGCATTGGAAGAGTTTACGGTTCCTAATACCGGTGCTTCCTTAGTTCCACGTGTGTACTGACCTTCCGTGTGTCATTCGGACAATACTTTTTCAAGTAGTTTTCCAGATAGGACAACAAAACCAGAAACCCAGAAAACCCCGCTGAAAATCATGTCCGGATACCAGAGAAAAAACACCGTACGCTGCCAATGGGACAGGCAGAGTTCTCGCCCCTCACCAGGAGAAATTCACCGCTGGATTGGCGATACCCTCCGGTTGACTGTCGACCAAGTAGAAGCCATCCAGTTAAATGCGCACGAAAAAACCATGTACATCAAGGTAATCAGCATATCTAAAATGAAAATCCACAGCCTGCTTCCAGTCTCCGACCGGGTCAGGAATGGAATGAATGAAGCCCCCAACTAGCGGCGAGGATATGAACTGTGCCGGCTGCCGAGGCCTGACGCACTCCTCTGGGGCAATGATTAAATGAATGACAGATGAAATGAAATGATAGTGGAGAGTGTTGCTGGAATGAAATTTTGACAGGGAAAACCGGAGTACCCGGAGAAAAACCTGTCTGCCTCCGTTTTGTCCAGCACAGATCCCACATGGAGTGCCCGGGATTTGAACCACGGACCCAGCGGTGAGAGGCCGGCGTGCTGCCGCCTAAGCCACGGAGGCCTTAGCATATCTATTTATCAGAAATTGTTAAATACTTTTGCAGATTCTATTAAATTTCAGTATGACTCAGGCGAAATGACAAATGTTAAGCTCTCCACAGCGGATTCCAATTTTACCACAGTGCGTATATTTAATGTCCAACTCGAAGTACCCCCTGAAATTTTCAAATCCGTCCTGTCGAAATATGGCACTGTGAGTGACGTCAGGAAAGAACAATGGTCTTCTGCTTATCAGTTCCCGGTGTATAATGGAATACGTGCCGTCACTATGGAAATCAAGCAAGATATCCCCTCCACTGAGACTTTTGGTGGCCATTCTAGCTATATAACGTATAATGGACAGAAACAGACCTGTTTAATTTGCAATGCTACCACACATCTACGTATTAACTGCCCAAAGAAAATGATTCCCCTCGGTATAACTCCTACACAACAACGACGTGTCCAATACTCGGAAGTTGTGACGCAGCAAACGTGATATGAAAACATGCTTATTGATCAGTCAGCTGGGACAACACCAGAAGTGACCTCGGATACATCTGACGCATAACTGGTACCTTGCCCTGACCAGAGCTGCGAGCCACAGAGTGTCCCTGTGCTATCGGCAACCTGTATCGCAGCCTTAGAACCAACTATGCCGTCACTACAGGCTGCCACAGAAATTTTGTCTTCACTGCCCCCACCTTCGCTGGTCCCTACCGACTCACTTAAGAATGTTGATCGGGGATCCGAGAACGTCTCTAAGAAGATTAAAACAAATGCCTCGATTGCCGTACCAGCCCCGAAGAATCAAACTGGCTCTACAAACGTTCCCGCAGCTGTGAAAAAGAAACAAAATCTTCATTCTACGTCATCTAGGGACCCACGAACGCTCTCAACCGCTGACAGCCGGCCTATGAATGGCAGTCAAAAGGAACTATCTCAACCTAAATTGACATAGTGCACGAGTATATTTCTCACCTGTGTCTTTTTTTTCTTTTTCTTTTTTCTCGAGTCCAACTTCCAGTATGTCTAGCACAACTTTTATACTTCTCTTAATGGCGCAATTTCTCACTGTGGCCACTGTGAATATCAATGTAATAGAATGCCCTCTGAAATTTCAACTGTTGGAGAGATTCCTTCGAGATGCAGACATTGACATTGCCTTCATTCAAGAAGTTGCTCTACCCTGTTTGCCCATATCTGCCTTCTACAAACAATACATCAATACCGGTAATACGAATAGAGGGACCGGATTCCTCATAAGACATGATATCCCACTCGAAGGTGTGCTATGTCATCCATCAGGACGCATAATATCTGGACACACAAACAATACCACCCTGATAAATGTATATGCCCCATCCGGGTCCAATAAACGTGTGGAACGGAAAATGTTCTTTCAACAGAGTATACTGCCTCATCTGCACGACGTTAAGGAAAAACTTATTCTTGCAGGGGATTTCAATTGTATTCAACGCCCAGAAGATTCCACTAGCTCATACCAAGGTGTCAACCCGGCTCTCAGGACCCTTCTTACCTCCCTACACCTCATTGATGCTGTGGGTAGTTTAAGTGTGCCCCTGCCCCATTACACCTGTATAAGTCACAACTCCTCATCACGACTTGACCGCATCTACTTTTCACAGGAACTTATCCAGCCTAGACGATATGAAGTGATACCTGCCAGTTTCACTAACCATCATGCTGTCGTATGTACAATCTCTTACCCCCATCCCATATTTCACATAGGAAGAGGTTATTGGAAGCTGAATTGCTCGCTGTTACTGGAGGAGGAATGCCAAGATATTTTCAGACAACACTGGACTCGATGGGTCCAACAAAAATGCAAATTTCGCGACTGCACAGACTGGTGGGATATTTTAGTTAAACCAGGGATCCACCGCGTCTTTAAGAACATATCTTACCAACGAGGTCGGGAAAGACGGGATACAGTTGAATTTTACTATCGAGTTCTTCGCCAGCTCCAGCAAAGATCTGATGCTGGGGAGCGTATATATGACCAGATCCGGGAAGTTAAAACCAAGCTCCTGTCTCTACAGCAACGAACGCTCGCTCATATAAACGTGGCTTTAAAAGATCGTACAGTGCTCCCGGACGAAAGTGCAAGTGTATACCATATCGCCAAAGGACAACGTGAGCGGCAACGTAAATATATCCACCGCCTCCGCACCAGTACTGGAAGTGTCGTCACCTCCCCTGACGCTATACGTCGTGAAATATCATTATTTTATCAACGGTTCTACGCTAAGGCTCCCATTGATCCACAGCAGGTGACCCTATTGCTGTCATCTTGCAGTACCCAACTATCTCCGGACAACAAAACTCTGCTCAGCGCGGATATTACGGATGAAGAGATTCACTCTGTGGTTAAACAACTCCCAAACAACCGCTCACCTGGCATTGATGGACTGCCATATGAAATGTATAAACACTTCTGGCCTCTCATTGGCAAAGAATTTTGTCATGTCCTGCGTACCATTCTCCAACGTCGTGCTCTTTGTCAATCACATCACGAGGGTACCATAGTCCTCATACCAAAAACGTCCTCTCCCATGGCAGTTGGTGACTTCCGACCAGTTACTCTGCTCTGCAGTGACTATAAAGTCCTTACCAAAGTACTTGCATGCCGATTGAAGACTGTTCTACCTGATATCATTGGTGATGAACAATGTTGCAGTATTCCTGGAAGAACTCTGTTAAGAAACTTAGCGATACTACGGGACCTACACCTAAAAGCCGAAATGCTCCCCACTGAGCCAATGAGTTTTCTCACCTTAGATCTTGATAAAGCTTTCGACCGCATCAGTCATGAATACTTGTACATGGTCTTACAACACTTCGAATTTCCTGAAATCCTTATTGACTACATTCGTATGATAAATTGTAATGCTACGTCTAGAGTGCTCGTCAACGGTTTTCTTTCCCCTCTGATTCCAATACAACGATCAGTTAGGCAAGGATGTCCCCTTTCTATGCTACTTTTTGTCATTGGCCTTGAACCGTTCATTCGGACTACCCAGGTGAAGTTACAGGGTTACAAACTGTCCACACATATTTTTGGAATGTGCGCCTATGCTGATGACGTTTCAATATTGATCCGCAATAAAGAAGACATCTCCCACATCGATAGCGTCCTTCAGCTCTACCATATCGCCTCTGGAGCACAATCGAACCCCCAGAAAACTGCTTTGCTTCCGCTCAATACTAACTCAGTGATTACCCCACAGCCCTGGTTCCGGATAGTAAATGAGGTGAAAATTCTTGGCATTACCTGGAAGCAATCGCTTCTGGACACAGTGCAAGCAAACTGGACTAAGGTCATTGCCAAAGTTAGGGGAGTCCTGATCCAATTTGGTCAAAGAAACCTCAATATAGTGCAACGGGTCATGGTCCTCAACGTGTTTGCGCTCTCTAAAATGTGGTATGTCGCACAACTTTTCCCACTTCCCAAAATGTTTGAGAGCCAATTGGCAAAATATACAGGTTGGTTTATATGGCAAGGATTTTTGTTCCGAGTACAACGGGAACAGTTGTATCTCCCATCCCGGCAAGGCGGGCTAGGGCTAACAGCTCATGGCATGAAATGCCGTGCACTCCTCTGCAAGAACGATATCACCATTCTTTCCCAACATGACACTTTTACGAAAGCGCTATACAAAGATATTCGAAACACAGCCCGTGGTTGTGATAGAGCTTTGCCGAAGATATTTAGGGACCATCAACAGCACCTTCTGGAAACTGTTCGCCAAATGCCTTCAGGGATTGTTCCAACGACGAAAAGTATCTATAACATGTTGCGGCAAGTGGTACACTCCAAACCGCGAATAGAGGCCACCACCCTCTACGTCCATTGGCCCACTGTTTGGAAAAATTTTGGGGCTATGACCATTTCTTCTGCTGTACACTCCCAGGTTTTTATCTTCCTCAACGATCTCATCCCAACCGCTCTACGGCGATATACCATCCATCTTGAAGCTTACCCATGGTGTACTATATGTGGTCAAACTGATACGGCGATACACCGCTTCACATCATGCACGCGAGTTGCCTCCACGTGGCTGTGGTGTAAGGGAAAAGTATGTCAACTATTAAATGTGCCCACGGATGACCTTGATGACAGGAAGTTGGTTCGTTTGTCGGTGACCGCCTTCCCCCAAATTAAACAGACTGCCATTGTGTGGATAATGGGCCAATATGTACACTTCGTGATGGACAATGATCAACATTTCTCTTTCCTGGATCTCAGGTATCACCTGCAAAAAGAGCGTTGGAAGCTTAGTGAAAGTGGACAATTGTACGATAAATATGGACACTATCTGGATTTCTTGTGATGTATTAGTATGGTATTTATCATATCTGAAAATTCTGTAATTCTGTAAAGAGCTAATAAAAAAAAGAGGTTTAAAGCCCGACCGTACATGGTGGGCGCGATCGGTGAGAACGCTGCTTCGAATCCAGTGGTAGGCATACTTTTTTGAACGAAAGCCCACATTCAATTTTAGTCGGGATGTAACTACATTGCCACATTTATTGCCTTACGACTCATTTTTGTGAAGAGTACGTTGAATTTTGATGATTTATAAAGAAAATACGATCGAATTTGTACGATATGCCACGTGGCCTGTAATGGCAGAAAATTAAAAAAACTGGCATGAATATTAACCTTTACATATCGAATTGTTGCTCCGGAGGTCCGGGTTCGATTCAAAGATCTGCCAAGAAATGTAATACTTGTCTGAGGGCTGAAATTGGGTACACGTAGCCTCGTGAAGCAAATATGAGAAGAAGTGGGTTTGATTCCCACCTCAGCCACCCTGGAAATGGTTTTCCGTGGTGTCCCACTTCTACTCCGGTCAAATTCCGGGACGGATTCTATCTTAAGGCCACGGCCGCCTCCTTCCCAATCCTTAATTGCAAATACACACATCATTACAAGCCCGCAATAACTCAGGTTAACAGAGAAATTCTACACACACACCCAAGTAAAAGGGGCTATGTGACCGCGATGTTCTAGCCCCTCAAATGAAACAAAACAACAACATATCGAAGGATATTCTGATCGCCAGTGCTTGCATCGAAGTATACGTATTCCTTAGAAATTCCCATGGTATTATTAGCATACTTTCGATTTTTGCAAAAAAATGAAAGTAGACTTATGAGATCTACACAGGGCCAAAAATTGTGCGTCTGGCTGTGTGTGTGACTCTGTCTCGTGTGTGTGAGTGTGTGTACTCTGAATGTCTGCCCCCCCCCTATTAATTCGAACACGGTGAAACCGAATTGAACGAAATTTGGTACAGAGGTTGCACTAGCGTAGAACACCTCAGTGTCATGTTTTATAACGCCACCATCTTGACTAACTTAATCATCCGATCTCTACCAAATTTTGCAACAACATATACTTACATGGCGAGCGTTGTTTGACTGAACTACAAGGTCATCAGCCCATTAGTTTGCAGATGACGGCGATGCATGTGTGCAAATCGATTCCCCCTATCAATTCAAACACGGTGAAACTGAATTGAACGAAATTTGGTACAGAGGTAGCACTAGCAAAGGGCACTCCAGTGTCATGTTTTATATCGCCACCATCTTGACGAAAACGTAATGGTGGCCATTCTAATGTTAAAAGCTTGAATCAAATTACGACCAACCTAATAATCTGATCTCTACCAAATTTTGCAACAACATACCTTTATGTATAGAGAATATTTTGACCACACTACAAGGTCATCAGGCCAATAATGTGCGGATAGCGGCCATGTATGTGTGCAAATCGATTCCCCCTATATTTTCAAACACTGTGAAACCGAATGGAACGAAGTTTGGTACAGAGGTAGCGCTAGCAAAGGCCACCTCAGTGTCATGTTTTATATCGCCGCCATCTTGACGGAAACGGAATGGCGGCCACCCAAATGTTAAAAGCTTAAATCAAATTACGACCAACCTAATCATTTGATCTCTACCAAATTTTTCAACAACATACCTTTTTGTGGGAAGCATATTTTGACTGAACTACAAGGTCATCAGTCTAATAGTTTGCAGATAGCGGCCATATATGTCTGCAAATCGATTCCCCACATAAATTCAAACACGGTGAAACCGAATTGAATAAAAAAAAATACAGAGGTAGCACTAGCAAAGGGCACATCATATTCATGTATAATATCCGCATAGCACGTTGTATTTCAAGGAGCTACTACAACCAACATTCAATTATACTCCTTGAAAAGGACAAGGAGTTATAACAATATCCATGCATTTAGGAGAAAGTAGGCAATACGTTCTTTACCGAACATCTTGTTTTGTTATTAAATTTTAACAAAAAGTCATAGCATATCTTTAGGCCCGTATCACACGACACTCGCTGGCAAGGAAGCTGCTGTGATCGCTGGTACAAAATCCTGTATGATTCTGTTCTCTTCGTCAGTACACCTGCTTGTATGACCGAAGTGTATCACTCGCTAGCATTTTGGACGCTAAGGTGTATGAAATAAAATCGAAGGGCTGTCGTTTGAGGGCATTATTTGCAGTTCTGTCACCTTATTAACGTAAAGCGGTCGCGAAACTTGCTTTAAATAAATTAGAAAACATGCCAGGAACTGAATCAATGCATTCCAATCAATATTTAAGATATAGCTGTAATAATTGATTATTTTACCATACGCGTTAATAAGAAGCACAATAAAAACCTCCAGAGTGTGTTGGAAATGTGTTCAAGTGTTATTGCGTCCGCTCGCTCTTTCGAAGATCCCGGGTTCAAGACTATCCAACGGCAGATTTTTATAATTCTTTTTAACTATTTTATTATACCCTCCATACCTCGTACAGCAAGATTTCAACTTGGTTTTGTTCACATTATCTACGAAGACGATAGGGAAAGTTATTTACTTGTCTCATTTAAATGGCTATTTTCCCTAAATACTGTTCAAATCCATGGATGGATACTATTCGTTATAATTATTATTTTTTTAGTCGATTTTACCCTCCAGGTTAGGTTTTCCCACGGACTCAGCGAGGGATCCCATCATTACCGCCTCTACGGGCAGTGTCCTGTAGCTTGAAACACCTCGTCCCTGGGATACAACTTGGGAGGTGGGATCACCACCTCACCCAGGCGGCCTCTTGAGGGATGGGAAGGGAGGGGAAGATCGGGAGGGATAGGCAAGGAAGAGGGAAGGAGGCGGCCGTGGCCGTACGGTAGGTAACATCCCGGCATTTGCCCGAAGGCCAAGTGGGAAACCACGGAAAACCACTTTGAGGATGGCTGAGGTGGGAATCCGAGGCTGAGTAGACCCCTTCCCAGTCCTCATACCACTTTTCAAATTTCGTGGCAGAGCCGGGAATCGAACCCAGGACGTCCGGGGTGGCAGCTAATCACGCTGACTCCTACGCAACGGAGGCGACTCTTCGTGATAATTAGAATTTTAATAGTTCAATATTTATAATAATATGACACGTTCTGTAATTACTGCCTTGCTGCGAGGCTCAGCGGTAACGTTCTCGCTTGCTGTGCCCAAGGTTGCAGGTTCGTATCCTGGCGCAGCCAGCTGGCATTCGAGGGTGCGCAAATACGAGGGAGCCGTGTCAGTAGATTTACTGGCACGTTGAAGATCCCCTTCGGAGCAAAATTCCGGCACCCCGGCGTATCTAAAAGCCAGAGCAGTTAAAAGGGACGTAAAACCAATAATGTTATAATTATCTGTATTTACTGCATGATCGGGGCAGATGACCTCGTAGTTCCGCCCCTTAAAACCTCACTAACTAACTATTATTGTAAGTGTATAGCAAGCGCTTTTCGCACAGACGCCGTTGAAAGAAATTATAGTTTCGGTCTGATGTATTTATTCGTGAGCCTACCCACATAACAAATCTATTTGTTATGTGGGTCGTCGGAGTGAGTCGGAGTTTTCCTTTATACAAAGGTGGTCAAAATTTCGAACACTTGCTACGTTGAATATACAGGTTACCTTGCTTTCGTTCTTCAGATCATTTTGTCGTCGTCCAATCTGGCTGCGTATCATCGAATAAGTACGGTGCTTTTGAGGACCAAATAAAAAATCACTCGTTGGAACAGATAGATATGCGTCCATAATACATATAAACGACATTAAGCAAAAAAAAAAAAAAAGGACTAGTTCAAGGTTCGAAACTACTACAATACGACTTCGTTGACGCTACTCTAGCAATTCTTTATTTTACCACCATAGCTACCGTGAACTACGGCATATTGATGGCACTTATTGAATCTATTCGTAGACACTTCCTGTCCAAACGTAAGAAGGTGTTATTCGGAGCTCTGATCGTTTCAATCATGCATTATATTTGAGGTCATTGAAAGACCACTTCCACTATTGATTTCTACTATATTCGCGAGGATGTACTCAACGGTAAAGTTGTACAATGGACGCAAAGGCGCAGGTACTAATGTTTTTAGGATGACTGTGATATACGCGTTAGTTGGGTTGCCTTCCTCTGAAAAAAAAAAAGGGGCTGGTGGACCACACTGTATATTGAAAAATCTGTCGAACATATTCTGAAACAGCACCTGGAATGGTGGTTGGAAATACAGCGACTCTGGCTGCGATCACAGAATGGTTTCAAGAAAGGTCGTGGCACGTACTGTATGACAATCATGCATTACTCACAACTGCTGTACACAGCTCCTCCCCGAAGTCCGGAGTCTTAGTTACACTGTCCCTGAATATAGTTACACTGTTCCTGAATATAGGCTCAGTGTATGACAACGTTCTTGTCTCCGTGCTCATCGACAAACTGTTGACTATGGAACTACCTAGTCAGTTTGTATCAGTCCTATATATTTTATTGCGTTGCCAATGGGTGTATTTCCAGCACCCACATCAGTTGATAGGACCACGACGCGACGCCCAGTTCAAGGCCTTCCTCAAGGTTCTGTTCTCAGCCCCCTTCTGTAAACTCTCCATACCAAGGACCTGGAACTGATAATACCTCCCCCGACAACTATGCTACAATATGTAGATGATATACTGTATGTCTATATGGCGCAGCAAAGACACTGGAAGATCAAAGCGTTGTCATGTCTTGTAAATGATCTTCGATTTACTCCTCTGAGTTTTACAGCTTCATCTGTATTAACATAAGAAGTAGCACAATCGATACAAATAAATTATGCTGCAACGCTGGAAGCCAAATGCCACCGTCGGTCTTCTACAGTTAAAATGCGAAAGTAGCCCTTGTAAGAACTCTCCTATAGCCTATGACCGGAAGTAGAAATGGAAACAAAACATTCAATAAGACTAGTTTACACATAAAATATGGTGCTGTGTGTTCTAGACTGTTAAAAATGATACACATCAACTATAATACAGCCCTCTCGTCCTCCTTGTTCCAAAGCTCTTCTTTTGTCTTTAACGGCTGACAGAACTGCCAACACTTTAAAAGCAAACAATCTACTGTGCACGACTGTCTATTTGAAAATGGTCTGAACATTTCACTTAACAATTCTACATTTGTCAAATTTACTCGTAAAAGGTTGCTACTGCCTGTATAAAATATGATTCTTGAATTCAACATTTTTTGTGATGTCTACAGCGAAATGATTGTGGATGGTGTATGACTCTCGCCTATCCAGGGCAGCACGTATTGAACGACTTATCCCTAAAATGGAACAATCTATCAATATACTGCCATTACTAACTCAGACATGGCGGGGCGCTCATCCTTCCATAGTACTAACCCCCTATCGGACACTTATTCGCCCCAAACTAAATTATGGCAGCATCTTCTGCCATTCTGGCAACAAGCAACATCTTCATAAATTGGATATTTGTAAGGGAGTCATGAAATCGACTCCGACCAATGCTCTACTGCTCGAGGGCTCAGAAATGCCACCACATAATCGTTGGCAGTAATCTACGGACAAATATCTCCTGAAACGTACTAATAATCCTACATACCCTATTGTACCGGACCTCTTACCCCTTAGTTGATTGGCGAAATTAGAGGCAGACACCATCTCAAACAAGAAATACTTCTATTGTGCAGCCTTACATTTATTTCGGTTATATTCCACCAACATGAACTTCAACAACAAAAACAAGAACAAAACCCGCAACAGATGATCTCAAGTATATCTGATCTTTCCTACTAGCAATGTTTGGTACATCGTCTACAGTTTCCCAAAAAATCTGCCATGAGTACACCTCTAGGCACTGGCCCACTGCAATACAAATTTATACTGATGGGTCGAAGACTTCATCTATGGACACATAGGGCGTGTATTCTATTGTACAAATACCAGATCTCTCGCATGTTCGCTCTATCTTGTGATACGCCTCTTTACTCTGCAGAAGCTGTCGCTTTCTCTGAATCTAGATAGAGCCACGAGAAATGGTTATTCTCTCTGACTGCCTGAGCGTACTGACTACACTTTCAAAACCTCTTATAATACAGCCCAACAACAGCCCTCTCATCAGTATTTTTAAAAGGACACTTGACTTACGCCGCCTTCGATTGTCCTTCGATTTCGCGTTTCTTACCGCTCATTGAGGTATACAACACAATGAATTTATAGATCACCTTGAAGAATAAGGTGCACCATGAAACCAGCTTGGGGACATTACTGTTCACCCTTCAGGTATCATCCCACAACTTAAGGACAGGGCAGGTAAGTAGGCCTAGAGGACACAGGAATGGCTGCTGTCCAAAAACGCTTGAGGCCACCATTATTTTTCTATCCAGTCTTTCCCTCCACAGAAACCTTGGTTCTCCAAATGGAATGCCAGCCGAAGACACATCAGAATGCGATTAAAACATAGCAGTTTCCCCAGTCATTTATTTCACTACGTACTGAGCACTCCGATCTGGATTCATGTGACAACACATCTTTCGGTGACTTCAATCCTTTGTCATTTTTGCGTGTGCGAGATCTCGAACGCAACAGGTGAAGTTTATCAAGAGGATCCAGGACGTTAATCATCACCTTCCAATTTGCATCTGTACCCTGGTAGCCACCCAGAACGGAGAGACCTACCTAGCAGTAATACAGGACCTAAGGGACACCAAACCTTTTTCAAATATACGTGTCTGTGTGTATATCTTTTCATGTTCGATTCTTTTTACAGATACTCGATACTAATACATGAAAAATGCTTCAAATAATGGACAATACGCACAGCCTACTGCAGTTAACAGTGTTCAACATGATAAAATGTCTGTACTATTTTTCATTATGTGGTTGTTTGTATGTCATAAACACCAAGTACTATTAATAAAAAGTTTAAAAAAAAGCATGCCCACTTTGACTTCAATATTCAGAACAAATGCATTTCTTTTTCCCTTCTTACAATTCTCGCAAAACAAGTTGTGTAATATAATCTTTCCTGGTAGAAAGATATGAGAAGCCTGTTTTGGAGCGTAATGGAATATGGCATGAAGAAACTGATTTAGAAACTTGGCAATGCAAGTGTTTATTGTTGCTTATGCCACTCCCTGAATATATATAGTTTAGTGACGTAACAAGTGGAGAGATTATGGGGCATGTGATTCCAGCACTGAACCAAGACACCGGTAAATAAATAATTAAATAAATAAATACATTTTATGTTTTGCACGAGAAGGTACATTGGTTATCCAAACAACAACAACTACTGCCTACATTAAAAGGCCGACTGATCAGTGACCACAGCTAAGAGAGTGAGCTATTTGAAGCATTGCTATGGAAAATTAGGTAAGCAACAAAAATTCGAATATGCATTTATTTGATGGACACGGTAGTAAGAACCAATCCCAGTTGAATGCTAAAGCGAGTAAGCCTCAAGCAGGAAGAAATTGGATTCACAAGCTCCCCAAATATGGTGTTAGGATTAAGTATGGGGGTTTGGCACAGAGACGGCAGTAGGTCCACATAAAGTCAATTATTAGGTCGCGTTTTTTCTACGTAAAGTTGTCCCATCACCTGTCTTTATTCATAAATAAATAGCTCCACGGATTTGGTGTGATAGCTCGGAGCCTCCGTGGCTTAGGAGGCAGCATGCCGGCCTCTCACCGCTGGGTCCGTGGTTCAAATCCCGGTCACTCCATGAGAGATCTGTGCTGGACAAAACGGAGGCAGACAGGTTTTTCTCCGGGTACTCCGGCTTTCCCTGTCAACATTTAATTCCAGCAACACTCTCCACTATCATTTCATTTCATCTGTCATTCATTTAATCATTGCCCCAGAGGAGTGCGTCAGGCCTCGGCAGCCGGCGCAGTTCATATCCTCGCCGCTAGATGGGGGCTTCATTCATTCCATTCCTGACCCGGTCGGAGACTGGAAGCAGGCTGTGGATTTTCATTTCATTTGGTGTAATAGCTGCACGAAACAAAACAACAACCCCTGGTTCCTTTGTCACATATCTGGGTATTACCTTACAACTACTTCGAAATAGTTGTCTTGAGATTTCTAGTGTCTGGACTCTCTGTTTTGAGACAAAGGGTTTGACATTATCGAGATAAGGAAGAAAGTAGGTAAAACAATGATGCCCGAAGAGGCTGCAGGTATGAAAATTTTTGACAAGCATGCGCAACCGTTCAAAGTTATCGCCAGGGGGCCTGAAGATTTCCCTGTTGTGGCAAGAGCAAGTGAAAGCATGCCTTGCGTTCAGTGCACTGAAAGTATGGAAGAAGATCAAGATGTTCAAAGAGAGGGCACACTCTTACGCCATAGTTGGTATGGGTCGTTTTCCACCGTTCGAGACCACATCAATAATTAGTGTACATAGATAGATTTCTGTCAATGCTTGATTTTTTTGGGAAAACATATAACACCCGTTTTAAAGAGAACATTGCTCTTAATTTTGGCAAGCGTAGTTACGAATTGTTTGTAGTATTTGATTAAATTCCATTTTTATTTTTCGCACAATACTCGTCTCCAAGCCAGATTACGGTGTTCTAAAGCCAGACATGTGATTTGTACAGACTATAAAATTCCGTTAAAAGGTCACTGGATCATGAAAATCTCTGTAGCCACCATGTTGGTTACTTGACTGTCAGAATTTTGAGAGTAATATCTCGGAGTTGATTTCGCAATCCACTAACACGGTACAAAGTTTCAGACTTATAGCTGTAATAATTTCTAAGATATTGATTAGTGATGAAATATTTCAGACAGAGAGAGGTGTATGGTGATGGAAGTAAATACCACATTTCAAAAATATCGGTCCAGTTGATCACGCGTTTCTGGAGGGCACACACACACAAATACACACTTCCACGCACGGATAATGCCGATCTCACAATGCTACGTTTCATACGACAGAAGTAGGCCAGTAAAATTATGACAGAGATAGTAAGCTGTGCCTGCATAAGACCACCTCCTGGTAAAGCGACTAGTATCCTTGGCTGTCACCTTGGCAGTCCGGGTTTGATACCAATCTCCGACAAGATATTTAATTCTGGTCTGAGAGCTAGAACGAGGTACACTCACCCTCGTGCAGCACAACTGAAAGAAGGTGAGTTTGATTCCCGGAGCATTTCTCCAAGAAATTGTTTTCAATGATTTTCCATTTATATTGAAGGCAATTGCAGAGAAGCTTCCAAACGAATGGCTTCGGGTGCTTCCTTTTCAAGCCTATCCTCGACTAAGAATTCACACTTCCGCACAGACAGAAAAATAACTCAGGTTATTAGAGAAATTCTAGACACACCCAAGTACCGGGGGCTAAAACCATGACTCCCAAGCCCCTACATTAATAAACAACAGCAACTTTAATAGAAACAATAGATGGAATTATTTTAGAAGTTCATAAGGAAGCCCGGCGTTCACAACAGTGAATTGTTTTGGAGCTCGGTAAATACATACTGTACAGTTTATAACATTAAATACTGTGATGTTCTAAACTCCTGTACAATGTTTGCCACCCCTTAGATAAGCCTACAATGTTCTGTCGATATTTTCCAGTGTAGAGACGATGTGAGTGGATACCTCCTGACTGTGTCTGGACCTCTAATATCTCCACTGCCTCGCATTACGCAATGTACGATCTACATTACAAGGCATGCGCAAAGAGCCAGTAGGAGCCAAGTGACACAGATCCCATCCAAATTCTGATAGAATATAGTCAGTAATAATATTAATAATAATAATAATAATAATAATAAATTATTACTGTTGTTTTATTGTTGTTGTAATTAATATCCTTTAATGAGTGCGATTGAGTTTTGATCGTTACCACCAGGTTTACTTTAGTTAGCCTGGCCCCATGACCCTTTGTCATTGGACTAAGCTACCCAGTCAGTAAAGGATTATAATAGGCAGGCAGCGAGGCTTAGCGGTAACGTTTTCGCCTGCTGTGCTCGAGGTTGCAGGATCGAATCCTGGTGCAGTCAGCTGGCAATTGAAGGTGCGCAAATGTGAGGGAGCCGTGTCAGTAGATTTACTGACACGATAAAGATCCCCTTCAGGGCAAAATTCCGGCACCCCAGCGTCTCTAAAAAATGCAGTAGTTAAAAGGGACGTAAAACCAATAACACTATTATTACAGTATTATTATTATTAGGATAATAATAAATACATCAACATAAAACTCAACAGCGATAACGAATTATTATTTTTCGTGTAATTATTATAAATATGATTATTATTATTATTATTATTATTATAAATATTATTATTATTACCGGCAGGGGCGGCTCCTGACTAAAATATTAGGGTGGGCCAGATGATATTACTGTTGTTCATTTTATTTTAAACATTGTTTTATATATGACATTTATTGTTGCCAATATTCCCATGATCATAATTCCACACAACACAACATTTGAAACAAATATTAATAACTGTACTCACCTGGCTCCTTATTTGTAAATACAGGCAAAAATGTCCTTAGTTTTGATCCATCTTGGGACATTATTATAACATATTTTGGTTGACGAGGTCCTAATCTTTTAATTTAAAATTTTGTGTTCAGAGGTAAAGACGAAAATGGATTATTTAATAAATATTCCACTTCATTCATTTTCGTATGTCGCACACACTCAGCAAATTAAATTACTACCACAGAAGTTAAAACCTTATTCACAGAACTCACTAACATTAGCACTGTACTTGGACACCAGACTGAAAATGTATATAAATACAGTTATGTTTGTGTTTCTACAGGCTGTGAACAATGGCTATTAGAGGTCTACCTGCGCATGGCATGGGGTAAACCGATCCCCCTAAGCCGGTTTCAAACAGAGGCAGAAGAAGACGGAAATAGAGATATCTTCTCTTTCATTCTAGAGCAATGTTATGGGCCAATTCTCCAGGCCCTTGAGAAGACACGAAAAGCCTTTCGTCGCCCACAATAATTCGCGTGCAAGACAGTGCTATGTCACCTGTTTGGTCACCCGGCCCATTATCCCATATACTTAACATGGAAGGCTCGGTGCAGTGGCCCTTGCTATTACAATACACCGTACGAGACTGTCAGGAACTTAAGCTAGTGATGAGATATGTATACTGAATTCTTTCTAGGGATTCTAGATGGGAAAACCACTTATTTTATGTAGAATATCTGTAATTTTAACAAATTTTATAAGACATTAATAAAACAAATTTCGTGCAGTACGGCCTAACGGCCAAGGGTGGGCAGGACCCTTTCGGCCCTTAATGACGCACCGTCCCTGATTACCGGCATTATTACTCTTGACTGATAAGTTTGCATGATTTAGGGGAAGAGCAGAAGGTGATGATAATTGTTGTTTTAAGAGGCCTTACATCTGGGATATCGGCCCAGGAGCAGAAGGACCTTGTTACGAAATATTAGGAGACATTTTCAGTGTTAACTTTATAATAGTTATACAGGGTCATCGAAAAATAATGCCAACATTTCAAAAAATATAGCACCGAAACCCTTTATGTTAAACGTGTAATTCTTTCACTGAACGCCAGCTGGTTAAAGTAAGTTTTGTTTTGGAGGGGACGTGACCTTGCTATGCGCACACTAGATGCGCAGTAGCCAAGGTCGGCCGGGGGCGCGTGCTCCAATGACTGCACCGCCCAACAAACTGCACCTGATTACAAAGCTGAAATTCGATGGTTTAATCAGTTTAAGGAAACAGGGACTGTAGAGAAAAAATCTTAGCCAGGTCGACCACCAACATCAGCATTGAACGCACGCTTTCCCAATGGCTGGATTGGTACGTGCAATCATTTCACGAGTAACTGTCAAGATGGCAGCAGAAATTTGCTCCCGTAGGTGCTCCAAATCCCGAATTTTTTCTGCATACACAATGTTTTAATGTACCCCCAGACATAAAATCCAAAGGGGCGAGGTCAGGACTTCACTGGCGCGCGCGCCCCCGGCCGACCTTGGCTACTGCGCATCTAGTGTGCGCATAGTAAGGTCACGTCCCCTCCAAAACAAAACTTACTTTAACCAGCTGGCGTTCAGTGAAAGAATTACACGTTTAACATAAAGGGTTTCGGTGCTATAAATTTTTGAAATGTTGGCATTATTTTTCGATGACCCTGTATTAGAAGATTTGTTCTTCAGTCGGGCAACACAAGTGTCCCTCCCCTCGAATCCTTCCCGCCCAATTTATTTTAGCAGACTTGTGTTGACCGACTGAAGAACACTATTCTCCCTGCTTGTTTTCACCAGTTGGTGAGTGCTTAGTGACCTAGGTGCACGCGCGGCCACACTAACTAGGACAACAGGCGGGGCAAAGAGGTACACTGCTAAGGAAATGTCATAATTATGGGAGACACTTATTGATCTATGCTTCAAGCTTGCTTATTCTGGTTATTATTTCTTATGGATTTGATTAGGAATTTTAGTCAGAAAGCTTTCTTCATCCTCTCCTACCTTTCCTGATAAACGCGGCTCAAGTTAAGTTGCCTGATGGTTCAGCACAATGGCGATCATTAGGGTGATGGAGGTTGCAATTGCAATATTTAGATATATTTTGTATAAAACAAATGAGCTGCCCAAAAGCAAAGTACATACGCGTGCTAATAATACCATTGTCTGAAGCTGCATTTATCAATGTATATTACTATAATACTACCGGGTGAGTTAGCCGTGGTCGTTACGGTGTGGCTGCAGGCAGTCGCTCACATCCGGGAAGCGAGGAGGTTCGAATGCCCCCGCCGGCAACCTTGAAGATGGTTTTCTGTGGTTTTCCCATCTTCCTTCCAGGCAAATGCCGGGGTTGGTCCCTAACTATAGGCCACAGCCGCTACCTTCCAATTCCTCGTCCTTACATTAACACTTTCATCCACACGCGACGGTACTTGTAGCTCACCCAATAGGTGTCCGTGTAGAAGCAGCTACAAACTCTGGTGAGCCGAACATGTCCTCGGACACTCCCGGCACTAAAAGCCATACGCTAAGAAAAACTATAAAACACTATTTAAAAAAACTATGATGCTACGCATCCTGTGTATCTGCGAATGACGTTCTGATACAGAGGGTCAAAATCAGTTATTCCATCTCATCACTTATGCAGCATCGAATGGACATTGTGGCATCAAAGCGGTGCGTTTCCGGTCATGAGTTCCGCACTCAAATGTATACCATTCTTCATTGTATATAATTTTATTAATGCAGCCAATGGACATGTAGCCTACTTTTCTTTTCAGGACGGGACTACAACGCAACCATCACTACCGTAACGATCACCGTTGTGCATAACCATCAGGCGACTTATCCTTACCTTTGAATGTACGGTACTCATTCGTTTCACGTAGTAAGATGCTTTTAGAACCTATTTCACCGGGTGAGTTAGCCGTGGTCGTTACGGCATGGCTGCTGGCAGTCGCTCACATCCGGGAGGCGAGGAGGTTCAAATCCCCCCGCCAGCAACCTTGAAGATGGTCTTCTGTGGTTTCTCATCTTTCTTCCAGGCAAATGCCGGGGTTGGTCCCTAACTATAGGCCACAGCCGCTACCTTCCAACTCCTCTTCCTTACATTCAAACTTTCCTCCCCAGACAACACTCCTCACGCGACGGTACTTGTAGCTCACCCATTGGGTGTCCGCCTAGAAGCAGCTACAAACTGGCGAGCCTAACATGACCTCGGACACTCCCGGCACTAAAATCCATACGCTAAAAAAACTATTTCAAAGCGAGTGTATCAACCTTAATAATAATAATAATGTTATTTGTATTACGTCCTTTTTAACTACTCTGGCTGTTAGAGACGCCGTTGATTGCTATCAGTGTGCCTATTGCTCAACATGTCTCACCTTCTACCTGGTGTAGTAGATTGAGTGGAGAACAATCAATACGTTCACTGACATCTAAACATCTGAATGTACCACCAACATCATTTGAAAGTGCCCGCAACTTGCACGAAACCACACAAAAAAGAACAGAAAAAGACTTTCTCCGGCAACAACCGAAAGTATGGTTTCGATACAATTGTATCTCTGATGCGAAGACCGTGCTGATGCACCAGAATTTAATAAGGTGAAATATATCCGCAATTGTCAACTGATGAAGGGGTCATTTAATCTTGGCAATGCTACTGCTCTTAGTTAAAACGTTATAATTCTCGCTTAACCTAATCTAGTTTTGCCTTTTATTTCTTCTGAGAAATAGCGTCAAATATCATTTATGCTTTCTATTGCAAGAATGATTGTGATTATTTTTCATTCAAGTTTATTTCTTACCAATACTATGCAAATATTTTGCAATGATCATTTCCCTTAGATTTAATTTGATTAATATAGTATTAGTGTATATAATTTAGTAACATATGATTATTAATTTATTTCGTTTCCTTGGAGTGTATGTGTGATAAAGCTACAATACTGTACGCACGACGTAGATAACATATTTCCAAACGGGAAATGTTTAATCAGCTCACAAGACTTCATGTCACCAATTCAGCTAATTCTACCAATTAAAGGTCTACGACGTATTACACTGTACCGATATGGCATTATACCAAAAAACGATGTCTCAACTGTAGTAATGATTCAATTATGTTAATCCAAAGCTCGGAGAGTAAAACCTTCTTAATGTGTAACATCTTTCCACTCGGTATCTGGATATTTTTGTGGCACTCGGTAGCTGGACATTTTTGTGGGAGTGATTTTGGAAAAGAGACGGAAGTGGATGGGACGGAAGTGGATGGGACGGAAACAATGAGCGCGCGCGGTGGCGGAGATCGGTACTACGACGTACTGTAAGCCATGTGACTATGTGGAATGTTAATCGCATACGGTTTACCTCAAGGTTTGGAGGCCCCATTAAAGAAATTCCTACAATTAATCATCTTCAAGTTGTCGTTCTTTGGTGTGAAAATATTAATTATATCATATTTGCTGAAAACAATTACGATTTATTAAATCTTCATACTTTTGATGTAAGCACTCGATACCTCGAGTGCTATATCGCATCAACCAACACTCCAAAAAAACGTAGGAATTCAGTGCATTAACACCGACTACTAACAATAATTGAAACTTCTTTGGTCCAAATAGCTTAATATGATAATAGTGGAAACTCCCACGAGAAACTGGCGATACCGATTATGCGTGCCATCTAGCGGTTCGCGCAGACAACTACGAACTCGATTTCAATCAGCTGGCAAGTGTATGTGCACACGTTAGAAGTGTAACTTTTAGGCTATGTATGGGTGTTTTCATTACCAAATACAAAGTGATCCCAAGTCATTTTAGAGATTTCCTCAAAACAAACAGTTGTGAGTATACCTACTAATGTTTACGTGCCTGTATTTTATCATTTCAAATGATCTTGTCGACTTCGTCTTTATGCATTACGGACACGGACACGGACACGGTGACGGACGTGACGTCATGCAGCCGCGCGGGAAGTGACGTCATGCAGCTGCGCGGGAACGTGACGTCATGCTCACGCGGGGAGCGAGAATCAGACGCTAATGATTATTGGAGTCTGTTGAAAGAGGCCTGGCGTCGAGCGACCTTTTAAAAATCAGAAACTCACTCCACAAATCTGTAAATCAGTATTCTTCCCTTATTTCAGATGCACTATTCATTAAACAAACATATATGGCATAGACATGACCCCTTCATGGAGTAGGCTATTGCCTAAATCTGGACACTCATACTACATCCTTACACTAATTCAAATTTACGGCCAAATGATCCTTCTGACAGGGAGGCAAAGGTTTCCGCCGGCTTGCCTGGGATGATGGGCCACAAAACCGCTATCAAAAAGTACACAATTTACGCTTTATTCAACCAAACACATCTCTAATACAAGTACAAGAAACACATTTCTTCCCGTGACCCTTAAAGAGGTGCGCGCGCGGGAAGCCTAAGTTAATGGGTAATGCAGTCTGTTGAAAGAGTCCTGGGGCTTCGAGCAAAGCGAGAAGCCCTCCTGAGCCTTTCTAACATGTGTAGCATTTGTAGCATGCGTCATTTGAAATGATACAACGTCTAGTCTTTCAGACTGACTGTGATTTTTTTTCTATTAATCTGAGCATGGCATACTTTCTCAGGGGCGGCCCTAGGGCAGTGAGAGTGATGCGATCACACCGAGCGCAGTCATATGGGAGGCGCAGAATATGCAACGATAGTTTGACAGCGCAAAAAAAATAAAACTCAATCAGCTTATTAGCATACTACTTAACCCTACCCGTCAAATTAATTCCATAATCTATTTAGACTGTAAGTGAGCTGGGGTGCGTGCATATCAATGGTATAGACATACAGTATAACGTAAAATTCTCACTTAACGTTGTATAAATATTAACGAGTTGAAACCAATATCTATACATCTAGGGTTCTATCCGCCACCTGTTTTCTTGGCGTTCAATCGTGTGCGGGTGCATGTGGATTGTGATTTTTGTCTGTGTTGCAAGCTACGCGTGAAATTGAAACTTGACTTACCGGTACTGTTAGAACGTTACTACTTTACTAAGGTGGTGTTATGTAATGTAAGGAATTAGTAACATCATATTAGGCATATTTCCTTTTGTGTAGATAATGATCACGCCTAGCCTGGTCTAAGCGCGACTATAAACGAACAATATTGTTTAATATTAAATCATATTTTAGTAGCGTTCCGGGAATATTATTTTTAATATTAAAATAATAGTTATAAATAATGTAAAAAATATTTGTTTAGTCTCGCACCACCTGAAAATATTGCTAGGGCCGCCTCTGTCTTGTGATTAAACCTATCCATTGAATCCTTTTCCAAGTGTGCTCAGTGGGTTGTGAAGAGTAGATAACTCCACATTGCTGTTTCCAAATGTGTGTGGGGATTTGTCTGCCAAAATGTCATGAACATGGAGATAGTTTTTGCCATTTTTTTGTCTGAAAGCACCCATGGGATTGGAAGCAGATTAACTGGATGTTTTCTATCAATTAATGACTCTAATGAAGGTATCTGTAATAGTTGTACGAAATTACTGACTGACAAGTATTTCAAAGTCACTATTAAGGCTTACGGTATGTGTTTCATTTTAATTTTCATTGGTTTTACGTCGCTGTTAAGTACTGCGACTTTTAGAGACACCGGGGTACCGGTATTTCGCCCCCAAGGGAATATTTAACTTGCCAGTAAATCTACTGACACGGCTCCCTCGCATTTGCGCACTCTCAAATGCCAACTGGCAGTGCCAGGATTCGATCCTGCAACCTTGGGAACAGCTGGTTAGATCGTTACCGCTGAGCCATGCAGTCAGCATAAAAGGCATATGTGAATAGAACTAATGATTCATCAGTGAAAAATCTTCCCACTAAAAATATCAAGCTCAATAAAATATTTCACGTGTACTGTAATTTTCTTTCGGAAATATCTGTAGGCTAGTCAAATTGCTGTCATAAAATAACGATCTACATGTATTTCATTCTTATTGCTGCCCCTTTCGGATCAACACCCGTCTCCCTTCCTTATATTATGCTGTAATAAGTACGCAAAGTACTAAGAATCTGTATTTCTTTGCGTTTTTAAGTCAAATTGTGATAATCTCCAATAGTTCGTTCCGGTAGTTGTCTATTCGAGCCCCTAGATAGTAGCACTATGTGCTGTCGCCGCTGGTCTGCGTGTTAAGTGGCAAGAGTTTCCACTACTATGATATTAGGCTATTTGGTTGGTCTAAACGTATCACTGGGAGAAACGCATTTAATATACCTACTGCACACCTAATTTTTAATCGCGCCTATACTTGGCAGTACGCTATATCGGCAATAAGAGGCCATTTTCAATAACACCGCTGGCATGGGTTCACTAACTGGCCGGTATAAAGCGCAGCTCGCAAGTAGGCAGTGGATTGCTCCCGCATACAGTTGCAGGTATATGTCACTTTTGCAGATGCATTGGAGAATCCTTTCATGTTTGCTGGCACAAGGTAGCACTATGAGTTCATTCTTTAAAAAATGCGAGTAAGTAATATGGAATTATTCGAATAACATGTCAGATGTTACACATCATATGAGACTACTGTAAGGCTCGTATTTTTTTATTTCCTATACATGGATGGTGCACCTTACAGTAAGTACATATTTCACAGCTATGTTTCTGTGGATAGTGACGTCCATTAGGATAGGTGGTAACTTTAACGAAAATGTCACGATCAGTGGCTGCAGCCTCTAGCATTCTGGAGAACTAAAACTACTCACAATTTTTTTTAATAATCTGATTCTATTAAACCAAGGAGTTGCGCTTTATTAATAGTGTGAGAACTTTCGTTTACTTGCAAATCAAATTTAATAAAGAAAGGCACGAGAATTGTGGTTTTATGAGATCGTTAATATCATGATCAGAGGCCACGGAACCTTTTTCTTATGAAAAATGCGAACCTCCAGTCGTAATATTTCATATCAAAATTCAAGCCTGCGTTAACTGAGAATGTATCCCGGTCCACATTTGTGAATGCCAAGTAACTTGGCCGACAAAGCAATTTTCTGTGCGATTTTATTTTTCTATGACTTGTTCGTTTATGTTGGATGATATATCATATGCTTCAGCTCATATGTCTCCAGCCTTTTCCCAAGGTATTGTTTCAAGTATAATTTCACATTCAGGGCCAATAATCTCCCCTCCCTCAGGGTTTTATGTCTTTTAGCTATCAGTTTGACTATTTTTAACGTGGCTTCAAGAGCAGTCTCATGAATGGTAACTTGGCTGTTTTAACTGTTCTCAAAAAAGATTGCTTCTGCTCCCCTAAAAGTCCTAAAGATAATTGCATCAACCTTTTGCGATTCACCTGGATGCTTGGTACAGAGATGACTCTTTAACTATTCAGGAACGATGGCCTGACTGGTGATTCCCTGTAAACTATTCACCTAGAACGAGGTTTCTTCTGGTCATTGTTCCATGAAATTGTACATGCCAAATAATTGTTCAAATACGAGTATATACTCGTACTTTTCTTTACTTTGTCCTGACATTGATTCTCGTCTTTTGATGCTGACGGTTTGAGAGGAATTTTTAGGTTAACACTAATACAAGCAACAGATGCTGACATTACACATTCACTATCCAGGGATTAACGTTTCTTTATAATGTAATTATCCGTAGTAAATGTAGTGAAACAACACAATGGTGAGGTGAAAACGGAGGAGCAAACACTCGTACGATTTATTAAGACCACGTAGAGGTGTACTTTCTAGCATTGTTAGTTGTCGGCCCGGAGGTCCGGCTTAAATTCCCATCCGAGCCATCCTGGAGAAAGCCTAACTTATTGCCTCAGCCACCTCCTTACCAATCCCAGCCGCAATTACAAACTTACATTCAAAATGTGATTGCTGTCAGAATTGGAAAACAGCAGTTGCAATGGAAACCCATTGATCAGGGAGTTAGACAAGGTTGTCGTCTCTCACCACCTCTGCTCAACATATACATAAATAAACTCATCAGTGAATGAAGACAAAATACAAAATACCCATGGCCACATTAAGATAGATAGACAACCTGATATAGACTCTCTACTGTTTGCAGATGACTTGGTACTTTCTGCAGAATCTGAAGATTAGTTACAGAGAGCAGTATATAATCTTCATATCACAGCAAGAAATTAAATGGAGATTACCCTAACCAAAACTAAAGTTATGGCCTTCATCGGGAAAAACCATGAGGGAATAAAATAAAAATCGCAATAGAAAATACAACCTTTGAGCAGGTATCAACTTTCAAATATCTCGGCTATAACCTCAGTTACATCCAAGAAACCGATATGCAGCACAAAATCATCAACTTCAGCAAGGTCACAGGGCAAATAAATAACATCTTTAGTCCAGAGGCACACACGACTCAAACTATATATCATCTTAGCCATACCTACCCTTCTATATGAGTAGTATAGGCGGCGGTATGGGACAGACAAATTAAGTATGGTCAAAAGTGACCATTAAAATTCTATTAAAAATAATGGATAAAGTGACCTCAAACATCATTAAAAATTATCGATCAAACATATGGTTACAAGTAACCATTACAAATCTTCCAAACAATTATGGTTACTTGTAACCATAATATTATGGTTGAATTTTATGGTTGAAATTAACCATAAAAGGTATACAATATTTCGTATTACTTTATGGCAGAACGTAACCATAAAAACAATTAAAATTATGGTTAAAAATAACCTCTAAATTGACAAAAGTAACCATTAAACTTAACAAAAAATTAACCATGATAATTATGGTTAAAGGTAACCATAAAACACAATTAAAAGAATTGCCAGAATTTTTTTCTAAATTCTGGTTAAAAGTAACCATTAAACTTAACAAAAAAAATTAACCAAGATAATTATGGTTAAAGGTAACCATAAAACACAATCAAAAGTTATGGTTATTCTATGTCTAAAAATCAGCCGTAAAAAGTTATGGTTAACGTATCCATAAAATTACCAATGTTATTTTAATAAAATATGGTTAAAAGTAACCATAAAAGTGACTGTAAAATGTAAATGACAAAATTATGCTTACCTCCACCTATAAAAGGTAACACAAATTTATCCTACAAACACCTAAAATAATGGCTAAAAGGAACCAGTAACTTTTTAAAAGAATTAAGGATAGAATAATGGTTAATACAAGGGTGTAAATAGCTATAAAATAATATATACACTATTATATTTAGTATCCCCAAGGAAGTGTATCAATTATGTTGTCTTCTTCTTTCTGGATCATACGCTTGTCGTAGTCGACTTTAAATTCTTTGGCAATATTTTTATTTACAAGGCTTTTTGTTTTCTTATCTCTTGTTATCATGTTATTGCTTATAACAACCTTATTATTAGAACCTTGTATTAAGTCAGTCATTGTCTTCATGTTAAGTTTTTTGGCATTTTCGTGGTTGAGAGTAAATCCTTCGATCTTGGTAACCTGTTTGTCTTTATATGTTTCGTACGCATAACTCTTAGGACCTGTGCTTATCCAATCAGTACCATGATCATCTTTGCCAAATTCGTCAGTCCATTCACCAAGCATACAACCGGTCTCTACGGTGTTTGTTCCATCATCTATGTAAACAATACTATCAGTGTCATAATAAACTACTGCCTTTCCTAATCTATCAAGCATATCGTATAATCTTATTCTAGCATTGGAAGTGGTGAAAGCTGCCACAAATATGTTGGTATTTGTGCTATTTTCTACATAGAAATCATTGTAGTGGTATGTTACCTCAATTACTTCATCATTGATGTACATTACATTAGTAATTTCTATCTTATCGTCTAATAGCAATTCGTACCACCTCTTAGGGTCATCAATGAACTCTGTTTGTGACATGTTTTGCCTCTGACCGAACTTTCCCCAAAGAGAATTTAAGCATATTTTAGCAACAGCTCGCTTACCAGCGTTGGGTTTAATTTTGTCAATATCAAGCTTTATACCTTGTTTTTTTCTTATTACTCGGGCATATTTTTCTTTAGATTTGTAATCACCATCCCAAGGACTAGTTTCTAGCTTAATTTTCATAAAGGTTTTAATATAGTCCTTGAAAAGCTCATTACTTTTCTCTTCAAAATGCCATACTTCGTAAACTTCCTGTATTTTGTAGCCTTTCTCAAGAGCCTTATTAAGTTCGATTGTAGTCCAAGTTCCAAAAAGCGCCCTCTCTTCATCACTATGGTTACAAGGTCCTACCTTTTCTTTCGCACATTTCCCACACAGAGAGAACATCAGCTTATCTAGCTTTACCGGAAGCACTGGATGATACAAACCTCTTGGAGGAAGCACCTTACATTTAACTAGGCCAAACCAGTCTTTATTGTATTTTTCTGGCTTAAATATTTTTTTAGGGTGACCTACAGGGTACCAGTCATAAAACATAACTGTTGGATATAAACTGCACATATCTATATATCTCAGCTTTTTTCCAGAAACTTTTAACTTTGAGGCGTTTGTCCTACTACCGAAGAATGCGTCCCTGGGGTTTAGAGGTTCTACAACATCTTTTGTTTTATTTAGGCTTTCCTTATAAGCTTTAGAATTTTTCCATTTACAGCTCCACATCTCTACAACCTTGTACCCGGCATTTTTAAGAGCTTGTGTTCGCTCTATAGTTTTTGTAAGCAAGTCATCCATAGTTTCATTGTTTACATTGTTGATAGTATCGCCTGAGTAGCGGTCGGGACAACCATGCCAAAAACAACCATGATATTGGTACACAGTTTTAGCCTTATAGTCGTACCCATCGACTTTGGCTCTACAAATTGTGACCTCGCCACCATTTAATGCGTGTTGAACATTAGGGAACGAACTTAACCATGCTATAGACTCCTTACTGAACATCTCTTTTTTCTGCTCCTTAACTACTGCAATTGTGTCTTTTTCAAGGAATTTTGACCTGTAAATGGCCATACAAACACTGGCAATAGTTATGTATTGGAAAGGGTCTATATTTGCTATTTCTAAAAATGACTGTCTAAAGGCAAGGCAACCTCGCCGTAATATATCGACATCAGAATGGCAATACTCGGCTAATTCTTTCTTAAAGTCAAACACGTAGTTTTCTTTCACTTTCTCAGCGTGCCATTCTAAGAATACTTTTCTAGCATCAGGTTTCATTGTATCAACACCATAGTATTTTGTAGCTGGAATGGACCCTACGTAATTTTGATTTTCTTTCTTGTTGAAAAAGTGTGGAAAATACCCCTTTTTTAGTTCTTTTAGTTCAAATGTTTTGGGAAAGGATGCGAGACTTCCTTGGATAAAGTTTATGCTGTCAATTATTCTGAGCCTTAGGGCTGGTATTTTGAGCTCCATAATTTTAGACCCTTGGTAAATAGTTTTAATATTAATGCCATTATTGAGGCAATATTGTAAAATGAAATGTGCATCATAACCTTTTGCATTGTGTGCTATACACGTAAAACCTTTGTGGTTGTCTGATATTAGCCACTGACAAAATTCGTCATTTTTTAGGAAAGCCCGCCTAACACCATTAAAGTCATAAACGGATACAAAGTTTGGCGTGTGTACGCCGGTGTCTTGTTCAGCTTCGTAATCGAAAAAGTAGTATTTTTCCGTGTAAGTGCATCTTTTATGTTGCTTCTCTGCCGTTCCATTACAAACACAATCTTCCATACAGTATCCCCCACGGTTTTTCCTTTCTTGCATATAACATTGGTGCTGAGCTGACTTATCGTACTGTTGGCAATTCCAACACATAGAGTACCCACACCTGTGGTTGTTTATTTTTACACATTTACCATTGCATGTTAGACACTTGAGTTTTATTGAACAGGCAACTTCCTTTGCACATTTCTCACATTCAGTAAGTACAGTTTCGTGTAGGTTGTTGTAGTAAAACGTGTTTTCATTTTCTTTTTTGCACTCGCTTTTACATTCTGTGCACTTCAATTCGACCGCGTATTTTACAAATGTTTCACATTTCCTACACTGGGCAAAGGAGCCACCTAAATGTTCGATATTTATCCTAGGGCATATTTTGTTGCAGATATTGCACTTGTAAGCTGACTCACACACTCTCTCATGGTTATCAACGCAATCTTTACCAAAACAATATCTATTGCACTTTTTACAGTATACTCGGGGTCGCATACCTTCTGGGAAATCATGTTTTGGGCACAAACACAAATTACACACATCTTTTTTTACACGAGTGTTTGTCCTGATGATCGTAAGGTATATCACATTTTTTGCAGTAATATGAACTTCCATAAAAACCTCGTATATTATTAATGGAATCATAATGGTCGTTATGCAAGTACAAATAAATTGTTATCGCGTCATTTACACCTGAGGCCTGGATTACCTTGTTAAAATGGGCAGCCGAAACAACTTTAATCCGAACACCCAAGAGATATGCAACACTTCTAATATCGTCTAAACTAAACCCATCTTCACAGTTCATTCCGAATCTTGTGCATAACTCTTTTGCTAATTCTTCCTGCAGGCCACGTCCTTTCCTAATGTAGGTAATTTCATTATCAGTTAATGTCCTGTCAAGTATATTTCTAGTTTCATAGGTTAGGGCTGTGATTATTGCTCTTGCCCCGCACAGGTTATCGGTGTTGGTTATTTTGTTTATGCTTCTTTTAGCCATAACATCTTTAGCAATATTGACTATTTTCTTACGCTTTGCTCCTTTGCCTCTGGGAATGTTGTAAACCTCGAAGTGAAAAGTGGTATTGTTAATATCTACATTTTCATTAGATGTTATTATTCTTTCAATCTGGTCAAGTAGATGTGAAGCATTAACTTTTCTTTTTCTTTTTGATGAAATCATATGGTTAAAATTATTATTTTCTGCAACTACTTTCATCTGATCACCTGGCTTAAAATCAGTTAGTTTTCTTACTTCTTTTATGGCTGCATGCACACCTTTTCTGACCGCTTTCATTTCTTCTATTGGTTTTCCTTGCAAATCCTTTATGTGTATAGTATAAGCTGTCTGCCATACGTTAAACTTTTTGATCAGCACAGTACGAACACTTTGATGAATTTCGAAAGGTGACTTTTTAGCTACTGTTTCATTAAATATATTTTTCTTAAAAGGAAAAATTTGGCCCAATTTTTGCTTCAAAATTTTTAAGTCCTTAGATTGAACAGGTTTTGGTTCCTTTTTAATTTCAAAGAGGTCTTGATCGAAACCAAAATGCCCGATTTTGTCCAAACGTTCCTTTTCTTCCGCTATCAAATTTAGCAACCCTTTCTTTGAATGAATTACTGAGTAGCCCTTAATTTTGTTTTCTCTGGCGACTTGTTTTAGTTCACGAACGCTCTTCTTAGGCAGCTCTGATTCTTGATACGTAAACAAAGCACTATCTGCAGCATTACTCCAAGCACTGTTTACAGCTTCAAGAAGAGCAGCCTTCTTCATCTTGTATAGCCCTCTTAGTTTGAGTTCCTTTGCTAGAACCCTTAGTTCCTTTACAGTTGCACCTGTTTGGCGCTTAATATTTTGTTTTAAATCCATTTATTATATAACTTTTCTTAATTAAAAATTTCATTTTTTTTAAATAAAAATAATTATAAGACATTACTCTTTTGGGCTCGAGAGAAATGATAGTAAAATATTTATATAAATAAATGAGCACAATTATTATATTCTGAATTATAATTGTTAGCCTAACAAGGGTTCAATTAGAAATATTATCTTATGAAAATCAGAATCAATTTGCTATCAACTATCTGCGTAATTTTGGATACTTGACTATAGACGAACAAGAAATTTCAGAAGTAAATGAAACAACTTTCCAATATGCTTTAAAATTGTTCCAAGAGTACTACAATCTCGATATCACCGGTGATTTAGATGAATGTACTTTACAATTAATGAATACATCGCGATGCGGTATCACCGATGACGATATAAATTTTACTACTCGGCGGTATAAATGGAATAATAAAAATATAAAATGGCATTATGCTTTAGCTAATCAAGCAATGCAAATTGTAGCTAGAGCCGCTTTCGATGTTTGGAAAAAAACATACAGATCTCTCATTTGAGAACGATTTGAGGAATCCAGATATAATTATATCAAATAAACGTGGTAGCACTCATAGAAATCACAAAATAAGTGGGCAATGTTTCAGTGGATTTGATGGAAAAGGTGGAGTTTTGGCTCATGCAAATTACCCAAATAGCATTAATTCACCTATTGAAATTCATATCGATCAAGATGAATCTTGGTATTTAAATACCGATGCTAATACTCCTCAATATCAAACAAATTTACTTTCTGTTATGATACATGAAATAGGCCATGCCTTAGGTATTTCTCATTCAAACAATCCAGATGCTATTATGTATGCATACGCTAACAATCAAATAGCGCTACATCAAGATGACATTTTAGCTATTCAAAGTTTATATGGTAAAGCCACAGAGCCTAACGTACCAGATAAAACACCAACTCCAGATACACCAAAGCCAGAGCCCAATTTATGTGATTTGAATGTTAACACTATTTTAATTGTTAATCAGTTAATGTATGTCTTTTATGAAAAATGGTTTTGGATTTTAGATCTTGATAACTCAACAGCCTTAAAAAACAAACGACCCCAGTTTGTTACAGATTGGTTAACCTTCTTACCTCAAGATTTTAAAACTATTACAGTCGTTTATCAAAGACCCTCTGGTGAGATCGTTATGATTATTGCCAACAAAATCTACATGATGGATTATCCGAGCTTAATATTGGTAAATGGTTATCCAAAAGCCATGTCCATGTGGAACATTAGACCAGATACAATAATTCATGCGTTGTTAAACACTTACTCAGGCCACACTTATATTTTTTACAATGACGCTTTCTTTTCGGAAATAGACGAATGCAGCTTTAAACCCAAGCAACATGGCATATTATCAAGACGTTTTCCTGGTTTACCGCCTGCAATGGATTCAGCCTTTAGATATATTAACGGAATGCTGTATTTTTTAAAGGTAGACAAGTATATCAATACAATGAATTCACGAATTCTTTGGTTAAAGCTCAAAAATTTGATCTTTCAATGATTGGCATAGACTGTCCAAAAAGGTCATCTTCGTTTATGGAAGTAATAAAGAGTTTGAAAAATACTGTAGCTCAACTAGAGGAAATAAAATAATTATATTAAATATTTAAAAAATTAAAACATTTTTTTATAGGTAATAAATGGAAGTAAATCAATTTCTCAAGACGCTCAACAGCATCAACGAACAAAAGACGTTTAAAAAGCTCAGTGAGTTAGAAATAGGGAACGAATACCTTATAACGAATGTAGAAGGTATAAATACAAAATATGGAAATAAAACTTTTCTAGAACTTGATAGTGAATTTAAGGTTATATTGCCTGACAAATACAACAAGGTGCTAAGTTGTGGAAAGGAAAAAAAGGAAATGATAGGCCTGAAAATGATATATAAAGGCACAAAAGAAGTCTATGGTGGTTGCAAAGCGCAGAATCTTGAATTCTTTAAAAAATTTCTTAAATTTTCATAACACCCCGACAAATTTTAAGTAGAAAATTTATGGTTTTAATGGTTACTAACCATTAAAATCAAATACCAAAATTAACGTAAAATTAAGAATTCCTTCGTAGCTTTATGAAAATTGTAACAGCTATCTATGTCATCACCATTAAGTTCAAAAAGATAATCTATACTATCCTCAGACAACTGATTTATAAATACTTCTACATTTTCAGTAGGATGTAGTAAAAACAGGAAGAAAGAAAGGGTTATTCGCTTTACTCGGGCGTCCATTTATTATATATAAAATATAAATATAAAAAGTTAATTTCCTCAACAAAGGGTAGACCCTTGTTTCTTGTAAGTTAGTTTGCGTTCTTTAATGTTGGGTGCCTGAGTAAACCAATGCTTATTTTATAATTAATTTTAATTAATCAATTAGTTAATAAATGAATAATCACATTTGGTGTTTAAAGTGCAAAACGTTTACTCAAACACTGCATCCTCACACCCTTTCGACAAAAAATGGTCGAACTAGAATCGAAGGTTTATGTTCCGAGTGTGGGAGTAAGAAAAGCCGGTTTGAAAAAAAAGTTAATGAGAGTGTAAAAATAGGGGGTTCTACCCAAATTAGAGAGCCACCCGTTAGCATTCGGGAGGAAATTATAAACGAAATTCATAAGCCCATGAGGAAGAATTTTCCGAGAAGGAGGGTTACAACTCACGGCATTGATGACATTTGGCAAGCGGATTTGGTAGAAATGGACTCTGGAAAAATAAAGGGGATATCGAAGCTTAATAAAGGCTACAAGTATTTGTTAACAGTCATTGATGTATTTTCAAAGTATGCCTGGGGTGTACCAGTCAAAGATAAAACGGGTAAAAGTGTTGCTGAAGCGTTTGATGATATTTTAAAAAGCAGAAAACCCAAAAATCTTCAAACAGACAACGGTAAAGAATTTTGCAATAAAGAATTTTCAAAATTAATGAAAACATTTAATATCAATCATTATTCGACTTTTACTGAAGTATAAGCTTCAGTTGTAGAACGATTCAATAGGACCTTAAAAGAGAAAATGTGGAAGCAGTTTGATATTCAAGGAAACTAGCCTACTGCTGGGTTGGCATTTTACCAAAGTTAATTAATGGCTACAATAATACGACGCACACAACTATAAATATGAAGCCAAAAAACGTAAACAAAGCTAACGAAGAACATTTGTTGAAAACTGTTTACACTGTAAGCGTAGGAGCGGAAGAAAAAGCGAAATTTAAAGTTGGCGATCAAGTCAGAATTAGTAAACTAAAAGGTATATTCGAAAAAGGATACACAGGAAATTGGTCGACTGAAATATTTGAAATAAAAGATATCGTTTATTCCGACCCTATTACGTACAAATTGAAAGATGTAAATGCGGAAGAAATAAAGGGGAACTTTTATGAGCAAGAATTACAGAAAACAAAGTATCCAGAGGCATATCTTGTTGAAAAAGTTTTAAGAAAGAAAGAAAATCGGGCATATGTCAAATGGTTGGGTTTTGATAATTCTCACAATAGCTGGGTTAATAAAGAAAATGTTATATTATAATATTTCTGTATATATAAATGGAATCAATTACCGATATTCTGAACAGCAAACTTGTCTATAATAGCAAACAAGTGGTTATTGCTATTGATGAAAATAACGATTCATGGTTTAAAGCTAAAGATATTGCTTTAATATTGGAGTATAGAGATACAGATAAAGCAATTCGAAAACACGTTGCAATTGAAGACAAAGGTACATTCGATACCTTAAATAACCCCGCCGTTTTGGCGGGGTTAAAAAATATACATCCTCAAACCATATTTATTAATGAATCTGGTTTGTATTCGCTTATTTTATCACCTAAAAAAGAGGAAGCTAAAAAATTTAAGAAATGGGTAACGAAAGAAGTCCTTCCATCAATTCGAAAGTACGGAGAATACAAAATTAAAGAAGAATATAAGAACCAACTAGTTGGGTTAATGCAGAAACTTCAAATAAAGGAAGCAGAAAACGAATCTCTTACCCCATTAGCCACACCTCTTGCACTTAAAACTAGTAAGAATAATTGTCTGCTTATTATAGACAAGCATGAACCAAACGAAAAGTATAGGTACTATGCAATAAGGGCGCAGAGACAACAGGTGAATCAAGCAATCAAAAAAATATGCAGGCGGCACCCCGATTGTGAAATAGTTTATGAAAAATATAATGATCCTAATAGCGTAAGGTTGTATGTGCTTATGAAAGAACAAATAAAAATTAGCTATTCGGGAAACCACTTCAATATTCCATTTACTCCTGATCTTCTTAAAGGAACAATAGAGATGTTGTATAAAAACCTGTTACATTAGACTGTTTTTAATGGATATTTTCTCCATTAAAAACTAAAACATTTTAACATTAGTGTTATTCGACCGATTCATCAGGATGAGGTTCATATGCATCAAGTATTACTTCACCAAACATCGTCACACTAACATTTATTGGAAGTTTTAAAATTACGCTGTCAATTTTATTTTTAAAGCATAAAGCATCACCAGATTTAACGTTGAAGGGCTTACTAGTATCTACCATAATTTTTTCTTCTTTGGAACGTGCAATATAAACGTCTAATACTGTTTTAATAGCGTCATCTGTATATGAAGTAAATACTTTATCTGGGTCTACGATACGAACAAAAATTTTCCTAATCGTTGAGTTGTATGTAAAAATATGCTTAATTTTATCTTTCTCTGCAAAAAGGTCCTTTTGTAATATTATCCTATCAAACACCTTTCTTTCTAAGTTGTCAACCTTTTCTGTTAATGTTGCTACTGGTGCAAGACAAGTAGTGGCATATTCCGAAAATAATTTTTCTATTTCTTCTTTCGTGAAGTAGTCCCCTTCAGTAGTAAGTGGTTTGAGCTTTTCTAAGAGATATTGCTTATTAACGACATCTTTATTGTTGATTGGATCTTCAATATTCGCTATCCTCTTTCCCTGAAAATCAATCCATGTTTTTGAACCAAAAAAAAGCTCACTAAGGCGTTTATTTAGAGCCGTAACTAGCCTTGAAAATCGTTTTTCTAAATCATCCTTTGTGATAGCTTTAATATTTAATGAACTACTCTCTCCGTTTATAATTTTATTTCCAAATATGTCCAATTATTAAATCTATAATTTCATTAAAATGAGCGGGATTAGGGGAACCCAAATTCGAAAACAACTTTAAAACAAGGACACATAAATGACCACATATATATTCATCAAACATTTGAATTCTTTCGGCGTTATAAAATAGGTTGCTAGCTCCCAAATAATTTACTAGTTTTTCGGGAACATCTCCACCAAATGAGTCAAAGACGAATTTTTGATTATCCTTTTTAAAGTAACAAATCCAATGAGTACCTGCATGATCCGACGTATCCAAGTTTACAATTCCTGATTCACAATCATTAGGTTTTGTAGGCAATTCATCAATCATAAAAACATTTCGAAAATGCTTTATGTTCATTTCCTGTATTATTTTAAGTATATCGAAATTACTTAAAGGGTGCTTATAGTTGGAAAGTATATCACTCAATATCGATGAAATTTCTCTTTTTTTAATTTTAGTTATTCCCAAACAACCTTGTCCAGTCTTTTTTTCGATCACCAGATTATGTCTAATTTGTTCAGCCAATTCCGCATCTTCTTTTTGCTTTTTATGAACAGCGCTTGTAATGGCTGCAGCGCCACCTGCCAGCGAACCAATGGCACCCAATGCAGCTAATATTAATGGCAAAAATCCTCCTTGGTGTTCATTAATTCCAGAACCTTCTTTCTTCCTACTGAGATATTCGAATATTTTCTTTACAATTGGAATGGACAAACTTATAAGTAAGCTACCACCTTTTTGAATTTTTCTTGCTTTCTGCTTCATTTGTGTATCTGTCAAGTACTCATTTAGATAGTCATGCTTTTTCAGATCTTCGTTGGAGAGTTTTATTTTAATAGCTTTGGGATTTAGTTTCCCTTTTTGGGAAACGTTGTAATCAATACTAAATCCTTTCATTTATTTAATGAAAAAAATTATAAACAAAAATTTTACAAATTTATACTCTTTCTTCCTACTGAGATATTTGAATATTTTCTTTACAATTGGAATGGACAAACTTATAAGTAAGCTACCACCTTTTTGAATTTTTCTTGCTTTCTGCTTCTTTTGTGTATCTGTCAAGTACTCATTTAGATAGTCATGCTTTTTCAGATCTTCGTTGGAGAGTTTTATTTTAATAGCTTTGGGATTTAGTTTCCCTTTTTGGGAAACGTTGTAATCAATACTAAATCCTTTCATTTATTTAATGAAAAAAATTATAAACAAAAATTTTACAAATTTATACTCAGACGCCCCAACCATTTTCATCTAACCCCATCCCCATTTTTCTTTTTCCATACATTATTCCAGTAACGGCTGTAGCTGCTAGTCTCTCACTCAAGTTAGCATCTTTACTGAAGATTCTCTCTTTTGCAGCCTTTTGTAATTCTTTATCTGCTTGATGTCTGTGCTCTAATTTTGTATGGACGCGGTATGCTATATCATGTATTTTACATGCTTCGTCTAATGGGTTGGAACCCTGAACACCTTCGGCTAGTTGCTTGTCTAATGGATTACCAGGACCACAAAATTTGTATCCCGGGAGTGTTAAGTCAATATTATTTTCACCTATTTTATTAATCATCCAATTAACTAATCCTTTTCCATGTTTTTCAGATTCCCAGAATGTATGGGGAATGTTATTTAAAAACCTAATTAGATATGGAATACCTTTAGGATTATTAACAATGAAGTCATTAAACTTACTCGTAAGCATCTTCGTTATTCCAACCTTTTCATTGTGTTAGACGTTGTTTCCAGCATTTTCTTCGCCATGAATTACCATTAATCTGTCTATTAATTCCCTTACATCATCCATCCACACATATTCAATCGGTGCTTTTGAATATTTTTTACAAAACCAAATCCTGATTTAGGAGGAGTGGTTAGAGATGCAGCTCTTTCTTTTCTACTAACTTTTTCTGAAAGCCATATATCCTTTATCAACGTATTATATTTTTTGCCAACACTACTTTTAGGTTTAGTGCTATTTGGGTCATTGTTTTGATACATAGCATTTGTAATTTTTAAAATAGTCTCATATGTGCTGCGGTCTTCGTCTGTATACTCATCATCGTTAGGTATATCATTTAAGGTTAAAAATAGCATTAAACCCTTTGTAGCTTTAAAATTCTTACCCTTAATTATAATATCGTCTTTACTGAATTCAACTTTTGAGTCACCTATATAATAACCCTGATAGTTCTTATCATACCTTATTCCAAATTTAGGGTCACTAATTCTAGGTAAATATTTTGAAATTATTACCCCTAAGTGGACCGTAGAATAATCAGTTATGCCTTTCCTCTTAACATTTTCTTCACTTTTATCATACTCTTCATCGGCCTCTTGAAATAAACTCCTCCCCTTTTCTTTCTGAAGTTGCGACTCTAAATTCTTTCTGACCTTTCATGCCGATTTTAAAGCTTCTTTTTGCTCATCAGTGACATCATATTCATCCAAGAAATGGGAACCTTCGGAATCTGAAGGAAAGTCTTCTTTATAGTCAATTCTGTAAGGAATTAATTGCTTCTCCACTTCTCTATTTTCTTCTATAGCTTTAATAACATTTTCACCGATGTCATTTAACTTGTTGCCTAAAACATTAACAGCATCGATGACAGGTTGATCTTCTTTTTTATACTTCTCGTATTCCGTTATAGGCTGCTTCTTCCATATTCGAAATTCGTCCTTTAATTCTTCAAATTTCTTCCTATTCCTTCTTGCTTGTTGAACTACCTTTTGATCGTATTTCGCAAACATCTTTATTATAGGTGAAATTTAAAAAAAATGACGTTTGGTGCTAACATTGACGTTTGACATTTGACGCTGACATTGACGCTGTACGTTGTACGCTGCACGTTGGCATTGACGCTGTACGTTGTACGCTGACGTTAACGCTGAACGTTAACGCTGACGTTGTACGCTGACGTTGTACGCTGTACGTTAACGTTGTACGTTGACGCTGACGTTGTACGCTAACGATGTTGGTGTTAGAATACTCAACCCAAAACCTGCCAATAACCCTGGAGTAGTTACCCAACATTTAGAAACGTTTTAATTTTATTCCTATATTTACCATCGTTAGCTTTGCGATTCATATCAATAGTAATAAAACCAAACTCCTCATTCCAACATTTGCTGCAAATATTCTTAAAGTCTTCAAATTTCATATCGCCACCAACAAATTCTTGATAAATATGATTTAAATTGGTATTATCTTGCCTAAATATGTTTAAGAAATTTAAGTTATCACGAACTAATTGTTTTGGTATTTTTGAATACGTTTGAGCTAAGTAAAAACAGTCAATCCCTTTATGTCTTCCTCGTGTAAAATATTCTCGAACTATGTCTTGGTTTTCCAGTATGAAATCCTCGAAAATTACAACTGACCTATCTTCACATTTATCCAGGGGCATTATGCTTTCATCGTCATGAATACATTGTGCAATGGACTTTCCTAACTTCTCTTCGATTTTATTACATTTTTCCATAAACTGTTGATACTTAGATTGATCTAAACTTTTAGAGAAGATGTAAAGGTTGTTTATTTTTTCCCAGTTTAACCATCCAGGTGCCAAACTATAATTGTCAATCATTAAGGTTGTTTTACCACAATTACTGGGGCCTATTATAGCACAACGAATGGAATTCGGTAATAATTTGCCATGTTTGTTCTTTACTTGCTTTTCTACAAGTCTTACTTGTGGGTCCCAATCTACAACATTTCGTTTACTCATTTTCGTTTATTTTATTAATAATGAATGAATTAATAAATGAAGCGAATTTTTGAACTAAGTGGTAAAACTTCGGTTTTAGAGAAAAGGTTAAATGTTCCATTGCGAGATGAATTTAGAAAAGTTGGATTAATAGGGTTTTACTCAACCTTCCTAACACCAAATATTACAACAAAAAACAATAAAGTACACTATGAAAAAGTATCAGGTACTGCCCCCGTAAATTGAATTATATTGAGACCACGGTGGCTGTATTGGAAAAATATGAATTATGTTATGGCTGTCATAGTTGTGACGTGGATATTTATGACGTAAGCACGGATGACGCAGACTTCATGCAAGTAGGCTGCTTGAGCTGAGATTCTTGGTGACGTCATGATTTTGTTCGAGAAAGATCTGAGATTTACGACGCAGTCGCACGGAAACATGGAATTGTGCTGAGGAAGAAGTTACGCGATTGGAGGAGAGACTCGAACCAATGAACGATAGTTTGGAGGGAGACGGAGATTACTGAAAGTATCATATTTAATTACTTTTGGGAATGCAGAATTGTGGAAAACTATTTTCAGTTATGGCATTGATTTGGAATGTTGAAGAAATTAATTTTGAGTTTTTTAAATTTGAAAATCCGTCAAGTATTGCCAAAGTTAGAACTTCTAGCGATGACGGAGAAACAAGCTATGGAAGGGATGGATACGCCCCTTATGAAGTTGATAAAAGGTCTTGCACATCAGAGAGGAGCTCGCATAGCTCATGTATATATCTCATACCGCATATATATTTCTGATGTGATAGTCGTTTTCGAGTGAATAAGTGAAACAAGTCGTCTTTAGCGTGTGGTATAGCCCACCGCATTGAACGAGCTTCGAGCGTGCCGCAGTTCCATTTTACGGTGTTTGAAACTAGGCGAAGTTGAAACGCACACATTAACGCTTCTATAAGATAATATATCAAGAGTTGACTAATGCCTTTAAGCTACTTCTATTGTGCAGTACTATATTAAAGTGTGTAGAAAGGTTGAACATTTTCAAGATTATAATTTAGAAGATATTGGCATTTTAAGACGGCAGACAAAAGTGATTTTCTCGCCGCCTGAGAAGCACTTTTAATATATCACATTCTACGCTACGGCTGACACGTATTGCAACCGTGCTACTACATATTGCCTTTGATGATATAACGCTGCATTCTAACATGGAACAATATAATATCGCAGTTCTTTCAACTATTATAACGGAAATGGAGATGGAAGGCTAAGGACTTTAATGCAATTGGGACATATAACAATGAAGTGAAATAACAGCATGGAACTTCGCTAGTCGTCTTTCTACAAAAGCGAGCATGTAGTGAATATCCAACTACACTCATGCATCGTGATCCAACGCTGAATTATATCAAATGGCAGTGAAAACATATTCATACTCCACAAATATGAATATTTCTGCGGAAATAACTGCAATAAACTTCATGGCGAATTTCTACCAGAACTTCAGGGAACTATCAAGAGAGGCCAGGGTAGACCCGGCTCACAAAGAAGAGTTTTGCCAGAAGGATGTCTATCGTATACACGGAGCAGTGCAATTTCCGGAGGAGGAAGCAGTTCTATTCTCCGAGGGCGCTGGTTCCAGGTTCGAGGACGGAGCACATCTTTTTGGTGAAATGGAACCATCACCAGTCTTCTTTGGAAGATTTTCCTCTAGAACTTCAATCAACAGATAAGGTAGTCGTGAACGTTTCTTGTTTTATTTGAGTCATTTAGCGATGTCTGAGCAACCATTTTTCCCATATTTTTGTCCCATATATATTTTGCCCCATATTCTTGCTAGATATTTCTGTACTCAGTACACTTAGATGAGTTATGCCTTTTTCGACGATTTATTAAGACATTGTTATGTCAGTGGCATAGTTAAATAATTTTGGATCAGTTGAGACTGATAATATATATTCTTTCAGTAATTTGCATATTTTTGTAGTCACGATTTGACTGTAAAGTTAATGATTTTCTATGGCAGATTTGAATTCAGACAGCGTGTCATTTTATTAAAGTAATTCTTTTCAGTAAATTACTTTGACCAATTTTCTGTCATCCTCAAGAAAGAAGAATAATTAAAAGATTTTAGAGCGTTAAAATCTATTTCTGTATCGACGATCTTGGAAATACTAGTCGTTTTATGAACATGATTGCAACATAGACATTTATCGTCAGTTCTTAAATTACCATTGCATTATAGACAATTTTATGAAATATGAACTTTGATTACGATTTATTGAATACACTATAGTAATGAACTTTTGATAGGAGTTTTCTCAATACTAGATTGGAACAATAATGTTTGCATTCCAAAGTCTAATTGTATTCTATTCGACTATTTATGCAGTTTAGATGAACTTTGTTTGAAGATAGTATTTTTATACTACGATACTTAGGAGATATTAATCTCAATTTTGATAGACCAGAGAGGCGTGTCTAATCGTATTTGCTATTAAATTTATTTGTGATTGGCAAATTTTTACTTCATATCGATTCATGAATGAAACCCACGAAGGTTAAATAAATAACAGTTTTGAAACAATTAATGAATATAAGAATTTTTAAAGTGGAACTATGGATGTATAATCGTTAGTTCAGTGGACGTGTTAAAGTCGCTGGTGAATAATGCCCTTGAATAATTGAAGGAGATTCCCACAGTAATATTAATGAAGTTGATGAGATTATAAGTGGAGGTTTTGTGTATGGATTGTGGAAGATTTTTATGCCATATATATTGAAATATATGATGAATTCTGGGCCTATTTTATGCAATTTGTGCATTTGAGCGAAGTATTTTTCCGCTGAGTTTATTGTCCAGGTCCTTTGAAAATTAATCATGTGAAATTACTGTTAAAATTAACAAGAGTGTTAAATAATTTGAGATAACGATTTTGAATGGAGGTTACCGTCACAAATAATAATAATAATTATTAAAACTTATTAAACCTGAATATAAGCTTAAATATAACTAACCTTCATTGGTCGATTATATTAACCTGATGTGAGTAATTATCAACCGGATAAACGTGTGGTTTAATGTATTTCTGAAATAAATAATATAAATATGGTAAATAAATTATGTAAATATCTTTAATAATAATTTGTAATGAAAGGAATTAAGAGAGGTGTGTATAGATTTTTCAATTGTCATTTGACAATATTATAAACAATTTGTAATTGTTATAAACAATTAATGAGCATTTGTTATAAACATTATGAGTTTTGTTAATATACTCTAAAGAACGCCAAGTATACATATGGATTATGTAATTAAACAAGTTTTGGGATTATTAGAGTAATCCAGTAATATTTGATTGAAGCATTTAAAAGATTTGCGTGATAATATTTGAGTTGAGTTGAGGACATTTAAAGCGTTTGAAAAGGAGCTAGGCTCTGATGTCACGAGCATATGCTAAGGTTAGCTTGACAGGTGGGTCCACTTGACGACGTGGGCATGCGACATAATGTAGGGTGGATCGCAGCTGGCCTGACAACTGTATGTTAGAGGCCAAGGTCGACCACATAACAGGCTTGTAGTTATAAATAAAGTGTGATGTTTATGAAAGAGGAAAACAATTGCTACATGTCTCGTTCCAATTCCCGCATCCATTCCAAGTGTATTACTATTATTACGTTCTTTATAAGCTAGTGAAAGATAAAATTTTGTATGTAACGTCTACAAGTCCTACAGGAGGACATGATTATATTGACAATGGCTTCTGATTGCCACGTGCATTTTGTTGAATTTTTGTTAGAGTCACCCCTTTATGTGAAATAAATTATTGTACAGTTTAAGGTTTCTTGTTTCCGTCTTGGTTCATTTTAAATATCATGGTGGAGGTTATTGTGTGGGCATACTTTAAGTGATCCAGTTGGCAACCCATACCCGAGATTAATTTGAATAGGTAAGTAAAGGTGAGTATGAACCCCCGTATATTTTGGTGTGTTCCACAATAATTTCTTGTTAACTGCTGTGCTCTAATCTCGGTAGTATCTGTCAGTGCCATTTTCATTGATGTAGCTGTGCCGGTGCGATTGATTATTGGCAATCCGATTGAGGGGGCGGATATCTGACAGCCTACTATCCGGATTTACGGGGACAGTACGATAACTGAAATGTTTATTCCACCAGGTCAATATAATGTAGAAAATTTACAAAAAGCTATTCAAAGTCAAGAACCTAAGATTAGTATTGAACAAAATAAAATTCTAAACAGATTGGAAATAATTAGTGATTATAAAATATATTTTGACCAAGAAGAAAGTATTGGTTCAGTTTTAGGTTTTAATAATCAAATTGTAGAACCAAAAACCAAAACACTTGCTCGGAACTTACCTAAAATAATTCCGTTCGAAAATATCCGCGTTCATTTCAATTTAGCGGATGGAATGTTTGTAAAAGACTCTGAGCATTTTCACCGTGAAACGAATATTATTGCATCATTTAAACCAGCCCTAGAATTTAGTGCTCCAATAATTTATGAGCCGAATTATCCTGTATTTTGCCCAGTTTTCGATAAAATTCAGAATTTAGAAATTACTGTGACCAATGAAAATGACGAAGTAATAGATTTCAACGGCGCAACAGTTACTGTAATTTTAGAGATGAGTTAATTATTTCCTCTTCATTTAATTTTCTATTATTTTTCTTATAATAAATGAACAAAGTAGAAAGTTACCAGTGGCAGTCTTTTCCTGTAAATGAAAAGACTAAAAACAATTTAAATTTGCCAAACAAGGACGTGGAAATAGATATTAAAGTTGGTGATGGTTGGATTGATAATAATGCGCACCTGTATATTACTTTCGATGTAACTCATGCTGATGGAACTGATTACACTAACTATGAAGGAAAATCAAATGTGAAGCTAATTGACAATTACCCCACTCAATTTTGGAGCACTGTAACCGTGAAAAAACGAGGACACACTATCTATCGAATTGACCATCCAAATATATCTTCAACGGTTCTGTTTAATTTAACAGCCTCTTATAGTTATAAAATGATATATTCAGGTAATTTTCTTAATAATGGTAAATTGCAGAAAAAATCAAATGAGTTAAGGTACCCTTTAAGTCTTCTTGGTGGCTTTTTTAAGGATTTTAAAGAGATTATGTGGGAAGGAGATTTAACTGTTACATTTACATGGAGTCAAAATGCAAACGATGCTTTGTATAGATGGTGGACTAAGAATCCCGATGGGGGCAATGCACCTGGAACTCTCCCGGAGGAAGGAAAAGTTACCGTAAAGTCAATGGAGATAAAAATTCCTGTTGTTAAATACGAACCAAATTATGAGCTTGAACTGAGAGAAAAAAAATACTGCAAGAACCACGAATACCTATATCATTCTTTGACCTTCAAACTCAAGAAATTTCAGGCCTAAGTGGGAAAAGAAATTTTGAAATAGATATTACTAATTACTACAATTCAATGGAGTTTGATCTGCCATATTTTATTTTTGTTGTGTTTCAAACTAATAGAAAAGGTAACCAAGATATGAATAGTTCCAAATTTGATCATGTTCAGCTTCAAAATATTTACATGAAAAACGGAAGAAACGAAATGTTTCCGGAAGAAATGTGGAATATCAATCCTCCTAATACTTATCTAAATGCCTATTATGCTTTTAGGGACTTTAAGCGTATAACTGAGCTGAAGTATGATGTTGTTATAACCCCCACAGAGTTCATTGCTTCTTATCCTATTTATGTTATCAATATAAGTCGGCGTAGAAATGTAGTGACACCTCAGAAAACCAGTATGAAATTGGTAGCAACATTTAATGCCAATATACCTGAAAATACGCTTGCTTATGTAATTATGTACGGTAAAAAGAATTTAACCTATGATGCTAAGCATGGAATAGTTACTGAAAACTTTTAAATATGAAAGTAGTTGTTATTCATTTTAATAAATTAGTAAGAGTTTAGTTTTTAAGTTCAATTGAACTTAAAAACTAAGAATAAAAAGAGTTAGTTTAAATTTGTTGAATTTGAAAGGGCAATTAAGTTTGCAGTATTTTCTTATTTAAAGATAAAAAAGCAGTTAATAAAATATGGAACCCGAATATAATATAATGCCTTGCAGCCTAACTAATATTTTAAAAGGGGGTTGTGTTTCAAATACACCCACCAAAGTAAATAATGTGCCTGAGTGTATTAAGAAAATAGTCTTCGATTACTACCTCAAGCTGCAAAATTTGCAACTAACGATCTTAGCACGCGTTAGTGATGAAAGTGACTGTGTAGAAATTGGTGAGGCATTAATGGAATTAGAAGAGCAAGTAGAGACACTAATAGTTTCGGCTGAGCACAGTGCGAAAAAAGAAGGAAGAAGTTAAAAATAAGTTATCAGTGAACTTGACCAGGAAACTCCTTTAGCCTTGATACGCTCTTAGTCGATAAGATAACCTTGTCAGCATGCACTCTCTCTCTGTGCCATCCGCTCACTCGCATGGAAATGATGTGCTAAATTAAATATTACTTAGAACCCAGCTGTTAGACTTGTTACACCGGAAGTACTAGTAGCAAAGCAAGAAACTACGTAGTATGTGCAGCGCGATCTATTAGCAAACAATAAAAGCTCTTCGTAGTGCACTTCTCCTAAGAAATTGCACCACATAAGGCCGCATACCCGCTTTTTAATCGCTTTCCTCGTAGCTCAGGAGGATAAGTGTCTGGTTTGTTGAGATTTGTTCGCTTAGAAACGGAGGCGCCCCGTTTTCTATGGTTCGAATCCCACTCAATCCTTTCAAAAAAATAACTGAGTTAATGAAAGAGAGAAGAAAGAAGCAAATGCTCTCCAGGGTCTCTTAGAGGCATTCTGAGAGATGCAAAGTAGATGGGAGTGGCCACTCAAAAGGAAAGGAAAGAGAAGTTGGAAGGAGAAGCTGAAAAAGGAGAAAAAAACTCCCTAGGGGTGTCGACGAGGAGAAATTAGAAAACCAGCGCTGGCTTCGAAACACCCCTGGGGGTTTCTCTGAAATGTCGGAGTTTTGCAAAAATTTTGTTAACTGTACTTTTCACAATTATTTTTTCCATAATTCTTTAAAAAGTCACTAGTTATTTTAACCATTATTCTATCCATTGTTTCTAAAAAATTCGTCAGAATTTTTAGCCTTGTTTTTACCATTATTCTACGCATTGTTTCTAAAAAAACACTAGTAATTTTAGCCTTGTTCTAACCATTATTCTATCCTTAATTCTTTTAAAAAGTTACTGGTTCCTTTTAGCCATTATTTTAGGTGTTTGTAGGATAAATTTGTGTTACGTTTTATAGGTGGAGGTAAGCATAATTTTGTCATTTACATTTTAGAGTCACTTTTATGGTTACTTTTAACCATATTTTATTAAAAATAACATTGGTAATTTTATGGATACGTTAACCATAACTTTTTACGGCTGATTTTTAGACATAGAATAACCATAACTTTTGATTGTGTTTTATGGTTACCTTTAACCATAATTATCTTGGTTAATTTTTTTTGTTAAGTTTAATGGTTACTTTTAACCAGAATTTAGAAAAAAATTCTGGCAATTCTTTTAATTGTGTTTTATGGTTACCTTTAACCATAATTATCATGGTTAATTTTTTGTTAAGTTTAATGGTTACTTTTGTCAATTTAGAGGTTATTTTTAACCATAATTTTAATTGTTTTTATGGTTACGTTCTGCCATAAAGTAATACGAAATATTGTATACCTTTTATGGTTAATTTCAACCATAAAATTCAACCATAATATTATGGTTACAAGTAACCATAATTGTTTGGAAGATTTGTAATGGTTACTTGTAACCATATGTTTGATCGATAATTTTTAATGATGTTTAAGGTCACTTAATCCATTATTTTTTAATAGAATTTTAATGGTCACTTTTGACCATACTTAATTTGTCTGTCCCATACCGCCGCCTATACTACTTATATGGCAGCGAAGCTTGGACCCTTCGCAAAGGGGACGGAGACTAACGAGTGCCGAGATGCGGTTCATGAGGAGACCAGCTGGGTACACACTATGGGATAGGAAAAGATCTGAGGATATCCTTAATGAACTAAAAGTAAAACCAATTATCAACACAGTGCAAAATTACAGATCAGCTTGGAAGGACCATGTACTACGTAAGAAGACCAGCCGGATCACCAGACGAGTCCTCAAATACCAACCTACAGGCAGAAGAGACGTAGCTCGACCTACGAAGAGATGGAACGAGACCATAACAGGCCACCTAGCCTTACACTTGATAGGAAGAAGAAGAAGACATACTACTACAGACACTACCTAGGTATAATAACCCATTTGATCAGACAAATTCTACACATACACTGGTACATGGGGATCAAATGACCAGGATGTCCTAAGTCCTCGAATATATTGTGCCCTTATACGACGGAGTGGATGATGGCTTGATTTGAATTGAGCGCACTGAGGCGACACCAAAGTCGCGATAAGCTGTTGACTCGCCATGTTTTGAAACAGGCGCGTGGTCTGAGTGCCGCTAGGGAATGTCGGAGCACAATATACTTGTTTGTATTTAGATAAGGAAGAGGAAGGCATCAGCACTTCAAAATTTTATTTGGAATAATTCCCCCTTTTAATTCACAAAGTTTCAATTGATCTCAATAACCTTCCAGCATGTTCTATGGTGGGAACCAATAGAAGTGAAGGCCTCGCATTACGTAATGCAACTACAGCTATCGATATTTGACCTTGTGGCAGTATATAAACCGGCTCTTTGGAGGCCAGGCTAACTGTCTCTTTTGATCTGTCTGTGGGAATCCGCTGGACGGTGGTGCTCACTCGTCGTTACGCTATTACGCTACGCTGTGGTTATACTGTGCAAATTACTCCGCGAGGCTAGGCCTACATAATAACATCTCCATGTTACTCCGATATTGTGTCAGAAGACATAGTCTCATTTTCACACCAGTGCGTGAAAAGTAATTGCCATTGTGTTCCATGAACTTATTATTATTATGGTGATTGGGAAAATTCATCGTTACGAAAATACTACAGGAATTACAGGTATGTGAATATGGACTTGTTTCCCGCAAGTGACTGATAGTTTGACTGTGTGTAAACTTCTACCCAGTGCTCAATGTTTATAAACTGGAATTGTGTCCAATTCGAACTAGCATTATGACAGAATGTAGAGTGATAGTGTGCGACCCTGAGAGCTTATGTAATATCATGGAAATTTCGTGTTAGAATCAGATCAGGCATAGTTCAGACATTCTAGCAAGTGGATATTATTATTATTATTATCATCCAGCCCCGTAAGATCGACCCGATCATATTTGTGACAGTCAGTATAAGTGGATATTCCAAAAACTGTGGGCTACACTATCAGAATACCGTGTGTGCATTTGTGGAGGAGTTCAGAACGACCCCATAAGATGGTGACGTCACTACCCCACTATTCAAACATGACTACCGGCTAGTGTGGCACTATGTTAGGCGAGCGATACCAGGATTGCCGGATGGGGACCCGGAGCGTTGCCTGTCATGGGCATATTTCTGTGGACGAGGAGGCAGCGTGAGGCGAATGCTGGGATATGTCCATTTCCTAGTGAGCAGCCATCACGGGTCCGTGGTGCCATGGTTCGATCCACACCGAGGGATGGCTCATCGCCACAGAACATCTAAGGTAGAAGCCTTCCGACTTAAGTAGGTCTTAGTCTTGGTCCATGAATTTCCATAATTTCCGCTAAATCTATTCACTTTCCTAATCGTTAATAATCTTCGTTTTATATAGTTGGTAGCATATTGGCTAGGCGAATATTTCCATTAGTCGCTTAGACTTGTAGGTGAGGTGGATCCTCAACATTTTTTCACTCTTAATTATAATAAATAATATGGGATGTCCTACCCCATTTGCATAAAAGGCAGCAGAATTATGACACATTAGATACATTTGCATTATTTTTCTGAATATCAGAAAATATTTTCTAATGATAACAATAATAATAAAAATCTCTACAAATTTATATTGGAAGAACACTGAATTTTGATAAACAACAATTAATGTAATATTTCATGAGGATAATAATAATTGATAAATATGTTGAATTATGATTATAAACAAATTGTTTAATTGTGTAAAAGTCTGGGATCTTACGATCTTCAAGTAATATTGGACATTCTTGAAACGAAGCCTAATAATAATAATTATGTGTCAATGCACTTACAGTATTTGTTTTCTAAAGTTAGTTCAGGAAGATTGAGGTGTTGATCCTCGAATGAGTAGAATTCATGAGGGACTGATATCTTGTCCCACAGTGGTAACATTGCCTCAAATGTCAGTGCAATTACTAAGAAATCCCATATGATCAGTGATTTGTTGTGAATGTAATGACGTCACGTCCAACCTTATGCCGATTTTTGTGACGGCTGGTATTTAATTAATGTTCAGTGTTACATATCCTCTCATTAAATCATATAATTATGAGAATTATAACTAGATATCTGAGGCCACATTAGATAAAGCATACAATTATTATTATTACTATTTTTGCTTTAAGATAAATAAATGCTTTGATAAATGTTAAGTGTCAAACTGAAAAGCCTCCGTGGCTCAGGCGGCAGCACGCCGGACTCTCACCGCTGGGTCCGTGGTTCAAATCCCGGTCACTCCATGTGAGATCTGTGCTGGACAAAACGGAGGCAGACAGGTTTTTCTCCGGGTACTCCGGTTTTCCCTGTCAAAATTTCATTCCAGCAACACTCTCCACTATCATTTCATTTCATCTGTCATTCATTTAATCATTGCCCCAGAGGAGTGCGACAGGTCTCGGCAGCCGGTACAGTTCATATCCTCGCCGCTAGATGGGGGCTTCATTCATTCCATTCCTGACCCGGTAGGAGACTGGAAGCAGGCTGTGGATTTTCATTTTCAAGTGTCAAACTAATGCAGTTTTATATGCCGCGCTAGTAAGTGTCATTCTGAATTATGTGTTACAATGCCACCATAATTTCGTCGTAACAAGATAGTGAAACGCGGATGTGAAACAAACTCAATATTGTTGTAAATAATAAATGTAAATATGTAAAATAATATAGGACAATATTATGAACTGAAACCAATTAGGTTAGATTTAGGTATTTCTTTTTCGTGTCGTGAGTGATAATTTAAGATTATGCAAACTCGCCTGTATAGATTAAAAGAATAATATGTATTTTGACCACACATAGTCAAACCAATGAACTCTTAAGAAGAGACTATGATTTTTCTAGAGAGGCATAATCAAAGCAGGGAAGTGATTATTATTTTTCTTGTTATTTCCATCAGGCAATGTTTGGCGAAATAAATTTTTGGTGAATTGGTTTTTATCTTAATATGTGTTCTCACATTCTGTTGTGTTGTGAATTCTTTCCTTATCCTTTACGGGGAGCATGGGTGCGGTGTGCAGTAATTACATAGTCCAGCCCAGATAAATCTCGTGCTGACACCGTGCTCATGTTGCCTCGCATGTGGTCGCCTGTCCATCCTAGGTGGACAGACGGGCACAATATATACAATGAAAGTAATTTCCTTCCCATACCTGGCCGGAGCCAAAGGGTAGAGGCATAAATGGCCGCACTATCTCTTGAACGAAACTACAACAACAACAGCGATTCGTTTAACAGCTCTTTGTAAGTGATCCTCACGGACAAAACACACTTGCTTAATTGATCCTTCTATATTACCACTAGTGCGTGCGAGAATAATCTAGAATGAATTCTAATTTGGAGATTTTAAAAATCACAGATACTCTTTAATACTTAGTGTTGAGTCCAAATATTGAGAATGTTCGTGAAACGTTAACGCTACTTCCATCTACCGGCTGTGAGAGTAACTACATGACCCTCAGGAGCGAGTGTATCGATCTGTATCACCACCTGTTGGACGTCAGAGTAATTCATTAAATGTTTTGAAACAACTTTCTATAAATTGCATGTATTCTTTTAATAAGCGTTCAACTTTGATTGGTTTTCATCCAAGTAATTTAGCTATAATAATGATAGTAATACAATGACGGAAAATATACCTACTTTATAAACACATGCTCAACCATTCCGTCAGTCACGGGAGGATGACCCTTGAGGCATACTGCTAATTTAAACTGTGCACACCATCGCGGAATGGAGGTGTCACAAAGGGCATCTTTGTTGAACTTAGTTCTAATGTGCCATTGCACTGTTGTGACAGACTGATGTGAATGAAATTCAACCACACCTTAATATTTCTCCTTGCCTGTCTTAAGCAACTGCAATGTTCCTCCGGATGAAAGATGAAACGTGGCTAAGAAAGAAAACTGAACACAAATTCATGAATATTTTATGCACCGGTAACCGAAAAATTTTATGATTGTGTTTTAAGTACTATATCGGCAGTAAAACCGCTCCAATCGTTTGTAATTACGCTGTATAATAACTAATACGCTTCCTCCTTAAAAACGATGATCATCCATACGAAAGAGCTAGTAGGCCTATTACTTCTTGGTCCTTGTTGGTTGCAAGTCGTTCGTGAGAACTCGACTGAGTTCGACCGCAGGTAATCGATCAACTGCTGAAAGACGTCACAGGATTCGACTAAGATGATGAAGACGATGATACGTGAAGACTGTTGTTGGATATGTAAAATCACCCTTGTAAACCTCCAAGCGCTATAACTAGCTTATTCACACACACGTTTATTGTACAATAAGACCCCGAAATGATACAACGATATTTGGAAAACACTGAGTTGGGTAAGCTATTTACAGTATCTAAGCTAGAGTTACGCATCAAATCTAGTTATGTGGATCGAGTTTAGTTAGGTATTCTTTGCAGTGCTTCAATTCCCACAAATTTTAATTATAATCAAACAGCTATTAACATCTACACATCCTTACAAATCCTAGCCGCAATTACAAACTTACATACTACTACAGACACTACCTAGGTATAATAACCCATTTGATCAGACAAATTCTACACATACACTGGTACATGGGGAACAAATGACCACGCTATCCTAACTCCTCGAATATACGAGGGTCGAGTCATAAGTCATGGCAACTATTTTTTTTCTTGCGAACAGGAGACAACATACGCATTTGGAAATATAGGGCATGTACGTATGCATAATGCCTGAAGATAATTTCTGACGTCAGGAGATGCTCGTAGGTAAGTGACAGAACACAGGCCATTGGTAAATATTGTTTTATTATGGTATAGACAGCAAATACACAAGACTACGTACAAAGGACAGGTCTCCACTGATTACAGACCTTCGAAATAATCACCCAAGGTGTCTCCTGTGCGTTGCATAGCTGGGGCAGGCGCTGAATACCATGTGTATAGCTAACGTGTAACACCTCCCTCCAAAATGCTGTTACGATGTCTTCTTTGTTAGCAAACCGTCATCCACGTAGTGGCTTCTTGACTTTGGGGATTAGATCATGGTCACATGGACTCAGACCAGGCGAATAAGGCGGGTGTGGAAGAACCTCCCATCCCCACCGTTGTAAGCGACGCTGAACGGTGGCTGCTGTGTGAGCTGTCACGTTATCATGTAGGATTATGGCGTCGTCCAAACCATCAGGACGTTTGGTTCGCACTGCACGGCGAAATTGGTACAACAAAAAGGAATTGTAATACACTGCATTGACAGTGCTCCTCTCACACACTGGATGACACACAAGAATACCTTGAACATCGTATGCCAGGATGACCATAACCTTATTGGGCGATGGATGTTGTCGAACCTTGTGTCTCCGTGGTGACCCTTGATGACGCCATTCATTTGACTGTCTCTTCAGTTCAGGTTCATAAGCACGTGCCCATGTTTCTGTACCTCCGTTAAGTGATGTGGCACCCATTTTGCACAAATTTTAGGCATCTGTAGGTCCTTGTGTGAAATGCGCCGTATTGTTGCCGCTGGTATTGCTGTACTTTCTTGCAATGCTGTTATATTCCAGCAACTGTCCTCCTGTAAACACTGATCGATCACCATTATCCGTACATCTTTGTCCATGGGCACTGGACGGCCTGGGCGAGGCAAATCGGCAGTTGATACTCTACCCCATTTGAACGTCTCCACCCACCTCGCCACTGTTCTATAGGGCATGGCATGCACACCTAATGCTTCCCGCAGCTCTTCCTAGCATTGGTGTGCATTTCTGCGGCGGGGAACTGCGATTTTAATACACGATCGTTGCTCCTGCTTGTTGACTTCCATTGTATGACGCTCTCACTCACACACTGAACTCGGGGGCATGCTCAGACCCACACTGTTGTTAACATACACCATCTAGTGACATCCTACGCAAGTACATACCGTACGTTTCCAAATGCACCGAGTAGATTTTCGTGTTGTCTCCTGTTCGCGAGAAAAGAAATTAGTTGCCATGACTTATGACTCGACCTCCGTATATACAATGAAAGTAATATCATTCCCACCCCTGGCAGGAGTCAAAGGGTCTGGGCATAATTTCTATACAACATTATTTGAAAGATTACAGTACCAGATAACATTTTGAACTGTAACATGAGCTACGAACACTATAGATACACAATATAATCCCAAAATTAGTTCAACTACAAGACTACGTTACAATCAACTCCTCTAGTTTCAAATAATAGGTAGGCCTATGTATGACTCAACATTTATCCACAATCGATTAAAATTAACCTAGTACTTTTTACTCAAGCAATATTGTACTTTGATAATGCTTCCATAGATTTGTTACATTATGGATGTGATAAAAACCCAAGAATGATTTACGACCTAAAAGAACTACTTGGCACTACTTGTAAATGTCACCTCCTCCCTCATTTTAATTAGAAAATACATTAAGGAAATAATACGCATTTACATTACAGCATATTTCAAAGAATATTCCTATTAATAGCCTTTATTATATCTAAAATAGGCTACTTCTTGAACTATTTTCTTAAATAAATTTGTTAAGTCCTCCATTTTTTCATAGAGTTATATAAGTTATTCTAAATTGGATACTTAAGAGTTAAATTACACTATTTTTCATAGAAAATAACCATTTTAGGATATAAGTATTGTGACCGTTTGACGAACGTCCTACGACCACACAAGTGCACATCCGAACAACAGTCGAGCACAAAGACTCAAAAACATCTCGGGGTTAATAGTGAGCATTCTACAAAGATGTAGAATAAAGAAAAAGAAAAGCTCTGCTGTTCCCCAGATGCACACTACAGCAAGGATAGAAGGCATATTTCAAGAATCATGAATGACCACAGTATCAGTTAAGATAAAAATTTGTATCAATTTAATTGATCCATTCAACCATCCTAATCTTTACAAGGGCATCCTCAGGGAGAAAACTAAAACACCACCTGGAAAAAATAACATCCTGCGCTCCCCCTGGGATCCTATACTATTTAATCGCAGGTGTAGAATAACGTTCCAAAAAAAAAAAAATGCAACGAAAACGTCAACTTTTAAACATTTCATTGTGTTAGAATACCCATGAAATTAATAGTCCATCATGGTATTCTATTATATTATAAACGATATTTACAGTATTCAAGTTGTGTAGATCACTGATCGTCCTATCACACTTGAATAAAATTTTATTTCTGAAGTTCTACACATTTCCATATTTCCAAAATCATGGATAATCCTATGGGATATTCTCTTCCATGAAACGAGAAGAAATTCCAAAACATACTAGAATTGTTAATTATACAACTTGATGCAAGTCAGACCAAGTCGAACAAAGATGGACCCATTAGAAACGTAATACCATTTATATTTCATTATTCCCACACAAGGAATATTCATATTAGAAATTATGAATTATGGATCTATGATTTATCCTCGATAAAAAAATAAAATATGGGATTAATTATTAAGTGATGTTAATTGCAACTCAACCTTATTATTCCAACCAATTTCAAACACTTATGGATGATTCGTAGCTATTTCAAGATTTTCATCGGAACATGAGGTCGCAATTTAAATGCCCCATTTCTTTATGCACTTTATCAATTTAGTTTATTCCTTGATATCACAATATGGCAAAATTATTAGGCATTTTAATCTATCTGCAGGTTTATATAATTCAACCCGAAAATATGTAATTATGGTTAGAGCAAATTAAAGTAGAATCTAGAATTCCACTGGTGACAATATCTAGATAGCGGCGTGGGGCTACCACAACGGTACCGCCCTTCGTTTGAATAAAATGAGGCAACATCCTCCAAATTTCAACATTTCATTATATTCAACAACTATAATTCTTTTATATATTATTTTCACATATTAATTTCCATCCAGTCATATTTACTGTATTTAATGGATTATCATAATCATTAATGGGACAAATGCCTACGCGCATTCCCAATTCAACTCATCACCCCATCAGATCTATCATATGAATGTTATAAGTAACTATCTCTAATTAACCTGTTCAATTATCCGCTTGTCACCATAACAAAAATCCTCCTAATTGATACACCTTGCTCTAATAACAAAACTACGTTACGATTGCTTTATCAATCCAATGTGCATTAATTCATGTTAATTTCTCATATTTGTTTTAAGGAAACATCACCTAAATAATCCAAACTCATCCATTTATTATTATTATTATTAATAATATGAAATTCTCATGGATAATTACCATGTTCTATTTTCATAAGATCCATTAAATTGTTATGAATTTGCCTCCTTAATTCCCCATGTAAATTCTCATACATGATCATTCCGCATTATCATTTTACAGAAAATCCTTAACCACCAGAAAAATCGAATCATTTTACGATAAATGACAATCAGAACTCATTCAAGACGAATTGCATCAAAATGATCAAGAACTACATTTAAATAAACAAATTACCAAAAAACTATCTCAAAACGATCGCTACAATAACAATGTGCCATAAAAATATGCACGGAACTGTACAACAAAATCAGGATGAAACTCCTGTCTAATTAGAACAGCCGGATGCCTTCCGAAAATATACTCATTCTACGATATGCCCACCGTGGATATGCTATCTCAAAAGGAATAATATAAAAAAAATCGAAGAGTGGACAACATCAAAAAGATCCATGCTTATGTCCCAATATAATGCAGAAAATAAAGATCTATGGCGTGTAAAACGATTCCTACATGGTTGAATGGTATAGTCTAAGGTCTGATATTCACTGGTACTAGATATTAAGAATAGAATAAGGGGCTCACGTCCATTTCAGATGTTCTTGAAGAAGGTCCAAGTTCCTGCAGAAGGCCCTCAGTCGGAGCATAAAATTCCACGCATTCCTCCGCACACGGAAATTTGTACGGCTAGACTTCATGGCTCCACGGGTCCGAGTCCCAAGTATCCAAACGTCAGCTCCCATCGTACGCCCCGTTCATATTTAACGCACCATAATACGGGCTCAATTCATGGTAGATTTCAAAAGTTCATACCGGCGTCTTGCTACCATGACGTCCTGATCGGATTGTCTTAACACCATAGCTTCTGCTATGAAAAAGCACGTGTCTAATACTGTCACTGGTTTCACGACAATCACCCGGTGTGTTTTACCGTCCCGAATTATTCCGAATAGTCACAGTAATGTTCCCGGTTACTTGATTGTAATCCTTCTGTAGTTATCACAGTACGCTTACACCTGTTTAGCCTTAATTCCAAGTCAATTGCTAGCCAGAAATCTACCCTGGTATGAAGTATTATATTCTCATAACTCAAGTAAGGAGTTATTTTCAGCCCATGTGCCTTAATATGCAGTGAGCTCTGGCCATACCCCACACAACCTTGCATTTACAAGAGCTAATCCCATCTAGTAAAACTATCCTGAGCACATTTGAACAATGCCTCGTTTGTAGGCTAATTTTGGCTTCCAGGTCAGGTACTAGTAACTTGAGATTGATTAAGCCGCCCGCTTATGCACGGATAAACTGCACAAACACGACTGTCCCAGTCAGAACAGCTGCCTTCTCGAACCTGCAGACAGTCAGGTGATAGCATACTGACGCGCATCGCCGTCCGCGCATATCATCCAGCCTGCAACTAACGACAGTGAAATTCAACTCAGGCGCTCGCTTCAAATTCAAAATACAGCCGCGACAAAAACAACATCTCCATAACCAGCAACTGACGCTCTTTCACACGGTTACAGTATGTTATCGTAATGCAACTCATGCTCATGATGATCCAAATGAGAGATTGGAAATGTGTTTCAACATTAAGGTATTAACAGGTGTCTCTATATAAACTTCATTTATACGTTAATACGCCTATTAAACACATTTTCGATCATGGTTAATAGTTGAAAACTTAATGTAAAACAGAACTTCTTTTTGCTTGTTTGACGCAGGACCTGTGCGGTTGCGTTCCTGAAAATTAGAACACAACGCAAGATATAGACTTAGTGTAGAGAAATTGCGAATGTGGGAAGTCAGAGTCAAGTGATCGGCAAGTGACTGCTGCTTTACTTTCGTAAGCAATTATTGAGAGCTCCGTTGAAATGAAATATTATTGTGATGAATTTCTAAAATTTCCTTTAAAGTCAAAAGTGGAACTCAGTTCTTTTCAGCGTAATTGAAGGTATTGTTGAGCATTATAACGCATCATTGGACTTTTAATACTGTATTTCTGCGTATTTTTCAATTTGTATGTCAGGCGAGTACCAGAAAGAAAGTCGAACTTTACAAAGATTAATCAACGACAGTGATCAAGATCATGCAATGATCTTCACCGAACATTTATGATAAATGAACAACGTCAACAACTTAACTGAATTTCAATAATAATTCCTCAAAGTGATATTATAATCATTTGTATGACATGTTGCATCTACTGCTAGTACTTATTCTATTACAAAGTGCAAGTAAAGAGGAATTAATACATCGTTATTTAAGCCAACGTCATGGAATTTTAAAGTACTGCAGGGGTTGAAAGATATGAAATAACGTTCAAATAACGCTCAACAACTAGAAAAAACAGAATCAACACTTAAACCTGTAATGGAGGTCCTTCTACAGAAAAGCCCAAGGTAGATGTGATCTTCCAATTTCCAACAGCTTGGCGATGAAGCAGAGGGCTAGATTCCAGCGAGGAACGGCTCGAAGGGGGCGATGCAGACAATGGAGGCGCATTTATTGGGAAAAATTGCAATGCAGTTGATGGTTGAGTTGCAGTACTTTAGGTAACCAGCCACCAATGGTCAGGGTAGCACAGACCTTCGGTAAGGTACAATGAAGACCGAGCTTTATATATTATTTATGTACTTTGTGTCGTTGAATATTGGCCATTCATTAGTTAATTAATTTTGTCGCTTATTGGTCGGAGTATAAATATCACTCCTGATTAGGACGTAAATCACCAAGGATATATATACATCATCGTATAAGTTTTCAGCTTAGATTTTAAGGAGATTTTGATGGCATATTATTATAATTATTAATTTTAAACTTGTTGTATTTGAGTTTGAGTGAAAATTGAAATTGCACATGCCAATACGGAATGCTTTAGTGAGCTAGGACATAGCCATTGAATAGGCGTTGCAACATTGATGTCATGTGCACTAAACAAACCCGATGATGACGATTGCAAATTAATTAGTGCTCAGTTACGACAGGTACAAGTTCTGTTGACATGATGAAATGAAAATCCATAGCCTGCTTCCAGTCTCCGACCGGGTCAGGAATGGAATGAATGAAGCCCCCATCTAGCGGCGAGGATATGGACTGTACCGGCTGCCGAGGCCTGACGCACTCCTCTGGGGCAATGATTTAATGAATGACAGATGAAATGAAATGATAGTGGAGAGTGTTGCTGGAATGAAATTTTGACAGGGAAAACCGGAGTACCCGGAGAAAAACCTGTCTGCCTCCGTTTTGTCCAGCACAGATCTCACATGGAGTGACCGGGATTTGAACCACGGACCCAGCGGTGAGAGGCCGGCGTGCTGCCGCCTAAGCCACGGAGGCTTCCTGTTGACATGATAATAATTTGAAATTGAATTAAACAAACCTGTAAATTTGTTTTAATTTAAATGAGTGTTTATGGATGAGATATAATTGGTAATGGATCTAAAATGAAGAATGACATCCCTAAATAATTTCATAACATAGGCAATACAATCTGACATAAGAGGAATATATTTACTAAGATTTACTAAGATTGTTCCAAGTTTTTATGAGGTGTTCAATTATAATGAAAGGATTTGAATGTTTTGTTTATGAGTTTGAAGGCCAGGAGCAATTGTTGGAATTGTCCCAAGTTTGACAGACAAGCATATTTAAATTATAATAGGAACACTAGAAGAACATTTATTGAATGTTTATGCAACGTAGATGAATAATGCATGTTATAGCAATCTGCAACGGCTATATTGTTTTGTAAAAAATCTGCAAGGCGTCCATGAGATTGATAATGTTATATTATTATGTTGAGGTCATGGTAACGAGTGCATTTAAGCTCGATTGATATGGTTACTATAGTCTGATGGAACAGGAAGATCGGTAACAATACTTTACATTAGTAAAAAATCTGATGTTTGATTGAAGTGAAAAAGGAAACTTCAACCACACAGATAGACAATATGAAGAAAAGAAATGTTATAGTAGTGTTTGAATATTTATAGAGAGACTTAGAACGTTTCTAATATTTATTGTATTGAAAATACCCCGAAACATGACAATTGTATCATATTGTGAGTTGATAGGTTATGATAGTAACAAATAGGGAGATTGTGAGAAGTTACCTACAAACAGTAGAATGAGAAGGGCAATAAGAACTATTATGGAAGTGCAGTTCTAGAGAGAGAATTTTGTAAATAATAACTTAAGAAAGGATAATAGTTGACAAATCAAAGCAAGGGACCAAATAATACAGGAACTTAGAGCAAAGCTTCGTGAATCAGAAGAAACTGTGAAGGATGTGACTGAACGGCTCTCTACTGGGATCAGTGTGGAAGAAGGCGTGCAGGAGCAAAAACTGAGGATGACGTTATCATAATAGGTGATTCTATGATACGATGGAGTGCGAATATATCGAGGAAATCAGGTACGAAAGTGCGTTGTTATCCGGGGATTAAAATTAACCAGCTTGCCCAACAAGTGGAAGAAGCAAATGTAGAGGACTGTGAAAAAGTTAAAGTGTTGTTGCTCCATGTTGGGACAACGATTTGAAGAGGAGGGCTACAGCTGATTACATCATGGGGGAGCTCTACGAACTAGGCAGAAAAGCTAAAAGCAAGTTTAGAAATGCAAAAATTATAATGAGTGGCATTGTTCGGCGGGGAGATGTTCCGTTAAGGCGAGTTAAGACTGTAAATGACCGCATGGACTGGGTATGTGCACAACTGGGATTAGTGTACGTAGATGCTGACTGCTGGAATGGTGGCCGTGACTTCGCCCGAGACGGGCTGCATCTAAATCGACGGGACGATTTCAACCTAGGGAGCCTACATGACAGGGTCATCGGTTCGTGCCAGCTTTTGTGAGGAGAAGCAGGTCCAGAGGTTGTCAGCCGACGGGAACAGAAGGAGCTATTTCGAGATATTTGCTGCGGAGGTAAGACTCTAATATCACTACAGGTTAATTGTCAGAGTTTAAGAAATAAATTAATTGAATTTTGGAATCTTGTAGAGACGTATTCTCCGGACATTGTCATTGCTACTGAATCTTGGTTATATGAGGATTTATGTAGTAGCGAAATAATTCAAGGGACCTACGAAATGTACAGAAGGGATCGGGGTAAGCGAGGTGGTGGGCTATTTATTTGTGTGCGCTAAAATATAGTTAGTTTCTTAAAGTTGGCTGATACGGATCATGAAATGATATTTGTACAAATTTGGGATAAAGGAAATAAATGCCCTCTTCAGGTGATAGGTGTGTATAGAGCACCGAAAGATAACTTTTCGTTCCTCGACACATTGTATGATAAAATTGTAGGGGTAATGCTATGAAAAAGTGCATAATAATTGCCGGAGATTTAAACCTTCCCAAAGTAGACTGGTCTGGTGAGTCAACTAGCTGTGGTCAACCTCAGAGTGCTGCAAACATATTCTTAGGGGAGGGGGGATTTTCCCAAGTAGTTGACTTCCCTACTAGAGACAATAATACCTTAGATGTTTACCTCGTAAGGCCTGTAGAGCTGTATATAAACTGCCTGAAAGTACCAGAGTAGGTAATATAGCGGGCAGTGTAAGTCCAACCCCATGCTGGTTGTATAGGGGGAGAGTAATAGCTGGACCAGGGACTAATGCGCAAAATGGTTGCCGCGCGCAACCACAGTCTTAAATGGCGGGCTATTCAAATCATTATTTATTTGTTATAAATTATGCATGCATTGCTTATGATTAATTATTTTTATTTAATTTATTATTTATATGTTTATTAATAATTTATTTTTACATTTTTAATTTTTCTTCATTTTAATATTTATTTTATAATTTATTACTTTTACTGTGTTAAGCACTAAACTACAAGGCCACTAACCTAACCTAACCTTACCCTACCTAACCTAACCTAACCTAACCTAACCTAACCTTACCTTACCTTACCTAACCTAATCTAACCTAACCAGCCTAACCTATCCTCACCTAACCTAACCTAACATAACCTAACCTAACCTAACATAACCTAACCTAACCTAACATAACCTAACCTAACATAACCTTACCCACTTAAACCTCATTTAAAGATTTAAATTAATGCATGTTAAATTTTTATTTTTTTTATTTTTAGATTTTACATTTTAGATTTTAGTTGTTGTTTGATTTTACATTTTTAGATTTTACATTGTACATTTTAGAGTTTTTTCATTTTACATTTTAGATTTTTATTTATTTCACATTTTACGTTTAAATTTTCCAAAAACAGTTAACTACAAGGTCACATACCTAACCTAACTTAACAAACCTCACTTAACCTAACCTAACCCACACAGACCTCATTTAAAGATTTAAATTAATGCATGTAAAATTTTCTATTTTTACATATTTTTTAAATTTTACATTTTAGATTTTAGATGTTGTTTGATTTTACATTTTTAGATTTTACATTTTAGATTTTTATTTTATATTTTACATTTTAGATTTCAGAATTTGATTTTTAAATTTTACATTTTAAGATTTTAGATTTTTTATTTTTTTTTATTTTTAGATTTTACATTTTAGATTTCTTGATTTTACATTTTACATTTTCCGAAAGCAGTAAACTACAAGGTCACATACCTAACCTAACAAACCTCACCTAACCTAACCTAACATAACCAAACATGTCCTCACCTATCTTTAGCTAACCTCAGTTCACCACACATGTCCTTATTTTGTTCTTTACACTTTTTAAACAATGTCAGTTTGAAGTTTTTGAATTTTGATATTTCACTCGTTGCCATATTCACTTTTGCACTTTTTTAAAAGTAACAGTTTAACCTTTTCGAATGTCATGATATGGAAACATAGATTTTCCAATTTGTTGTTTACACATTTGTCAATTTTACAATTTCACATTTACAGTTTTTTGAATTGCAGTTTAATGTTTTTCAATTTTGTCGATATGGAAACATGGATTTTCCAATTTGTGTTTTACATGTTTTTCATTTAGTCCATATACAAAGTTCATTTTGCATTAGGAGTGGGGAGAGTTGGGTAGTAATTAAAAATGTACAAGTAGTGTCATTATAATATATTTCTTATTTTAAATACATGTACAATACATGCACATAATTCATTTCTGTCTTTATATTTTTGTTATAAATTGTACAGTTGGTTTAATTTGTTTATTTTTATTTCAATTTTGAGTATGTACAGTATCAACCGAAATTTTAAGATCACCCAGTAAGAAAGATGAAGCATGAATTTCATTTGTCAAAAGCTTATTACAAACTACATGTAATCAATTATCACTGCATATGTTCAGTTAATCATTTTGGTGGTCAATGGTACCACTGCAGCCTTCAGGCACTCTTTTATTCTTGTAGGTATACTGCAAATGAGATTCTGGCAGTACTGAAGTGAAATTTCGGAGATCGTGGACATGTTTTGGTCGAGACTCCGCTATTTTAGAACCTTTGTAGTTCCACACATTCTCGATGGGATTCAATGCCGGCTTCGTGCTGCAACTTAGCATACCATCAATTTGCCACTTTTCATTTTCTTGAATACTTTTTCGGCCCATATTGAGAACAATGTAGTGAAAAAATAGCTTACCTACAAACACGTCAACTCGAGTGGCTGCTGTATGAAAGACAGCCTGCAGTACGAATCCGTACTGCCATGCTATCTAGCGAGCAACGTGTGGACTACGTGCTGTTTCATAACCGGCTTCGCCAGCTCGCTTCGTTTACGAAATATAACAAAAGCAAATGCACTCATTTCAATGGTATTTTTTTTTCTAAAACGAGAAATAAGAAAAGCTGAGAAAAATCCACTTTAAACGGGTTTCTCGATACATGTAACTTACGTTATATATTCCTTGTAGTTCCACATTGTGCATAAGAAATGATTTTGTACACGAGTAGGCCTATTATTTCTTGCATAGCTTTCTTCACTTGAAAAATTGTATATTTTTGGCTGTTTCCATTTTTAAATTTTAAAATCGTAACATGGCTAATAATTGAGATATTTTAATGTTCTTTATACCTAAATGTAACGTTTCACACATACTTTTATTGAGGGATATTTCAGGTTTGTTCTCTCAAACACTTTAAACCATGGAATCATTTATGTGAAAATGGTAGGTGGTCTTAAACTTTTGGTTGATGGGTATACCATTTTTTTGTTGCTTCATTGGTGTTTTTTTAAATTGTTTGGTTTATGTATTTGTTACATGCAGGTAAAGCATTTTCATATTCATAACTTAACTCTTTAAGCATGGTCAATGATTGAGTAATGACCATAGGCATGTGTAGATATACCATTCGAATCAATTACTCTTTTATCATTACCAGGACACAAAGCAATTTTGTTTAGTCTTACAGATGATTTGTCATGTTGTTTAGAAGCGATAATGTTCAATGGTATTCTTTTACCTCGTTTTTCATGATACAATCCTTATAATCTTGAAAGCTTATACAATTTTTGACAACGCCCTTGCTAATATCTTTAATCTTGTTGATTTCTTTACCATTTATGTCTAAAGCGTACATTTTAGCTATAAGTCCAACAAATGCTTTAATAATTTGTCCACAAGCCTCGTCTTTAAATTTTCCCAACCTTTTCTTGTTTGATGTAGAGTAACACACATGATTAGTAGGATAATATGATGTGTCCAGGTGTTTTAGGAAATCCAACTTGTCTTCATATACATCTTGGGTGTTAACCAAATAAATGAACGAGTTGGTATCCATATACATTAGTTTAAGATTGTACATGCCATAATAGGGCAGCAGGACATCATAGTGGTGGGAATACACGAGGGTTTTTCAAATATCCAGTATACACATTCCAATATATATAGGCTTATTGAATACAATGTTACGTTTAGCCATGTGGAAAGCCGCTAGGTTAGGACCATAAATTGTTCTGTCGATGAATGTTGGTTTAGCTACTAGCATTTCAGCCTTTTTGCTGTCAGTCACACGAAGTATTTCTATTCTTTTACGAATATTTTCAATTGCTTTTCCAAAAATGTAATTGTTGAATAATTTGTACAGATTTTTTTCATTATAATTTTTGGCTTGTTTTCGTAGGTTGTCATTTAAATCAACTTACGCCTTTAGCAAAGGTCTTTGTTTGAACTTTAACACACGATGAATTTTTTACCAATTTTAGTCCATGAACTAGAGCCTGTTTAAGTGCCATGTAATGAACCAAGATTTCCAAGATGAGGAATTGGTTTTTTCAGAGGCGAATCCTTAGGTTGTGTACACTCTGGTAGGAAAGGTAAATCGTTGTGTAAATCATGAAGGTCAAATGGGTAATTAACATCAACGTCTACAATATATCCCACATGGTCGGCTTCCTTTAGCGTTTCTAAATCAACAGTTTCTGGAGAAACCAACTGAAATCCACCATAGGGAAGGGAGTGGCACATAGCACACCCATATTGGTTTTTGGAATCATCATAGGTAATAAACTGCGACGGTTTCTCAGAATCATAGGTTTCCATTTATTTATTGTTAGCTTCAGCATACCGATGAGACACTTGGCTTATGCCTCCATGTATTCCAGACTCGATTAAAAGAATGGGATTGTAATCCTGTAGCAATTCCAGTTCAATTCCAGTGTAAAGGAGCATTGCCTCAAAACTTAAACCAGGTGAAGTAAAGTAGTGTGCAGCATCCACTCGGTGTGTTTCTAGTGTTTTTTTCTAAACGTTTCAAAGCTGTCTGCAGGAAGGAGTACATCTGAAGTTAAACACAGGTCACTATATTCCCCTAGAGTTTTAATTTTCAACTGATTCCACACATTTTTTTAGCATGTTCATAGTCCTCTTTACCAACATCTTCTTGACTTAATTTGTTAAAGAATGCCTCTTTTAGAGGTAAACACGTTTCACTTAACTTTTCCCATGAATCAATGTAATCATAATGAAACACCCCTTTACGAGTCATGAGCGCTGCATTTTCTTTACCAAAGTACTTGTCTGTTTAGGGTATGATGTTAAGTTGGTAACTAAGTTTTCCAAACTACTTGGCATTAATCGAAACGTATCCACAAATAGAAGATTAACGTTTCCCACATATTTGGTGAAGGAGATTTACTTTTGTTTGGAGTTAGGGATAACATCCATTCTCTCAGTAGTACATCCCAATTGCTTTACAATGAAATTTGCGTCGTAGCCACTCATATTATGTAGAAATACAGGAATGGGGTTACGAGTTTTACACCTCAAGTTACAGTTATTATGTGCACTTCCACGGTATTCCCCTGTAATATGACAATGATCTCGATCTTTCCAATCCTCTTTGGTAGATGGTTTTTGACACAAATAACAGGTTTCAGAACATTGGAACTCCGTTTCCTCATCCTCAGTTAAGGCCTTTGGAACATTTAAGCTGTAAAGGCGATCAATTTCATTAGCTATCGAGATCAAAGAGTCCATAAACTTTTCTGCAGCGTCAGGTCCACGATAAATAACAGGTTGGCTTGGAAGTTTTGTCTTTGTGTTCCACAGCAGGTGAGGGTTTAACATATATACCAAAGCTCCTAGGAACATGACTCTGGTATGGCACTGTATAACTTGCCTCAGGATTGAGTAGACATGTTTGATATGGTAAGAGTATACTTTCGAAATCTGCATAGATAACGTAGGGTATTCTCAGCACTTTTCCACATTTACGAATTTCACAATTGGGTTTTTAATTGGCATTTCAACCCTAGCAATGTCATGCAGGACACACAAAGCTCTATGTTCTTTCAATTTTTCCGTTCCCTGTTGACCATATCGATTATCGAAGTGAACAAAACACCGTTTACACGTATATATATCTTATGTTCATAGTGGGTAATCTGATGTCTCACTAGTTTATCAAAATCTTTAATACAGACTTAGTGGTTCTGGCCGGATGAAGAACTTAGCAGAAGGAGGTCTCGATGGTCTTTCAGCTCTTGATCCACAATCTTTGAGGTCACCACGTACTCTTACACGATGAAAAAGTCTATTTTTGTGGCATCACTTTACTAAGTATTTTCTGGGTTTATGCTATGATTCTTGTCACATATAAGAAGCGGTATATTCTGAGCTGTTTTCTCTGATTCTTCCATTTCTGTAGTTAACATTTTAAATTATGTTTCCAAGAAACTACTGAAGTCTGTTTCCAAAATTATGGCCTGATTTCGTGTTTTGAAAGCACGATTTGTAATTTCGTTGGTAGATGTATGAATTAATCTACATTCAGCCACAAGCTTAACTTTTATGGACTTGTGTTCTCTAGTTCTTTCTGCATAGCTTGCATTATTTGCTGTTTGGACTCTTTAAGGAATGCATTTAAATACTTACATGTATCACAACGTATAAAATAGGATTTAAGACGACCTTGAAAAGCCGTTTCATATTCAGTAAGTCCATTTTTGTCTGGAACCATTGAGAGTAGGTAATGTTTTGTTGGCTCAGTTTATTGTCTTTTAGCTGATGACACAACATTAAAACATTCTTCATGGCGACGTCCGTTGTAGGCATTGCTTAATTTGCTGCCACAGGTTTTACACTCATGATTTTCACCACACAATACTTCATGACGCAATCTATCATAGTCCTGAAGAAAAAGTTTTTCCACACTAGTTGCACGTATATCTAGGAATAGTTACTTCCATCATGGATGTTTTTTTCTGCCAACAGCTGCTTACTGCGTATGACAAGGCTGTACACTGGTGGGTGAGACGGTCTTTCACGATGTGAACACCGTGAGAGGTAGTAGTCAACTGGCGATATTCTTGCTAAGGGTCCTCTAATATACCCCATTCAAGACCAACAGCTCCTTACTGCGTAGTACAAGGCTGTACAATGGTGGGTGAGACGGTTTTTACAATGTGAACACAGTAACAAGTAGTAATCAACTGATTGTATTCTTGCTAAGGGTTCTCTAATATACCATAGTGAAGACCAACAGCCACTTACAGTGTAGTACAAGGCTGTACAACGGTTGTTTAGACAGTCTTTCACGATGTGGTCACTGTGGGAGTTAGTAGTCAATTGGTGATATTCTTGCTAAGGGTCCGCTAATATACCCTAGTCAACACCAACAGCTCCTTACTGCATATGGCAAGGCTGGAGACTGGTTGTTTCGACGGTCTTTCGCGATGTCATTACCGTAAAACGTAGTAGTCAATAGATAATATTCTTATACCCCTAGTCAAGGTTAACAGGTACTTACTGCATATGGCAAGGCTGTACACTGGCGGGTTAGACAGTTTTTTGCTAAGAATCCCCTATATAACCTAGACAAGGCTATACATGTTAGTTCTGATCACTTAGTGGTTAATTGTATATTGAATGTATATACACAGCTTATACAAGCACATTTTGCACGCGGTCAAACTCTGCGAGATAGTCACATGCAACACGTAAAGTATGTTTCTGCTACCTAGCGGTGAATATGAGCTGTACCTGAACGACCTGCATTGTACCAAGCGCTCCATATGAACACTCACTGAACGACCAGCATTAAACCTAGCGGCCGATATCAACACTCACTAAACTACCAGCATTCTACCTAGCGGCCGATATTAACACTTCCTTAACTACCAGCATGCTTTCCAATAATCAGCACATTTGTTCTTAGCACTAACAATACACATAGCGGGTTTGCTTTGTCTTTTAATACAAATATACCTTGTTTAAATAATGTAACAAAAAGTGAAATGACGCAATTGTATTGGCTTTGTTGGCTTTTTGTTGGCTTTTTTATGTTGGCTTTTTGTTGGCTTTTGTTGGCTTTTGTTGGCTTTTATTGGCTTTTTGTTGGATTTTCGTATTGGCTTTTGTTGGCTTTTATGTTGGCTTTTTTGTTGGCTTTTTATGCTGGCTTTTTGTATTGGCTTTTATGTTGGCTTTTTGTTGGCTTTGTTGGCTTTTTGTTGGCTTTTTGTTGGCTTTTATGTTGGCTTTTTTGTTGGCTTTTTATGTTGGCTTTTTGTATTGGCTTTTATGTTAGCTTTTTGTTGGCTGTTGTTGGCTTGCTTTGTTAGCTTTTTTGTGTTGGTTTTTGTATAAGCCCATATGTAGGCTTTTGTACTGGCTCTCATATTTACACTCACTTGTTGGCTTATTTGGTCTTCGAAAGTATCTCAGCTCTTTTTATGGCAGCATAATGCTTACCGCCATGTTTGTAAACAACAACAACAATACACTAAAATTCCAAAAATCCAAAGTACTCGAAGGTAAATAATTAACTCTCAACTCTTACTCTTACCTCTATACCACTCTCAGTCCAAAAATAGTGTTTTTCTCAAAATTTTCCAAAAGCTCAATTGGGAATGTATGCTATATGTTTAAAGTAAAAATCCGAAAAAGTCATATGTTAATTCTTACACCTACCTCTTTCCCACTTTCAGCCCAAATATAGTGTAATTTTCAAATTTTTCCAAAAAAATATTGGAAAAGTAGGCTATATGTTTAAACTAAAAATCCTTAGATTTCATATGTTATCTCCACACCTACCTCTATCCCACTCTCGGTTCAAAAATAGTGTATTTTTCTATTTTTTCCTAAAAGTATTGGGAAAGTAGGCTATATGCTTAAACTAAAAATACTTAAAAGTCATATGTTAACTCTTACCCATTCCTCCATTCCACTCTCAGGGCAAAATTAGTGTATTTTTCAATTTTTTCCAAAAAATATTTTCAAAATGGGTTATATTTCCAAAATTAAGAATTTTACAAACAAGTTTTTTACATAAATCAAAGGTCCCTACCCCCTCTACCACCGAAATAAATTTCAAGTCTTTAGGACAAAAATCAAAAAAGGTTCAATTTTGAAAGTAGGCTATAGTTTTGAAACCAAACATCCTAAAAGGTGTTATATAGCCTTAATGGAATGCCTTTTTTGTGTCCTTTATTTTCATAATAAAACTTTATATATTTTTTATTCCTTCCAAGAAAGTCCAATTTTGAAATTGGCTATATTTTGGAACCCACATCACGTAATTTGCTCTCATTTCCATCCTTTTTAACCCATTGCCGATCATCGGCAACCCACACGCACGGACGTGATGAGGGTTGCCTATGCATGGGCGTAATTACTAGAGGCTGTTAACTTTTTTGAAAACATTTTGGTCTCGTTTCCACCCTACCGATGAATTTCCATCCAACCTGCTCTTTTGGGCTCGATTGCAGGCCATAAGCTTCATTTTCATTCAATGCAATGTCAATCAACGATCGGACGGGGTTGATTTCGTGTTACCATTACTTCTAAGAAACTTTACAGCCCTTTCAGCGATTAAGACCTCGTTTCAGCCCTTAAAAATGGCCTGATTCGAAAAATCATACAAACGGGGGTAGCAGGGGAAGGGGAGGTGACACAGTCACAGCTCCTTTTTTTAAACGTTAGGGGAAGACTTCGCAGCTCTGATATACATCTCGTTTAAACCTTCCTTAGGGGTGAATCGAGACGGGGAGGTTTGGTCCCATGCCAGTTTAGGGTGTTAGGGGTGGTGAACATTGCCGGAGGCCTTAAAACCTTGCTGCAATCAGCAACTGACGACGGTGTGAAGATTTTCAGGTGGTAAAACACACCCGGTACCATCTCAGACGCCCCCAATGGTAGGCCATGTTTAGGGGATGATGAACGGGGTTGAAAATGCCCAAACGTCAAATGTAATAATGTCAGCGTGTTTGTGGAACCTTTAAGAGCAACACTCATTCATGTTCGACTGTTTGGCAACCTGCGACAAGTCCTATAGCGTTTTTCGCTAACTTCAATTTGTGGTTTTCGAAAATGGGCTGGTTTGGGGGGCGCTACCCGGAAACTACACAAGTTGGGGAGTTGTGCTTATGCATATGCTTGGTAAGCATCAGGACAAACGTCATACTGAGATTTCGAGCTTGTGCGGTCAACTTTTCAAAATTTGGTGGCCTTTGAAAAAAGTGGTGCTTTAATTGCTTGAGCAATTTTTATTGGATTGTGTATACTGGATATTTCAAAAGCTCTCATGTTTCCCACCACTATGATGTCACGCTACCCTGTTATGGCATGGACAATCTTAAATTAATGTATATGGATACCAACTCGTTCATTTATTTGGTTAACACCCAAGATGTATATGAAGACAAGTTGGATTTCCTAGAACACCTGGACACATCAGATTACCCTACTATTCATGTGTGTTACTCTACATCAAACAAGAAAACGTTGGGAAAATTTAAAGACGAGGCTTGTGGACAAATTATTAAAGCGTTTGTTGGACTTACAGCTAAAATGTACGCTTTAGACATAATTGGTAAAGAAAACAAGAAGATTAAAGTTATTAGCAAAGACGTTGTCAAAAATTGTATAAGCGTTCAAGATTATAAGGAATGTATCATAAAAAACGAGGTAAAAGAATACCAATGAACATTATCGCTTCTAAACAACATGACAAATCATCTATAAGACTAACCAAATTGCTTTGTGTCCTGGTGATGATGAGAGAGTAATTGATTCGAATGGTATATCTACACATGCCTATGGTCATTACTCAATCATTGACCACGCTTAAAGAGTTATTTACGAATATGTAATGCATTCCCTGCATGTAGCAAATACATAAACCAAACAATTTAAAAAAACACCAATCAAGCAACAAAAAAGAAAAAAAATGGTATACATACTCAAAAATAAAAAACAACAAATAAAACCAACTGTACAATTTACAACAAAAAATATAAAGAAAAAATGTATTATGTGTAAATATTGTACATGTATTTAAAATAAAAAAAATATTATATGGACACCGCTTGTACATTTTTAATTACTACCCACCTCTCCCCACTCCTAATGCAAAATTAATTTTGTACATGGACTAAATGAAAAACATGTAAAACACAAATTGGAAAATCCATATTTCCATATTGACAAAATTGACAAACATTAAACTGAAATTTTAAAAACTGTAAATGTGAAATTGTAAAATTGACAAATGTGTAAACCACAAATTGGAAAAATCCATGTTTCCATATCATGACATTCGAAAAGTTAAAATTGTTATTTTTTAAAAAGTGCAAATGTTGATATGGCAATGTGTGAAAAATCAAAATTCAAAAACTTCAAACTGACATTGTTTTAAAAGTGTAAACAACAAAATAAGGACATGTTTGGTGAACTGAGGTTAGGTAAAGTTAGGTGAGGACATGTTTGGTTATGTTAGGTTAGGTTAGGTAAGGTTTGTTAAGTTAGGTTTGGTTAGGTGAGGTTTGTTAAGTTAGGTTAGGTATGTGACCTTGTAGTTAACTGTTTTCGGAAAATGTCAAATATAAAATTTAAAAATCTAAAATCAAAAAGTGAAATCTAAAAATGTAAAATAAAAAACTAAAATCTAAAATCTTAAAATGTAAACTCAAAAAATCAAATTCCTAAATCTAAAATGTAAAATATAAAATCAAAAAATCTAAAATCTAAAATGTAAAATCTAAAAATGTAAAATCAAGCAACATCTAAAATCTAAAATGTAAAATTTAAAAATAAAAAATAAAAATTTTAAATGTAAAGATAGAAAATTTTACATGCATTATTTTAAATCTTTAAATGAGGTTTGTGTGGGTTAGGTTAAGTTAGGTTAAGTGAGGTTGGTTACCTTGTAGTTGACTGTTTTTGGAAAATTTAAATGTAAAATGTAAAATAAATAAAGAGCTAAAATCTGAAATGTAAAATGAAAAAATCTAAAATGTAAACTGTAAAATCTAAAAATGTAAAATCAAACAACATCTAAAATCTGAAGAAAAAAACATGCAATAATTTAAATCTTTAAATGAGGTTTATGTGGGTAAGGTTATGTTAGGTTAAGTTAGATTAGGTTAGATAAGGTAAGGTAAGGTTAGGTTAGGTTAGGTAAGGTAAGGTTAGGTTAAGTTAGATTAGGTTAGGTTAGGTTAGGTTAGTGACCTTGTAGTTCAGTGCTTTGACTCAATAAATAGTAATAAATTATAAATTAAATATAAAAAAGAATAATTAAAAATGTAAAAATAAATTATTTAAAATAAACATATAAATAATAAATTAAATAAAAATAATTAATAATAAACAGTGCATAGTTAATAAATAATGATTTGAATAGCCCGCCATTTAAGAGTGTGGTTGCGCGTGGCTGCCATTTTGCACATTAGCCCCTGGTCCAGCTATGACTCTCCCTCTATACAACCAGCATGGGGTTGGACTTGAACGACTGCCATCTTACGCATTAGCCCCTACACCAGAATCACTCTATATTACCTACTTACCAGGAATTAGTGACCATTCTGGGGTTGAATTAAATATTAGATACGGAGACATTACAAAATTAGACTCTGATGTAGCAACAAAGATCATATTCCAGTATTGCAGGGCGGATCAAGGCAAATTTCAGGGGTATTTGAATGAGCTATTTGTTGGATGGGCATCGGAAGGGAATCACATTAATATCCTGTGGATTTACATTTTGAAATTTTTAAGTAGCGCTATTGATAAATTTGTCCCATTTAAATTACTGAAACAAAGCCCAGATCCTGAGTATTGCACACGAGAAATCAGGAGTCTAAAACGGAAAATTAGGAAATTATGCAATAAAAGACATGATAGTGACAAGTATATGTTGAAATTTAAGTCCTTATCACGAGAGCTCGTCTTAAAAAAGAGGGCTGCTCATGACAATTATATGCAAGGTTTACTTGGTTCGGGAGGCGATGGGTGGGAAAATATTTTACAGTTATGTTAGGAGAAGAAAGGGAAATTAAAATAATTTGCCGATGATAATGTCCGGTGACGGTAAATTAATTGCTGAGAAACAGGCCATTGCCAATTAATTAATTGTCTTTTACGGTAGTGTGTTCCATAAATCCAATAGCTGTGTGTCAGACCTTAACGGTGAATCAGGGGCCCCCCTTTTCCAAATCAACCAGTCAGCAATTGTAAAGCTAATACAAAAACTACGTTAGAATATATCGAAGGGTCCTGATAATATTGTTAGTGAAGTACTTAAACTAGGAGGTAGGGCCGTCGCATGATACTTGGAGGTGATGTTTAATGTGTCCATAAACAATGCGCAAATTCCTGATGACTGGAAAAGAGCCACGGTTATTCCCAATATTTAAGGGAGGGAGCAGACTTGAATTGGGCAACTACAGGCCGATTAGCCTTACGTCCATCGTTTGCAAACAGATGGTGCATCTCATTTGCGAATACTTGAGGGAACATTGGGAAACATTATCATGGTTTAATGATAGGCAACATGGATTTCGGAAAGGTTACTCATGCGAGAGTCAGATGCTATCATTTTTTTTTCAAGATATTAGCGAATCGTTAGACCATGGAGTTTCAGTCGACGCCGTAGTTATATATTTTGCGAAGACATTTGATGTCGTGCCGCATGACATGCTACTTCATAAATTAGCTTCGACGAAGATTGATAGAAGAGTAAATTTATGGATCCAAGAATTTTTGACGGGTCGTTCCCAGAAAGTGAACGTCGAAGGCAGATTCTCGGAAAAAAATACCGTAACGTCGGGTATCCCTCAGGGCAGCGTAATCGGAACTTTGTTATTTTTGGCTTTTATAAATGACTTACCAAATGGGATTCGCAGTGACTCTCGATTGTTTGCGGATGATTGTGTAATATATCGAAAGATACATGACTCACAAGTCAACGCAGTACTTCAAGGTGACCTGAACCTTGTCTATAAGGGGGCGATTCAAAATAAAATGAGAAAAAACACAAGAAAATGTAGTCTCTTAGAAATAGGGAAAGTGTGAAGGCTAGATTTTCAATATAACATTGGCTCGGAGATACTTGTAGAAGAAGATTCTTGCAAATATTTGGGCGTTCACGTAAGGAATGATATGAAATGGAGTAGTCATGTAGGATGTGTAGTTTCTAAAGCTTACAAATCCCTGCACTTTGTAATGAGGGTAATAAAAGAAAGTAGTACCTCTGCTTAAGGATTAGGATTTTTGTCAATTGTAAGACCTATTCTGGAATACGCCTGCGCGGTTTGGGATCCATATCAAGTAGGGGCCACAAATGAGTTGGAAATGGTACAAAGGAAGGCTGCTAGATGTGTGCTCAGTGACATTAATCCCAGAAGCAGTGTGAGCCGTATGTTAAAGAAACTTGGGTGGGAATCACTTGAGGCTAGGAGGATGAAATCTAGACTCTGCGCTATGTACAACACGTATACAAATCAACCAGCATGGGGTGAGTTTAGCAAACGTATGGGAAAGCCCACTTACATGGGTAGGAGCGATCATCCTTTCAAAGTTAAGGGCCGACCACAGCGAACAAATTATGGTAAATATTCTTTTGTTGACCGTAATATTGATAACTGGAACTCTCTACCTGCCGCAGTCTTAGAGCCTTTCCCCAAACATATAGGTGTGTTTAAGGAAAGACTGACTATTTGTGTAAATACCCCAGTTTTATTGTTATTGAATTGTTATGTACAATTATTTATTTGTTATGTATATCCAATTTGCCACCGGGGGACACACCCCCAATTGCAAATACATGAATGAATGAATGAATGAATGAATGCATGAATGAATTTCATTATAAATAATTCAGGAGATGATAGTGTGAAATATTATACAATAAATGTTTAATAAAATAACGATGTTAAAATATTATAGGTCTACTGTGAATAGCCGGCCCGTGTTGTTGGGGTAGCGTGCCTGCCTCGCACCCGGAGGTCCCGGGTTCGATTCCTGGCTCCGTGAGGGGTTTTAGAACCTGACGTGAGGGCTGGAACGGGGTGCACTCAGTATCATGAGAACGATTGAGTAGCTGTCTCACAGTAAAACAGTGCCCCGTCACGGAGATCAAGATTAACGGTCGAGGGGAACCGACTTGCTGACCACGCATCACCCCATAATCTGCAGGCTAAATGCTGGGCAGTGGTCGCTTGGTAGGCCTAGGCTCTTCATGTGCTCTAGCCCCACGGAGTTTGGTTCAGTTTGGTTACTATGAATATTTCATTGGATATAAATAGCAAGATGAGATAGAATTAATTAACATACTGAATGTAAACAAGAAAATTGTATTGTGTTGATTGAGATCACTATGTAAATTCAAGGTTAGTCATAGGTCACTGTAGAAAATTATTTGTAATGAATGTGTTGAGTGTTTCATTTGTTTACTTTGCAAGTTCAGCAAATGGTGAAAGACATTCCTCAGAAGAAATTTTGTTGTTTATTATTATTTTAATATTTGTTTCGATCTGATTGATTTTAATGAGTAGGATTTGCGTTGGAGTTTTCCATTTCAATGAATTTCAGTCGCAAAAGATATTCTCAAATTTTATACACCAAGAAGAGAATAATTAAATTAAATTAAAATATTGCCTAATGTTGGGTAGGATACGTCAGGGGAGTGATTATTTTCGAGGTTTTATATATGATTGGGAAAAAAGGCATTAAGCGTTGGAAATGTCTTACTCAAAACAGGAATTGTTGTTGTAGTTTTGATGCTATACACCCCTGAGATTACGAGAATCACTTCCTACCACGCTATTAATGTGAATTGATACGGAACTAAACCGAAGCGCATAAACATTAGAATTAAAACTTACGTGTAACACAGGAGGCAAGGCATTCTCAACTGGTAACGTCATAGTAGACAGAGACAGCTATCATGTAACAAAGGAGGCAGGGCATTCTCAACGAGTGCACTCGAGACTTTCGGAAGACATACAACACAGCGGAGATTAAACGCACGCATGTTCAATTTACAGTAAAGCATTCGCGATAGATACTAAGGACCGACACACTTGCTAGAGTGACTCGTAGAATTCCAACCCGCATACCCTCGCTATATATGCATATACGCCTCTAGAACATAGGTCTCAATAACAACTGATTCACAACTTGATCAACAAAGAAGACAACATGAAACCCTTCTCGAAATCAGAAAACAAAGACGCACGTGAGAAACGGAAGTCGAGAGCTCCCACAAGGTACCGCTCACAAAGCTCTGAAGAAGAGACTCAAGCAGTAAACCAACAAACCCAAGGGAAGGAATCAAAAGAAGTGAAAGACATGTTTTCTGAAATCCTAACAGAGCTTCAAAACTTAAAGAAACAAAATGAAGACTTTCGAAAGGAAACAAGAGATGAAATAAACAGCATCAAACAAGAACTAAGGACAACAGAAGAAAATTCACGTAAAGAAAACGACGCCCTTGAACGGAAAATAGAAAATGTGGACAACAGAAAGCAAGAAAAACTAGTCACACTATCCGAGAAAATACATGCCCTAGAGCTACAAGAGGAGCAAAGATTGAAGAGGGAAAGAAAGAACAACATTGTCATTAAAAGTAAAGAGCTACTACATGAAAACCTAGCAAACAGTGAGCTATAAAGCAAAGTCAAATCTCTACTGGACAAAATAGAAACTGAAGTCAAGGTAGAAAGCGTATTGCAGATTTGGAGAGACAGCCACGATAAAGGGATAGTGAGAGTCACATTTAAACACTTTGCAGACAAGCTGAAAATTATGAGAAACAAACACAAGCTAAAGGGGCAAGACCTCTATGTTGACGACGACCTCACCAAGAACGAAAGAGCAGTACAAGCGAAATTAAGACAGATAGCCAGGGAGGAGAGGAGCAAAGGTAACAGCGAGGTGAAAGTGGGCTACCAGAAGATCCTCCTAAACGGTCAATGGATTAATTGAGAGGATCTAAAAAACGGGGAGCTGACCGCCGCACTGTGATCAAGCAACCGGCGGAAACCAGGAAAGAACTAATACTTGCCACACTCAACGCAAGGTCTCTGAGAACTGAAGACAAGGAACTTGAACTGGAAAATGCTCTCTTAAACATAAAGTACGACATACTAGGACTTAGTGAAGTAAGACAACTTGGCGAAGGAATCCGAGAAAAACCGAATGGAAACATCTTCAGCTACATCGGTGAAACCAAAGGGCGAAAAGGAGTGGGCTTCATGATCAAGAAGCATCTAAAAAACAACATTCGGGAAATTCGAGGAATCTCAGAGAGAATTGCGCTACTGTCCTTAGATCTAGAAGGGAATACCATCGTAACTATACAAATCTATGCCCCCACAGAGAACAGCACAGAGGAGGAAATTGAAAAGTTTTACGAGCAACTAGAAGACACACTGGACAACTCCAAAACACAAAGAACGTTCGTAATGGGGGACTTTAACAGTAAAGTAGGAATCAAGGAACATACAGACGAAGCACCTATGGGACCATTCGGATACGGAATTAGAAACGGGAGAGGAGACAGATTGATCCAGTTTGCTCAAGGACACAACATGAAAATTGCGAACACCTTCTTCAAGAAATTGCCAGAGAGTAGATGGACATGGAGAGGCCCGAACGGCAGGACAAAAAACGAAATTGACTTTATACTTACCGACAACTTAAAGGAAGTAATGCATATTCAAGTGATCAACGGGCTAAAATTCGACACCGACCCTAGAATGGTGCGCTTAAAGCTGACAATAAAGAAGAATATACGGCCATACTTCAAGACCAGGAAAACTAGCCCTGGACAGATCAACCAGACCGAATACACCAAAGAAATCCAGCAAAATCTAAATCACCTGAAGCAACAAAACCACCTAAGCACACAGCACCTCTACACAGAACTCATAAATTGTATATAATCTGCATTTAACAGCTCAGCAATACCAAGAAGTAAGAAGGGACGACGCGATAAGCTAAAAGACAGTACCAAACGCCTAATCGAGGAAAGGGAAATATTGAAAGCACAAGCTGTAGATAACAACCAGAAAAAGTTAGAGTACGGGCAGCTTAATAAGTGCACAAAAAGGGAAATTAGAAAGGACATTCGAGACCACAACACAGAAATCATCAGAAAGTACGCAGAAGATTCATAATCAATAAGAAAGATGAGAAAAGAACTAGCACCAGACAAACAGTGGATGCTTGGAGTGAAAGACAAAAGTGGTAAAGACAAGCAACAAGGGAGGAAATAACGAAACAGGCCACAGACTTCTACAGAGAGCTGTACTCCAGTACGCACCAAAGAAGAGACTCAGACCAAAGTGATAAGGGGCTGGAGGCACTACACGACGAAGAAATTCCTCCCATCATGACCAGTGAAGTCAGAGCAGCAATAAAGGAGGCGAAAAACGAGAAATGCCCCGGAGAGGATGCCATCTACAAAGAATATCTGAAAATGGGTGGTGAGGATCTCATAGAAGTGATAACAAGGCTATTCAACATGATACTTGAAACAGAAGAAATTCCAACAGAATGGAAACAGAGCGTTATTTTTCTGCTTCACAAGAAAGGCGCTAATGATGACATTAATAACTACAGACCAATCAGTTTAATGGCCAGTCTCTACAAACTTTTCACGAAAATCATGACTAGAAGGATGTCTTAACTACTAGATGAAAACCAGGCAGTGGAACAAGCCGGTTTTAGGACAGGCTTTAGCACAATTGACCACCTGAAAGCAATGAACCAGCTCTTGGAAAAAACGCAGGAATTTAATCTCGAATTATACCATACATTGCATTCGTAGACTATAACAAAGCCTTCGATTCTGTGGAGCATAGTTGTGTGCTAGAGGCATTGAGAAGCCAAGGCATACAAAAGAGATATGTCAGACTACTGGAAAAGCTCTACGAAGGCTGCCAAGCGAGGGTAAGAAGGGAGAGGGAGGGTGCGAACATCAACTTAGAGAGAGGCGTGAAACAAGGCGATCCCCTCTCACCAAAGTTGTTCACATGCCTACTGGAGAACCAATTTAGGAAGTTGGAATGGGACAACAAATACGGCATTGAAATAAACGGGGAAAGGCTGACACACTTACGGTTCGCAGACGATATTGCACTGCTAGCAAAATCGGCAACAGACTTGGAACAAATGGTAGCGGACCTGGACACTGTCAGTAAAGAAGTAGGTCTATCTATGAACCCCCTAAAAACAAAACTGATGACCAACTCACTGGAAGTGCAAATCCTCATCAATGGCAAACCACTAGCGTACACACAGGAATACGTCTATCTTGGACAAAACCTGTCATTTTACTGCTCCCAGGAGAAGGAAATCAAGAGACGAGTTGGACAAGCATGGAAGAAGTTCTGGTCTTTAAAATTTATATTGATGGACAAATCCCAGAAAATATGTCGAAAGTCAGAAGTGCTAGAAAAGTGTGTAATACTGGTACTGCTATACGGCTGTCAAACCTGGGCTTTAACAGAGAAGCAAAGGCAAACAATCCGGGTATGTCAACGCAAAATGGAACGGAAGATCCTTCAAGTTTCCTTGAGGGACAGATTACGAAACGAGGAGATAAGAAGAAGAACTGCCATGAAAGATGCTATGACAACAGCTGACAGACTAAAATGGAAGTGGGGAGGCCACGTGGCCAGAATGAAAGACGGTCGATGGACACACAAGCTAACGGTATGGGACCCCAGGACAGGAAGAAGGAACGTGGGTTGACAGAGGACCCGCTGGGATGACTCAATCGTAAGGAAGACAGGCAAACACTGGACGAGGATAGCAAGGGAGAGACAAGAATTGAGACGTATGGAACTATAAGAAGGGAAGAGAAGGAGAGCTTCAACAACGAAAGATGCTGGTAGACAGCACACCTATGACATGAAAGATACACTTCTGCAACCTGTTAAAAGCCAAACAACGCACGTAAAGCGTAGTGAAATGTAGTGTTAGTGAAGTGAACTACAGTGAAGTGCAGCAAGTGGAGTAAAAACTTGTACACAACTCCTTAGGACTTGCTCGCCTAACGAGTTTAAACCAGAGCACGTCCCTGTTCGCTGGAGGCCTTTGCCCTTATGGGATTATCTACGCTATATTTATTATTATTATTATTATTATTATTAATTCGTCTCCAGACGTTGTGTGACGGTCATAACTGGATCGTCGTGCACCCGTTCTCCCTCACAGGAAGATACGGTTAGAGTGTCGTATATAATAGCTTATACGGATGGTCCACGGGAATGTTGATAAAATTAACTAAGCATTTTGGCAAGTACTGTCATCACTTATTATACATAGCACCTCAGCGTGTGACCTTGGACGCAAGTTTTCCATTGCTGGGAGTGGTTTCATTCAGGTTATCTTGAGCAACGACGAAAGCTTTGGTTCAAGACTTAGTACCCTAATAAAACCATTTGCTATCACAAAATGCTATTTCCATGTTGTTGTTTTTTTTCTTCCGAATTTGGCCGCCTGTGGACCGCATGGAACCTAAAGCTTTCTGGTTAATCTCCTCTTCTCTTCCCAAAACCTCTTCATTCGTTCACTTCTGATCTTTCGCTCCTCCTCGGATATTACCAGTTTGGCTCTAATTTTAGGTGTTTTCTCCTCGAACATCTTGATGTTGTCAATTCGGTTTCTAAACTCTTTTCTGTTGTGGATCACATCCACTGTGAGTCCACTGTCCTTGGAGTCTCTTTTAACCACTTCTACCCACTTAGTTGTAGCCTTCAACTCTGTAATATACTTTAATATCCTCTTAGTCAGTCGGTTCTCGTCCATTCTCACCAAATGTCCGTAGAATTTCAACCTTCGCTTCTGCATTGTGACAGTAATTTTTTCAGTGTGTTGATAGAGGTCATCATTCTTTCTGTTCTTCCATGTCCCGTCAGCAGCACTCCGAGGCGTACAGACCCTCTGACTTTACTACTGTGCTATAGTGTCTAAGTTTTGCCTTGTTGGATATTGCTCGTTTGTTGTATCTGTTCTGGGTTAACCTATAAGCCAAATCCAATTTTCTAGCTCTTTCCCTATTTGCTTCTTTATCCAGCCCATTGGGTTCTATCCATTCACCTAGATATTTAAACTTCTCAGTTCTTTTGACAGTCCCATGTTTCACTTTTATGTGTCTCTCTCCAAGGTGTCTGTATTCCATGTATTCTGTCTTTTCATAGGAGACTTAAAGACCCGCTTTCTCAGCGATTTCGTGCAGAGTATCCAGCATTTTTTGTTTTGGGCATCATCTCGGCTTTGGGCTAAGAGGGCAAGATCATCAGCAAAAGCCAAACATTTAATGTCCAGGTTCTGTCCTTTCCTTCCCAGATGTCTCCCCCTTACTCCTTTCATGTCCAAAGCTTCCTCCCAGGTTCTCATGATTCTCTCCAGAACAATGTTGAAGAGGATAGGTGATAAGCCATCTCCTTGTCTGACCCCTGTTTTTATTTCAAAAGGATCAGAGATTTCTCCGAAGAACTTCACTTTTGCCATGGTATTCGTTAGAGTTTGTTTGATTATTTCTTTCGTCTTCCTGTCAATTCCGAACTCCTCTAGGGTGTAAAATAAAGTCTGCCTGTCAATTGAGTCGTATACTTCTATGTTTATTGTCTAATATGACCAAAGTGTTTGCATTTTTAGTTTTGAATTGTTGTTGTATGGTAGGTACCAGTGTAGTACATGTACCAAGAGTAATTTAGTCGATCACATGGAAATTTTACCTAATTGACGGGAGTTGTTTAGTGATGGAAGGGATACATTATTTATTCACGGAATAACTTATTACTACTTCCTTTCCATCAGCAAAGTTTCAAAATACACATCAGCCCCGGAAACAAATTACGCCAGAATCCCCTCTGATCACCCGCAGGGAATGACCAGTATTACCCTCTGTCTCGTCTGCTATCCTGATAAATTCGCGGGCATTCGTGAGAACTCGGCTTAGTTCGAGTGCAGAACATCGATCAACTGGTGAGAACAAGCCAGAGAAGGAGAGATTCAACGAGCCCCCTCTTTCTCTGGTCACCTTGTGAAAACATATCATTTAGAGAGCCTAGAAGTGGAAAGAGACCCACATGTCATCGAAATGGAGAACGCCTTCTGATCCTTCTTTCATAAACCCTCAAATAAAATCTCCCTTAACGTGACTCTACAAGGATTGGACTGGTGTTAGGAAAATTTCGTTAGAAAGCTACCTATTGCAATCGATTCTTGACTCTGCCCAAAATTTTAATTTTCGTGTGATTGCTGGAACGGGGTACACTCAGCGTAGTGAGGCAACAGGAAAGGTGGGATGGCTCCCACCACAGCCATGTTGAAAATGGTTTCTCGTGGTTTTCTACTTCTATTAAATGCAAATGCCTGCATAGTACCTAACTGAAGTCCATGGCTGTCTCTTTCCCAATCCTCACCAGAAATACAAATGCACTCACTTACACAGCCATCACAATAAGACAAATTCCACACGCGCCCAAATACACGGGGCTAAGTGATCACGATGTCGTAAAGCCCCCAAATATATCATTATCAGAATATTGATAAGTTTAGACTTCGTTCGACGGGAGCATGAAAGGTAAGTAACTCGTTATAGCCCTGCACATTAGTTTCATAACTACAGTTCAGTTACCAATGTTTTGAACAGTGAATAATACTGTTTGATCGTACCTCTGGGGACGTGATCACCTTCATGGAGGGAATAGGAGCAGTGACGGGCTGACTGTTATCACCTCCTGGCTGTGTCTGGAACCCTAGCATCTTCTTGGCGTCACGCTTGGCAACAGCGTACGTTGGGCCGGGTCCAGAAAAGCTAGGAATTAAAAACAAACAAAAACAGTCACTGTCGAGTGAAATGTTCGTCGATGGGGTAGAGGTCAATTGGCGAAAGTCACAAACTACTTTTATATCAGGAGAGACAAACTGTGTGCATTTTACTACAGACGTTGATCAGTCTTTGGTGTTATTCATTGAAAATCTAAAATGTGTCTAAAATTGTAGAGTGCAGGAATATAATTATGTTGCAACAACATTTATTGTAATTACTCTTTAATATGACCTATAAGGTTAACGCTACTTGACAGTGAATTACACTTTTTAGATTAATCTCAACATAGTCTGGGGACTAAGGAAGAGTGTAAGAAAGGATACTTAAATACAAAGCAGTCACAGTGGTGTTAGATTTTTATTATTATTAGCATTTTAACTCATTGAATTATTATTCACTGAAATGTTTGCATGATTTGGTGCGAGAGCAGAAGGATTTCCCTAGCTTGTTAGGAAATATTAGAAGACGTTTTCAGTGTTGTCTTTGTAATATAGTAACAGACTTGCTTTTTAGTCAGTCAACTCAGGTGCCTTACCTCGCCAGAGTGTATGAACAACTCAAGTAACATTTCTTTCTGTAGTAGGATGATAAAATAACTGTTTCTCCCGGCCCAATCCAATTGAGCACACTTATGTTGCCCGACTGAAGAGCAATTCCCCCTGCTTGTATTCACCGGCTGATGTTCTTCGTAGCATCCCTGACCTAGGTCCACGCATTGCCGTATTAACTAGGACAGCAGACGGGACTAAGAGGTACACTACTCATGTCGTATAGAATAGACTTATTGATCGATGCTCCAAGCTTGCTTACTGTGGTTCTTATTTCTTATGGATTTAATGTAGAATTTTAGTCAGAAAGTTTTCTTCGTCCCCTCCTAGTTTCTCGGCAAATCTTGATTTATGTTTATGCATCGTCGATGAATAATGAATGTTCTAGCAATCTGCAACGGCTATAGTGAGTGTTCTGTGGAAAATCTTCAAGGAGTTCATGAGTTTGAAAATGTGATATTATTCTGATGAGGTCATGGTAAGGAGTGCATTTAGGATCGATTGATATGGTTACTATAGTCTGATGGAACAGGAGGATCGGTAACAATGGTTGACATTTGTAAAAAATCCGATGTTTTATTAAAGTGAAAACGGAAACTTCATCTACACAGATAGGATGACCACTTATGGTTGAACGGTCACCATTGGATGAACAGTTTTAATTTAGGTAACGTTGATAATGTTCAGTAGGAAGGAAAACATGAACATGAAACTGGCCTTGTGCCAAGATGCCGTAAGACATAGTTGGATGGCAAACCTGAACATGAAACGGATCTAGTGCCAAAATGCCGTAAGACTCTTCAACTACAGGAGATGCCTTACGCCATCTTGGCACAAGGTTTGCCTTCCTACTGAACCTTTTCAACTTAACCTAAATGGATGCTGTTCATCCACTGGTAACCGTGCAACCATAGGTGTAGTCACCCTATATTAAAGAAAGAATGTTATAGTAGTTGTCAGAGAGGGTGCTTGAATATTTATAGAAAGTCTTAGAACGATTCTAGTATTTATTGTATTGAAAATACCCCGAAATATGACAATTGTAACATATTGTGAGTTAGTAGGGCATGATAGTAACAAATAGGGAGATAGTGAGAAGTCACCGACAAACAGTATAATGAGAAGGACAATAGGAACTATTATGACAAGGGCAATTCTAGAGAGATAATTTTGTAATTAATAACTTAAGAAAGAATAATAGTTCACAAATATTTCATTATAAATAATTCAGGAGATGATAGTGTGAAACATTATACAATAAATGTTTAGGAAAATAACGATGTTCAAATATTATAGGCCTACCATGAATAGCCAGCCCGTGGTGTCGGGGTACCGTGCCAGCCTTCCTGGCTTCAAAAGGGGTTTTAGAACCTGACGTGAGAGCTGGAACTGGATGCACTCAGTATCATGAGAACGATTGAGTAGCCGTCTGACAGTAAGACAGTGCCCCGGTCACGGAGATCAAGATTAGCGGTCTAGGGGAACTGACTTGCTGACCACGCATAACCCCATAATCTGCAGGCCGAATGGCTGGGCAGCAGTCGCTTGGTAGGCCTATGCCCTTCATGGGCTCTAGCCCCTCGGGGTTTGGTTAACTTGGTTAATATGAATATTTCATTGGATATAAATAGCAAGAAGAGATACAATAATTTAACAAATCAAATTTAAATAAGGAAATTTTAATGTGTCGTTTGAGATCACTATTTAAGGTTAGTGATTGGTCACTGAAGAGAATTATTTATAATGAATGTGTTAAGTGTTTCATTTGTTTACGTTGCAGGTTCAGCAAATGGAGAAAGTCATTCCTCAGACGGAATTTTGTTGTTTATTATTAGTTTAATATTTGTTATTATCTGATTGATTTTAACTAGTAGGATTCGCGTTGCGGTTTTCTATTTCAATGAATTTCAGACGCCAAGGATATTTTCAAATGTTATACACCAAGAAGAGAATAATTAAATTAAATTACATTATTGCCTCAAGTTGAGTAGCATAAGTCAGGGGTGTGTTCTTTTACGAGGTTTTCTATATGATTGGGAAGAAGGCATTGAGCGTTGGAAATTTCTTACTCAAAACATGAAATGTTGTTGTAGTGTTGATGCTTTATTTTGGTAGAATGGTTAGATTTATGCATTGTTAGATTTAGTTTGAGGAGAATGAACCTGCCAACATTTCCGTATACCCTCTGAGATAACAGGAATCATTTCCTACCACGTTATTAATCTAAATTGATTCGGAACTAAACTACAGCGCATACACATTAGAAATAACAGTAGGTATTAATTCGTCTCCTGACGGTGTGTGACGGTCTTGACCGGATCGTCATGCATGCGTTCTCCTTCACAGGAAGATACGGGTAGAGTGTCGTATATTATAGCTGATATGGATGGTACTCGGGAATGTAGATAACATGAACTAAATATTCTAGTAAGTACTGTCATCACTTATTGTACATAGCACCTCAGCGTGTGACTTTGGACGCAAGTTTTCCATTGCTGGGAGTGGTTCCATTCAGGTTATCTTGAGCAACGACGAAAGCTTTGGTTCTAGACTTAGTACCCCAATAAAACCATTTGATATCTCAAAATGGTATTTCTATGTTTATTGTCTAAAATGACCAAAGTGTATGGATGGATATTTAGTCTTAAATTGTTGCTGCATGATGTGTGCCAATGTAGATCATGTGCCAAGAGCAATTTAGTAGATCACATGGAGATTTCATCTAATTGACGGGAGTTGTTTAGTGATGGAAGGGATACATTATTTATTCACGGAACAACTTATTACTTCCTCCTTTCCATCAGCAAATATTCAAAATACGCATCAACTCCGGAAGCATTTTGCGCCTGAATCCCCTCTGGTCACCCACAGTATTACCCTTTGCCTCGTCTGCTATCCTGATAAATTCGCGGGCATTCGCGAGAGCTCGGCTTAGTTCGAGTACAGAAGATCGATCAACTGGTGAGAACTAGCCAGAGAAGGAGAGATTCAACGAGCTCCTTCTTTCTCTAGTCATCTTGTGAAAACTTATCATTCAGACAGCCCACACGTGGAAAGAGGCCCACATGAAATCCAAACGGAGAACGCCTTCTGATCCTTCTTTCATAAACCCTTCAAATAAAATCTCCCTTAACGTCCCTCTACAAGGATTGGACTGATGTTAAGAAAATTTAATTAGAAAGCTACCTATTGCAATGGATACCATGTTTCGACTTCCGGAAAATGTTAACATATCTTTGCGTTTCACATCCCCCTGTCCCCAAAACCACCGTCAGTTCGAAAGTTTATATATAATTTATCTATCTATATGTATGCCGACAGTATACTATATATATCACTTTATCGTGGACACGATAACTACCGACATTCTCCACCAATCACTTTCAAATGCATGCATGAAAGTTTACCCTATAGAATCACGGTCGAGTTTGTTAATGGTCAAAATCGGACTTTTTTGAAAAAGGGGAATATTACCAGAACTTTCTTAATATTTGAAAATAATTTTTAATATGACCCATCTTTACGCCAAGGGATGACCAAAATGTTGTCGATGAAGATGTCAAGTTGATGAGGTAAGAGCTAAGCCGACGATAGGTAACAAAAATTATTGCTGACAGTACTACGGATATAATCAAAATGATATTGAAGTTGTTTTGACAGCAGTGTCGTTCTACAGACGAGGAAAAGATAGCGTTATCCTCAACTCCTGTCCAGCTGATCGCCAGGTGTGCTAGTGAAAGGTAAATAGCAGTAGACTATTATATGATTATAAGAAATTTGGGCTTCTCGTATGCTAAAGGTGTAGAACATTATAGGTATACAACAATTGGCAGATTAAGTGAATTCGAAATATTTTTCTTTGCCGGTGAAATCTACCTTTGCCTTCCGGCGTGCGGAGAGGGATTATATTGCTATCATTGTGAGAAATCTCTCAGTAAATATTTACACCACAAACAACCGTAATGAGAACAATCTCACAGGTACTTGCGGAGAATCGTTGAATACACTGCCACTTCGCTTGCAAAGAGCGCCCGTTAAAGGACACATTGTTATTGTCACGTAAACTAAAACACCGAGTCCCTTATGCAGTATGACGTCACTGCATGGGCGTGGGCCCGTGAGCTTTACTATTTGCAGAGCATGTCTGGTTAACTGCATTTAGTTTCCAACCATTTTTGGTGCGTTTGATTTTATGGTAAACACTGCACTGTGCGCCACATAGGAATTCATTGCATCTTACCCCTGATCCCACAGAAACGAGATTAATAAAAGGATGACCTAAATACTGGTGCGTATCAATCAGTGGATTACCACTATTAAATAATAATAACCCCTATCACTACAGCCAGTGAAGGGCCTAGGCCTACCAAGCGGCCGCTGCCCAGCCATTTGACCTGGAGATATTGGGTACCACTATTACTATAATTATTATTATCATAAGTATGATTCGAGCAATTCAGCTATGCTTTCGTGTTGCCAAATTAGGTTATATTCGAACACCCAACGATTTTAAAGTCCTTACGACGGTAAGATATTATTTTAATTGGGGATCATGTAATTTTTAGTCTTCCATTACATAAAATGTTGAACTTTTCGTTGAATTTTAAATGAACCAACCGAATATGTAAGCTTTTGTAAATATCAATTTCAAGATACGTGTAAGAACGAGTGATGTATTCCAAACAAACCACCCAACCCCCAGAATAATTGTTTTAAGCCCTTTAGGATAACGTTGTGGTAGTTCTTGCAGGTGCATCGAAGATATGAGTTATTACCTCCTGACTCTGTAGAGAGCACTAATACTGTATCTTGCGTGCACTATGCTTGGCAACAGCGTGTGTAACTAGATATGCGCAACAGGTCACAGAGAACATGATGGGCTAATTAGCCTTGGGGTGAAAGCAATAGTTGTGATGTTATTATTGGTTGAGGAATGAGTTTCGTTTGCAGACTGCCAGACTAAAAAGTCGCCATGTTGGTTTCTCTACTGTCACATTTTCTAAAGTCATATCGGTTGATAACCTTTGGAAGAATATTTTAGGCTTATAGCTGTAATTGTGTGAGTGTGCCTGGTGACATACTGTTTTAGTGGTAGTATTTTGTTGTTGGTAGAACTTAAGTATTTTGTTCGTTAGTAGACTTTTATTATTTGATTGTTAGTAGAATTGCTCTATTACTTTATTCTGAAGGGGAGTAGCAGCCTTTCAGAATAAATCAATAATTTAATTGTCTTATAGAAGTTAAAAATATTGATATTAATAGCCAACGAATGGCTACACTGCGTTCTGCTACACGGCTGAAAGCAACGGGAAACTACAGCCGTAATGCTATTCCTTAGGATATGCACATATCTATGCATAATTACATGTGATGACAGCCTCCTCTCTAATAAAATTCCAATCCGGAGGTAAACTAGTCCCCCGTTCGGATATCCGGGTGGGGTCTAGTCGAGATGGTGTTAACATCACAGAAATGACAAAGAGGATATATGACATTCTACGGATCGGAGCGTGGAATGTTAGAAGTCTCCTAGGCAGTGGAAGGTTATAAAACTTAAAAAAAGTGAAATGGATAGGTTGAGGTTGGATTTGGTTGGGATTAGTGAAATGCGCTGGCAGGAAGAACAGGACTTTTGTTGAGGAGACTATAGGCTCATTAGCACAAAATCAAACAACGGCTATGCGAGGATAGTTCTCATATTAAGTAGGAAGCTTTGACAGCGAGTGAATTATTATGAGCAATATAGTGAACGGATTATTGTAGCTAAAATCAATACAAAACCTACGTGCACCACAGTGATACAAGTCTGTATGCCTACCAGTCAAGCTGATGTTGAAGATGTTGAAAGGGTCAACGAAGAAATAGATGACATTCTGAGGTATGTCAAGGGTGATAAAAATGTTATAGTAATGGGAGATTGGAATGCTGTGGTAGGAAATGGAAGAGAAGGCAAGATAGTAGGAAAATTCAGATTAGATGAAAGGAATGAACGAGGAAACAGACTGATGGAATTCTGCAACGAGCATGAATTGGTCATAGCTAACACCTTATTCAACAACCACAATAGAATAGTTTACACATGGTTGAGACCAGGAGATACAGGGCGTTACCAAATCGACTTCATTATGCTCAAGCAGAGATTTCGAAACCTGATTTTGGATTGCAAAACATATCCCGGTGCTGACATAAACTCTCGCCACAGTCTGGTTGTTATGACATGCAGATTAAAGTTGAAGAAACTGAAGGAAAGCCAAATGACAAAAAGGTGAGCAATAGACAGACTGAAAGAGAAGGATGTAAACGAAGGATTCAAGAAGAGTATAAAGGAAGGACTAATGAAAAACCCTTAACAAACTTCAATTGCAGACGAATGGGCACTTTTGAAGAATGAAATAGCAAAATCCGCAGAAGAAAACATTGGTAAGAAAGAAAGAATAGGTAGAAAACCCTGGATCGCTCAGGATATACTAGAATTAATGGATGAAAGGCTGAAGCACAAGAATGTGAGAGATGAAGAGGGGAAGCAGAATACAGACGTCTGAGGAATGAGGTTAACAAGAAGTGCAAGGCAGCGAAAGAAGAATGGTTGAAAGAGCAATGTGCAGGTATAGAGAATTGTGTGGAATTAGAAAAAGTAGACATAGCTTATCGAAGGACTAAGAATACTTTTGGGGAAAAGAAGACTAAGTGCTGTAATATAAAGGACATAGATGGAAAGCCTCTAACAGATAGGGAAACAAAAGGTTGAGAGATGGAAAGCTTCAATAGAGTGTTTGTATAAGGGAAAGGAAATTGAGAATCATGTAATGGAAAGGGAAGAGGAAATTGATGAGGATGCGAAAGGAGATTTAATATTGAGATCAGAATTTGACACAGGATTAGAAGACTTAGCAGGAACAAAGCACCAGGCATAGATGATATACCGATTGCGTTGCTACAATGCATTCGTGATGATGGTCTGATTAGGGTATTTCACTTGGTATGCATGATTTATTATACAGGTGAGGTACCCTCTGATTCCAAGAAGAATGTTATCATCCCTATACCGAAGAAAGTAGGAGCTGACAGATGTGAAGATTACCGTACAATCAGCTTGATTACTCATGCTTCAAAGATCCTGTCTAGAATAATTTACAAGAGGATGGAAAGCCAGATAGAAACGGAGTTGGGTGAAGACCAGTTTGGTTTCAAGAGAAATGTAGGAACAAGGGAAGCTGTACTAAGTCTTAGGCTGCCTTTGGAAGGTAGAATAATGAAAGATAAGAGAACGTTCATGGCATTTGTAGACTTAGAAAAGGCTTTTGATAACGTTGATTGGGCTAAATTGTTTGGCATTTTGAAAACGATTGGAATAAAGTACAGGGATAGGAGGGTCATCTGCAATCTATACAGAAACCAGACAGCAGTCATTCGAGCTGAAGGACATGGGAGAAAAGCTGGTATTCAGAAAGGTGTAAGGCAAGGCTGCAACTTATCACCCACACTTTTCAATCCGTACATTGAACAAGCAATGAAGGAAATTAAAATTGAAGAAAAATTTAAACTGGGAGTGAATATTCAAGGAGAAATAATTTTAACTCTGAGATTTGCTGATGACATCGTCATCTTCGCCGACACACCGGAGTATATGAACGAGTTTTTGAATGACATGGACTCTGACTTGAGGAAATAATTAGTGATGAAAAATAATAAATGTAAAACAAAGATATTGGAATGCAGCCGAAATAAATCAGAATCCCCTATAGACATCAAATTGGCAGGTGATAAGCTAAAGGAAGTAGGGGACTTCTGTTATTTAGTATGCAAAATAACCAGTGATGGACGAAGCAAAGACGATGTAAAATGAAGGTTGGCTCAGGCAAGGAAAGCATTACTACAAAAAAGGAATCTGTTGACATCGAATATAGATTTGGTATTAGGAAGTAATTTTGAAGGCCTTTGTCTGGAACGTGGCACTCTATGAGAGTGAAACTTGAATTATTGGTGCAGCAGAAAAGAGGAGAATTGAAGCGTTTGAAATGTGGTGTTACTGGAGAATGATGAAGATCACATGGGTAGATAGGGTTACAAACGATGAGGTATTAAGACGAGTGGGAGAAGAGAGATGTTTCTGGCGATTGTTAATGAAGGGAAGATATAGGTTGGTAGAACACATACATAGACATCCAGGAATAGCAAGCTTAGTTATGGAAGGAAGGGTCGAGGACAACAAGTATAGGGGTAGACCAAGGTTAGAATAAGTTAAACAGATTGCCTCGGATGTAGGGTGTGGTAGCTATGTAGAGATGACACGATTAGCTCAAACTCAGAATCAAACAGACAACAGCACAGCTGTAATAGGTCCCTAGAAAGAGCATTTAATTGCATGTTTTAAAATTTACGCAGCGTCGACGATTTTTCTGCTGGCTTACTTCGGTTTGTAAAGTCATGTCTTCCAACATGTTTTATAGCCCTCTATCATGGTACAACATTTTAGGTCTAAAATACTAATAGATCCCGAGGGAGGGTGCTAAAATTGACAATACACGGGGTAGCCATGTTAGTTTCTTGCTTTTTACGTTTTCCAAACGTTACCTGTGAAATTACATCGTTATCTTCTATCAGAGTCTATTCTAGAGCAGTTACAAATTCCAGAAAAAAGCATTTCCCTATTAAAAGAAACTAGGGGCCACCAATCTGGTACTTTTTATTACGGTATAGAAAATTATAACTATGTGCTTGTTTTATAGTCCTATATACGCTACAAGTTTTCCGACAAATCTTTAATATATTCCGAGATGAGCCAACAAGATTTAGGAAGTTCTCAAAGCCAGCATGCTTTCATGATTGTAAAAATTTTAAAGCTCATATCGTCGGTTGAAATCTTTAATGCTACTCGAATGTGGCGATCTACTGTATTTCAGGTTTATAGCTGTATTAATTTCCAAGAAAATGCAATGAAACTTTGAAAACATTGTAATAGAATACCGTCGTTATAAATATGTTTAGAATTATCAATATTTGTTTTCAGATAGCTGAGTTTGTTCATACACAAGGTCATGGGGACATGCTCGATTGCAGACTTGAGAAGGCACAGAGTAGGATCCCCATTGTCGGCAATCCTTCGTATGGACATCCGTGGTTTTTCATTTTCAACTTCATCCAAATACAGTCTATTTGGGCCATGGTTATTTACTTACTAACACTTCCCACTTTCATTCATCTGGTTTCACTTTATCGTTCACGAACCCATCTTACGAGGATTGAACTTACTCGTCTCCAGAGTCCAGAGATAGCCTAACCACATGGCTTGATGCATTAAAACAATCATTTACCCGGTCGATATTTTACAATGAAGATTTAATACCCTATTAAATAACGTTTGAACGAACTGTTTTCAAAGTGAGGCGGTTGGTTTCATTGGTTGATGGTTCTTTCGTGTCATCCCTGACCTAGGTTCAATGAGCGGCCGGTCTAACTGGGACAGCAGAGGTACGAAGAGGTACATCATTCATGTCATACAGTACACCAGGCACCTATTGATCGCTGTCCCAAACATGCGCACTTTGATTTTAAATTCCAACATTATGAAATGAGACATTTCAGGCTATTGCATTTATTTTGCTCTTCTTGCAATTCTAGCAAAACATGTCTCCGTAATTTCAACTTTCCTGGCACAAAGATATGACAAGTCTGTCTGGAGCGTAATGGAATATGGCCTGCAATAAACCATCCTGAATAAAGCACTCAGCAACACAAGTGTTTACTGTTGCTTATGCCACGCCCCTCAAACATACTTTCTGATTAAATAGGGACGTTCAGTGACGTAACAAGTGGGGAGATTATAGAGCATGTGATCCATGCGCCTTGATCCAGAGACTGGTAAATAAATAAATAAATAAATAAATAAATAAATAAATAAATAAATAAATGTATTAATTAATCTTATTTTTTCCACAAGACGGTACAGCTGCTAGCCAAACAGTGACAACAGCATTAATAAGGATGACTGATCAGGTGCCACAGGTATGACAGTGAGCTAATTGAGGCTTTGCCATATACAGTTATGATCAGATCAATGATAACTGAACATAGAAATATTGCTTGATTTTTACGAAACACATATAACCTAACACCCGTTAAAGAGAGCATTGCTCTTGATCTTGGCAAGTGTAAATACAAATTGTAGTATTTGTTTTTATTCCGTTTATATTATTCGCACGATACTCATGTCCAAGCCAGATTACGTGTGTTCTAGCGCTTGACATGTCAAGACCATTTGATCTTGAAAATCTCTGTGTCCACCATGTTGGTTACTTCACTTGTACGATTTTGAGAGTAATATCTCTCAATTTGTATTGCAGCCCTCTATCAAGGTATGAGCTTTCACGCTAGACGTATTAATGTGTGAAATATTCATTACTGATGAAATATTCCGCACACACAGAGGTGTATGGAGGTGGAACTAAATAACAAATTTCATTAACATTGTTCCAGTCGATCAAAGGTTTTATGGTACACACACACACTCACTCACACACGCGTACACATACTTACATGGATAACGCCGATCTCACAATGCTACGTTTCATATGTTGGAAACGGCCACTTAAATTATATCAAAGAAGTCCACCTCCGGTTAAGGTGGATAGCATTCTTGGCTGCCGCCCCGGGGGTCCGGGTTCGATACCTGTCATAATTTGTGATGTATACCTTACATGTTGGTTTCCTGTTTGTTACGATTTCGAAAGCCACACCTGTCAAATAGTCTTTTAATCTTCTCTTAGATTAAAAAACATGTGCCTTGGGGCACTCAGAGTTTCAAGAAAATACAATTAAATTTTAAAATTCGCGCAGCCCCCTTGGTGGTTTCTCTACTATTAAATATTCTCAAATCATATCGGCTGATATCCGTTTGGAAAATATTTTAGGCTTATAGCTGTAATAGATCCCAATAAAAAGCATTAGGCCTACTGTAAATTTGCGCAGCCGAGATGAGTTTTTCTGCTTGCTTACCTCGCTTTGTAAAGTCATGTCTTACATCATGTTTTATGGACCTCTATAAGGTACAACATTCTCAGCCTAAACTGCTAATAGGTCCCGATGAAGGGCGCTAAAATTGAATATACAAGTGGTAGTCTTGTTAGTTTCTTCCTTGTTACGTTTTTTTAAACTTACCTGTGTAATTATATCGTTATCTTCTATCAGAGTCTATTTCAGACCAGTTATAAGTTCCAAAAAATGTATTTTTCTTAAAAAAAAAACGCGGGGCCACCAATTTACTTTTGTTTTTAATACGATGTAGAAAAACGTAACTGTGTGCTTGTTTTATAGTCCTCTATAAGCTACAATTTTCAGACAAATCTTTGATTGTTGCGAGAAGAGCCAATATGACTTAGTAAGTTCACAAAGCCACCATGTCGTATTCATGTTTGTAACATTTTCAAATCACATATTGACGGTAGAAATATTTTATACTACTCGATTGTGGAAAAATGCTTCAGGTTTATAGCTGTATTAATTTCCAAGAAAATGCAATTAATCTTTGGAAAAACTGTAATAGAATACCCTCGTTTTTATTATTGTTTGAATTATCATTATTTGTGCTCCGATACCTAAGTTTGTTGATGCACAACGTCATGGGGACATGCTCTATTGCAGACTTGGGAAATCACAGAGTAGGAACACCATCGTCGGCAATCCTTCGTACGGACTTCCATGGTTTTGCATTTTCAACTCCTTCCAAATGCAGGACTATGGTTATTCCCCTACTAATATCGCCCAGTTTTATTCACCTTGTTTCACTTCATCCTTCACTAATCCATCTTACAAGGATCGAACTCATTTGTCTCCAGACTCCGGAGACAGCCTAACCACATGGCTTGATGCATTAAATCAATCATGTACCCGGTCGATATGTTAATAACTTTTAAATAACGTTTGAACAAAATGTTTTCAAAAATTTAAGGGAGAGGTGGTTGGTTTCATTGGTTTATATAGTTAGTTCTATCTTGGAATCCCTGACCTAGGTTTAATGAGCGGCCGGACTAACTGGGACAGCAGAAGGACAAAGAGGTACACTGTTCATGTCATATTGGAGACACTTATTGATCGAGGTCTCAAACATGCGCACTTTGATTTTAATTTCCAACACTATGAAATGGGGCATTTAAGGCCATTACATTTCTTTCCCCATACTTACAATTCTAGCAAAACATGTTTCCGTAATTTTAACTTTCCTGGCACAGAGATATGAAGGCCTGTCTGGAGCGTAATGGCATATGGCGTGCATCAAAACTGAATAAGGCACTCGGCAACACAAGTGTTTATTGTTGCTTATGCCACGCCCTTCAAACATATTTTTCTGATTAAATAGGGACGTAACAAGTAGGGAGATTATCGAGCGTGTGATTCATGCGCCTTGATCAAGAGACTGGTAAGTAAATAAATTAATAAATTAAGTAATGTTCGCTCTTACACGAGACGGTACGGTGGTTAGCCAAACAATAACAACTACTTTACCAACGCTGACAGATCAGCAACCACAGGTATGATAGTGAGATACTTGAGGCATTGTCATGGATAATCATGTAAGTCAGAACGAATTGAATATAATAATTTTCATGGATACGAATGCTAAAACCAGTTTTTGGCACAGAGACGGCAGTTACTTCACATCACACCGGCTTTGAGGCCTTGCCTTGTCTACTAGTTGTCCCACCACCGGTATTTACTCATAAATAAACAGTACTATGCTAATAAGCCTCCGTGGCTTAGGCGGCAGCATGCCGGTCTCTCACCGCTGGATCCGTGGTTCAAATCCTGGGCACTCCATGTGAGATTTGTGCTGGACGAACGGAGGCAGACAGGTTTTCCTCCGGGTACTCCGGTTTTCCCTGTCAACAATTTCATTCCAGCAACACTCTCCACTATCATTTCATTTCATCTGTCATTCATTTAATCATTGCCCCAGGGGAGTGCGACAGGCTTCGGGAGCCGGCGCAGTTCAAATCCTCGTCGCTAGGTGGGGCTTCATTCATTCCATTCCCTGACCCGGTCGGTCGACTGGAAGCAGGCTGTGGATTTTCATTTTCACTATGCTAATATATGGTAATAGAGTAGCTGTGCGGAACAAAACAATAACCGAATGGTTCCTTTGGGACGCATCTGGGAGGCAATTAGCTCGTAACTACTTCCAAATAGTTGTCTTGAGATTTCTAGTGTCTGGACTCTCACATACGTTTTGAGACGAAGACTTTGGCATTATCGAGATAAGGAAGAAGGTATGTAAAAGAACGGTGCCCGAAGAGGTTGCAACTGCTGTCAGGCATGTGCAACTGTTGAAAGTCATCGCCAGGGGGCCCAAAGATTTCTGTGATGTGGCAAGAGCAAGTGATAAATTCCCTTCATAACATTATGCCTTACATTCAGTGAGATTGAAATATGGAAAAAGAATTCCCAAGAGAGGGCAACCTTTGACTCCATAGTTGTTATGGGTCGTTTACCACTGTTTGAGACCAGATCGATGATTGATGAATATAGCAAGATCTTTATCGATGCTTGATTTTTACGGAACTCCTATAACACCTGTTTTAAAGAGAATATTGCTATAGATCTTGGCAAGTGTAATTACAAATTGTTTGCAGTATTTGTTCTTATTCCATTTACAATATTCGCGCGATACTCATGTCCAAGCCAGATTACGTGTTTTCTAGAGCTTGTCATGTATTTTGTATAGACCATCAAATTTTGTAAAAAGCCAATTTGAACTTAAAAATCTCTGTGGCCCTCATGTAGGTTACTTCACTTGCACGATTTTGAGAGTAATATCACTCAATTTGTTTCGCAGTCCTCTAACAAAGGACTACCTTTCAAGCTTATAGGCCTAGATGTATTAATTTCTGAGATATTCATTACTGATGAAATATTTCGCACAGACAGAGGTGTATGGAGGTGGTACTAGATAACAAATTTCATTACCATTGGTCCAGTCGATTAAAGGTTTTATGATATACACACTCACACACGCGTACACACATTTATATGAATAATGTCGATCTCACAATGATACGTTTCATATGATGGAAATAGGCCACTTAAATAATATCAAAGGTACTTCTTAAGTCCACCTCCGGATAAAGCAGCTAGTATTCTTGGCTGTCGCCCCAGAGCTTCGGGTTCAATACCTGTCTCTGCCGAGGAATTTAATTATGGTCTGTGAGCTAGACACCACACCCTCGTACGGCACAACTGAAATAAGGTTGGTTCGGTTCCCACCTCAGCCATCCTGGAAGTGGTTTTCCATAGCATCCCACTTCTACTCCCGGCAAATTCTGATGTCGCCCTGGAGGTCCGGGTTTAATTCCTGGCTCTACCCAAAATTTTAATTCTCGACTGATTGTTGGAACGGGTACATTCAGCGTAGTGAACCAACAGAAAAGCTGGGTTTGGCTCCCACCACAGCCGTATTGAAAATGGATTCTCGTGGTTTCCTACTTCTATTCAATGCTAATATCTGCATAGTTCCTAACTGAAGTCCACGGCTGTTTCCTTCCCAATCCTTACCAGAAGTAAAAATGCACACACTTACACAGCTACCACAATTAGACAGGTTATCAGACAAATTCCACACGCACCCAAATGCAAGAGGATAAATGATCACCATGTCGCAAAGCCCCTAAATAAATTAACAATATCAGAATATTGATATGTTTAGACTTTGTCCGATGTTGGCTTCAAAGGTGAGTAACTCTGTATAACCCTGCACATCAGTTCATAAATACAGTGCATTTACCTCTGTTTTGAACAGTGAATAATACTGTTTGACTGTACCTCAACATAGTCTGGGGACGTGATCACCTTAATGAAGAGAGTTGGAGCAGTGACGGTCTGACTGTTATCACCTCCTCGCTGTGTCTGGAACCCTAGCAAATTCTTAGCGTCCTGCTTGGCAACATCGTACATCGGGTCGGGTCCAGACTAGGCATGTAAACCAAAACAGTAACTGTCGAGTGAATTGGTCATGGATGGGGTACAGGTTAATAAAATTGATGTAAACCATTAAACGCTTTTATTTAAGGAGCGACCAATGAACAATATGCATTTCACTGCAGACGTTGATCAGTCATTAGTGTTATTTATTGAAATTCTAAAATGTGTCTATGCTAATGGTGTTGCAATAGAATTTCTTTTAATTACTCTTTAATATGACATTTGAGGTTTACGCTACTTGACTGGGAATTAAACCGTTTGGCTGAATCTGTAAATCTGGGGACTAAGGAAGAGTGTAAGGAAGGATACTTTAATACAGACCAGTCACAGTAGTGTTAGATTATTATTATTGTTAGCTTTTTATCGCAATGAATTATTATAGACTGAAATGTTTGCATGAATTGGTGGGAGAGCACAAGGATTTCCCTAGCTTGATACGAAATATTAGACGACGTTTTCAGTATTTTCTTTGTAATATATATTAACGGACTTGCTTTTTAGTCGGTCAAATCTGGTACCTAACCCCCTCCCATTGCTTGTTAGAGGAGTGTATGAATAATTCAAGTAAAATTCCTTTTAATAGTAGGATGATAAAATGACTGGTCTTCCCCACCCAATCTAATTGAGCACACTTGTGTTGACCGACGGAAAGGCAATTCCTCCTGCAGGTTTTCCCCCGGCTGAAAAATTCTTCCTGGAATCCCTGACCTAGGTCCACGCGCGGCCACACTAACTAGGACAGCAGACGGAGCAAAGAGGTACACTGCCGAGGAAGACAATTATTGATCGATGCTTCAAGCTTGCCTATTGTGGTTTGTATTTCGAATCGATTTATTGTGGGATTTTTTCAGAAAGCTTTCTTTATCTCCTCCTACTTTCTTAGCAAAACTTGATTAAGCAATTTAGACATAGCTGCTACAAGAGAAGCAATATTAACTCTAAGACAAATAATTGAAAAGAGAAATAGAAAAGGAAAACCAACATACGAAGTACGTCCAGAAAGTAAGTTCCGTTTGGTAATAACATTAAATTGTGTACAGATACAGAAAAATTATTTATTGCACAAAATTCTACAACCCTTAAACTACTTTTCCACATAACTGCCGAAATGTTGAAGGCATTTGTCGTAGCGTGGCCCGAGTTTTTGTATACCTTCTTCATAGACGTGTGCGGCCTGTGTCTTCAAATAGTTGTACGTTCCGCTGCAGCGCAGTTCCGCATATGCGCGGTAGACGCTCTGTATCAAGGAGAAGAAACGTGCGCCATTTGGAGAGCGCTGTCAGCCACGTACGCGTTGTTGTGCATGTTTATTAGTACAATGTCGGTGTTGATTGAAAATTCCGCCGCTTGTGAAATCAGATCTGTGATTCGTTTTCTGAATGCTAGGAAAGTGAAACCAATTGAAATTTATCGGCAAATTTGCGAAGTGTATGGACAAAATGCGATGAGTGATTCAATGGTGAGATGATGGGTCCGACAGTTCAATGAAGGACGTAGTGAAGTGCACGATGAAGAACGAAGTGGGCGTCCATCTTTGGTTACAGAAGAACTGGTTCACGCGATTGATGACAAGATCCGGGACAGCCGCAGGTTTACAATTAGTGCTCTCGCTATGGAATTTCCCCAAATCTCACGATCACTAATTCATGAAACTGTTACCGAAAAACTGAACTTTCGTAAACTTTGCCGACGTTGGGTACCAAAGATTCTTACGGAGCAACACAAAACAAAACGTATGGGTAGTGCACTTCAGTTTTTGACCCGTTACAATGAAGGCGGCGAAGAATTTCTGGCACAGATACGAGTAGTCACAGGAGATGAAACTTGGGTTTCTTACGACACCCCTGAAAGTAAGCGGCAATCAATGGAATGGAGGCACACTTCATCCCCAGCAAAGGTTATGCCGAAACAAATCTTGACACCTCGGAAAATGACGCGCACAGTGTTCTGGGACTGGAAAGGCATCTTACTCATTGATTTCTTACCGTGTGGTCAAACAATCAACGCAGATGCTTACTGCGAGACACTTAGGAAATTGCGCCGCGCAATACAGAATAAGCGCCGAGGGTTGCTGTCAAAAGGTGTTGTTTTTCTTCACGACAACGCACGAACACACACTGCAAATGTGACGAAAAACCTCCTACAGGGATTTGGCTGGGACGTGTTTGACCACCCTCTGTACGGCCCTGACCTCGCTCCTAGCGATTTCATCTGTTCACACATCTCAAGTCTTTCCTTGGCGGTCAACACTTCAACAATGACGACGAGCTGAAAGAAGATGTTTCCAACTGGTTGAAGACACAGGCGGCAAACTTCTATGAAGAAGGTATCCAAAAACTAGTGCCACGCTATGACAAATGCCTGCAAAAGTTCGGCAGTTATGTGGAAAAGTAGTGTAAGAGGTGTGGAATGTTGTGCAATAAATATTTTTTCTGTATCTGTACACAATTTAATATTATTACCAAACGGAACTTACCCTCTGGACGTGCCTCGTATCTAGCATTCGTGGATCTGGAGAAAGCTTTTGACAACGTGAATTGGAATTTACTGTTCAAGTTACTAAAGAAAGTGGGAGTCTCTTATAGAGATAGAAGAATAATACATAGTTTGTATAAGAATGAAAGGGGAACAATTAGATCTGGCAATAACCAGGAAGAGGTTGAAATAAAAAGGGAGTAGCACAAGGATGCTCACTATCTCCTTACTTATTTAATTGGTAAGTCCAAGACGCCATAAATAGGATAAGAGAAGAGATTCAAGCTGAAGTAAATATACATGGGGAAACGATTGGCATGCTCCGATTTGCAGATGACATTGCTTTAACAACAGATAACGAAGATGATCTTCAACAGATACTTCACGTAATGAATAATATCATTAAAACGAATTTAAAATGAAGATGAATAAAAATAAAACAAAAATACTCGTACGCAGTCGGAACCAGGAAGATCCTAGAAGAGCACCAGCAATTTATATCGAGAATGATAGAATACAACATGTCAAGGAATATAAGTATCTGGGAAGCTTGATACTGTATGATGGAACCAGCAAACGAGAAATTCGGAGTAGAATTATTCAGGCAAAGAACGCCTTTTATGGAAAGAATAATCACTCCACATCCAGAAGCATGGACCTAAAAATAAGGAAAAGACTGTTGAAGACATACGTGTGGAGTGTGGCTTTGTATGGTAGTGAGACCTGGACAATAGGGAAGTCAGGAGAAACGAAGTTGATGGCATTTGAGGTTGGTGCTGTAGAAGAATGCTTAAGATTAGATGGATACAACATATAACAAATGAAGAGGTATTCAGAAGAGCAGGATAAAGTAGAAGCTTTATGAAGAGTCTGAAAACAAGAAGAGCAAATATGTTGGGACATAATCTCAGACATAATAGCTCGCTATCAAGAGTCATCGAAGGGATGTTAGAAGGGAAAAGCACACGAGGAAGACCACCACTTGCATACATCACACAGTTAATGACAGACACGAACACAAAATTATATCGTGAATTGAAGAGGATGGCGGAGAATAGAGAAGATTGGCGAGTTGCTGCAAACCAACCCCAGGGCTGTTAACTTAAGAGAGAGAGAGAGAGCTACAATGATACTGTACCATCACCATTAACCCAAGCATATTAAGTTTTAACTTCAAAAAAAAAAAAAATGTAAAGCTGAAATTTGGCATAGATGTTCCCTAGTACCCTAGTAACAAATCCTGAAAAGTCCCCATCTCTGCGTTGTCCGTGTCATAGGTTTTGGAGAGTTAAAAAGGGCTTAAATGGGGCCTAAGTGCCAAAAACAGCATTTTTGTTTCCTGCGTTCAAAATATTGATCGAAAATCAGTTCTAATGAGCTTTGATAGTAATAAGAGAAGGACTGCATTAAATATAACGCTCTTATTGGTCGTAATTATTGCCATACATTTAAACAGATGAGTAATCAAACATTTTTAGCTCAACTTTTCTCACGAAAATTTAGCTAATTTGTCATTAGCCGGGACTTATCGTGTAAACAGCTGCTGATAGCGACTAAAGACCCGAAATAAAGGTTCTAAAGCACACCTTAGCTTTAAAACGATACATTGCCCATGTTCATCCGACAAACCGCAGCAGAGATACAGTTACAAATATAAAAGTGCAAGTGTGGCAGTCGCTTTCCGAACGAACGCCCATTTACGCTGGTGGGCTCCATCTATTCACCTTTGCTGACACCATTTTGTATCTTTGATCAAGAGCTTTTAGGATGGTATTCCTTTGAATCCAGGTAAACTAGCAGAAACAGTTTGCATAGAACAAAACGAGTTTAATGCAGTTAGCAGTTAAACGTACATTCATAATATGCATAATGCAAATAATAACAAAACAAAGCTTAAAAAGCTTTCTTTAGACAAAGAACACTTGCAAAACAAAGCTTACATCGGACTCAATCGTCCTCCTCATCGTCTGAACCATCAAATGTGACGTTGCCACACGCTTTTCCACTGCAGTGTCCACACATTAAGGAGCATTCTAAACTGGAACGTACACACTCAACACCGGCCGCCACAAGAGATCTTGCAGTTGTAGACACCAAATTGAGGAGATGATCAGGAGCAGCTGGAAGATGAGTTGTCACTGGTACTAAAGCTGAGTGTTGGATTTTCCATCCCCATCGGGTCGGGTCCAAAGAAAATCCTAACCATTCATGAACTTGCAAATATACTCGCAGTGAATGTTGTTTGCATGCCGCCGAAGTCGGCGGAAGTGAAGCCAGCTGAAATGATGCTGTGACCGTTTTTTGGCAATTTTTTGGCTGTATTTCACTACCCGAAGTTCGTCGAGGCTTTTGCACTCCGATTTGGCACTATCGTAGAGACAAATGACGAACTTCTCTCCAGCTGATATTATGGCCTTTTCATCTGGAGCCGTAGAGACGAATACCTTCATTTCCTCGCGTAAGGATGCGGAATCCTTCAATATTTTCCAGGCTTGCTGTTTGATGTACTCTACTGTACATTTGCGTCATTATATGGAACATGTGTTCGTATCCCAGCTGGCTCACGGTTTTTCGAGGTATGGGGCGTTCATCTCACTATACGATCACATGTTCAGGATTTGAGTCTGTCAGGTAACTACTCTACTTGAAAGAAACAACATACTCCTAAATATAGAATTTAATGACATTAAATCATGGCAAACACAAAAAAAACACACACACACACACAAAAACTACAGTTACATTTACACTCCCACAACACAGATCAAATATCTGGAGTGCGCAGATGACAATTCAAAACAATAAGACAAGCCCTAGCATGTTTCATCTGCACTCCGCAGATCTGTTTCAATAATACAGGGATTATATCCACTCAAATGCACTGGTCTCTCCAGGCATGCTGCAACATTTCTTGTGAGTCCCTTTTATTATGGTTGGCGCTCTTCCGCACCCAAATATATCCTATACTTCCTAACACTTATATTTTTGACATTGACGAATGTTCATTGTGTCTTTCACATCACTTAATTAATCTTAATTTAACATGTCACAACACAACAATAAAAACACAAATTATAAATGAATAATCATTATATGTAATCATTACAGATCCAAATATTTGTCCGTTCTGAATCGGAACCTTTTACCTTCAACAATATTGATCTCATTACATTTGTTTTTGTTTAACACTATGTTGTCTTTGTGCACCATCGTTTCCTTTCCCATAGATTTTAAACGCTGTTATGTGTGACCTTCCCCTCCAAAATATACATATTTACTGATATAGCTTCACCATACAACAATCTTTGGGTCTTGTCATGTCGTTACATTCGTTACAAGTGTGTCATATCGTGCAATAATGCTACCCGTCTGAGTAAATTATCATAAACTGGGTAATTACTCTTTACAATTGCATCTTATTATTTGGTGCAGTTAAGATGTCATCAGACATCAACTTGGCCAAATATTATCCGATTTCTATGATCCAACATCCTATCCCCATGGATATGATGCATAAAATTCCTTTAATACAATAATATCGAGCACTTTTCAATTATTTCCAGAGATGACTAGATTTTTCAGTGTTCCAGTACAAACTTAAAAAGGAAAAGGGCCACGGTCAATTAGCTCCCCTCGCTGTGTACACAATAGGGTCGCTAAGGTCCGCCCCCTCCAACATGGCTACTGCGGCCTTCACCCTAGCTCTGGTCTCCCTGACCGATATTCAACTTGTAAACAAAACTTGCCATATGCTCTCTCTCTCTCTGTGCAGCTCTTTCAGGGGGTAATGATTTGGGTGTGTCATTATGAACGGAGTCGATATAAGTATTTTACACCTACACATAGGGTATTTCATTGGCTCAATTCGGCTCTCAATTATTATTCTTAGCAAGGGATGGGTTTCCAGTAGCGTCGCCGCTTTAAGGATGCAATCAGTGGCTCTGAACGCGTACCAGTCGAGTTTCAAACTGTTATCCCGCTGTACGGGTACGAATATATTAAAGAAATCACCATGTTTCCTACTCGAAGAAATTGTCTTACCTCCACGGGTAGATCAATTATTATAATGGCTCACTCAGGGGGTCACAATTATCCCTGGTAGCGAAGAATATGCTAACAGTGGGTTACAGATGCCATCTGGTCCAACTCTGTTGCTATAATATGTATGCTCTCAGACTATACAACCACATCGTTGATTCGAAGATTGCCTACCAAATTCACCAACGCGCGAACTACCTGGATCATCCCTGCAATTATTTACGCAAATCTCTGGATTCTACGTTAGACATGCACGCTTATTGCGGCTAAAATAAAATTCCTGTTAGATGACGCAATTCATGATGCACTCATATCCTCCCTTAATTTAATTATTATACCAAGGCTTTACATTCGCTCAAAAAATAAGGTATCATTTTACTGGCAATTAAATGATCTGCCTTAATGGCTCTCAAACACAACAATGTAGCAATTAATCTTATTTAATATCTCAAATACACTGAAAAATCTCTTTATCTCCCTGATATATCTCTCTCTCTTCCATTCTTCACAATAACACTGTATTCTTTTAACGGACATGACACACTTTGCACGTTTCTAAGGCATCAATATGCCGATTTTACATTTATTATTGACATTGACCTCTGATTATTACTATTATTATCAATTAATATTACAGTTACTTTTACCAACATCTTACGCATTAATTGTCGTAAGTTTATCATTCTCAAAGCAATATATTCACTAAGATACGAGGAATATGAACTCGTATACAAATTACTGCAAATTCTTAGTATTTGATGGAATGATATGTTGTATGGTGAGCCCTAGAATCATAGTAGCATTATTTGGATGGTACTCACTTTTTTCATTCTGGCTGGATTTACCCAACACTATAACACTCCGCCCACCATTCTGATGTCTTCTAATCCATCATAGCACTTTTCACAAAGACCATCGAATACGGTTTGAACGTGTTGATTAAATCTTGTAATACATGCATTTCACACTTTAAAATATTCCACATTTTCTTTATCACACAACTTTAAACACTTTATGTTATCACTTTTTATCACTAACTTTACATTCGATTTGTACACACGAAGCCTTATTGGACTTTCCACTACTACGTGATTTCAGATCTGCGATGCTGCAAAATTCTGACATCCGCCTGTCTCCTCCGAAAGTCTATCTCGAGTAGGTGTGTTCATCTCCCGTCTCCTACTGTTCCTATCTTCTAGCCGCTAGTGTGCTGCTTACGTATTTATCTCAAATACTTGTGACACTTTCCTGGTCCCCTTGATCTGTAGTATCCGTTACTATATTATCTGACACTTTAAAAATCATAACTATCCCTGTAGATAAGTTCATTGTCCATCATAATCATAATGCAATTTCCCTACGCTGTACTGAATAATATTCGCGTATAATGCCTGATTATATGTCTGCCGTAGACTGTTCATAATATTAATGCAGAAATTCTTTAAATGGACTGCATAATGCATCTTTCATTGTCTATCACAAAGATTCTGATTATAATGAGTTTACGTACTGCGCGCACTTATTTCCTGTCGATGGACAGCATGTCGTCCCACGAGTTGAGTCAAAGAATAACTGACTCTCCCCAGCTCCATTTTCAATATAAGGGATTCTGACAAAATATAGTTCTCGTTCATCTCGGGAGCGGCTCTCTTCTGATATATCGCGTTTTACGACAAGGTAACACATGATTCTTGATCGTCTTTCCATGGAGGTTTCAGATCCATTTGCGTGCCGGTGATTCCTACGCTCAATTAATTAATGTTAATTGCTTTCCTCCATGGCTTGGTAACGCTATCTTCGGTGAATCCCCTCCTGCTACGTGGTGTATTCTTTGGAATACACGGTAAGATAGAGTATACTTTTACTTCTCTTTGCTATAGTTCATTCCTTCCCTTTTCTCAAACACCAACAATGATCTTCCAATTTCTCCTTGCTGTTTATGGTTCTCATGTTACCTGTGAGTCTGTTCTAGATATATATCTTCCATGACCCACCTAGCGTCATCTAGCAGCGAATCTCTGAAGTTCCTCAATTCTTCCCTGAACAAGAGGACTTCCTTATCAATCTGGCCACCAGATCTCGTCGCCATCGCCAGCTATCATCTCCGTGATCAAGAGATCACTTTTTGACCCACCAGGCTGCGCTAGTGTCGCCTACTATCAACTCTTTGAAGACCATTTCATCAAGAGAAAATTTATTTCTGTCATGTTGGTTATTCTTATATGTATTCCTTTTATCTCCTACCCCCACTCTTTTCCCCTCCCTGGTCCCTCCGTGCTTGGCTGAGCGTGCCTCACTTGTACGTCGGAAGTCGATTCAGTTAGAGCTCAGCTAGAGCTCGCCTCCTCATCTCATGAGGCAAACTTTCAAATTCTACGCCATGATAGAATTTTAATATCAACCGTCATAAGGATCATCGCCTTCTACATGAAGCAAAGATAAGTACCGACTTCAGGTTTTAACTTCATTCGCATCGTCTTTTAATAGCTCAATGGTTTTATTTAGATTTTATAGACAGTGAAAGTTGCTATGTGAAAATAACTGCTTTCAAGAGATCTTCTTGATCTTACTTAAACTACCAGATTTAACTTTCAACATGAAAGATTTTCTGAGATGCTATCTCACATTGAGGGATATTTCCAAAATACCCACTGTCTATATAATCTAGCTTTCCGCCGAGGGATTCTCTACCCAATTTAACCAAGTCAGCATTGCTCTGGAACCTTCCAGAACTTGCACTCTACCTACCAGTCATACTGTCATGTATTTCCCACTCACATGTGGGAATAATTTTTCAAACTAAGGAACCTTCCTTATGAACTATTAATCAATAACTAATTTTTCTTCCTCCGTTGGGATTTTCTCTGGCACATTTAACGATAATCTACAACTTTCGCAAGCAACAGACTCTTGCCTATCTAGTGTAACTAGTTATTTTCATCATTACAATAACTTTCCTTGCCATAAACCTCTTGTGCTACTACAGTGAACTTTTCATCTATTTCTACAGACCATAGTGAAAAACAGTGTTTGTTCAACATTTCATCCGCGTCGCGTTCGTCCGAATACTATAAATACGGCCATGAACACTTATCCTCAATCCCAAATGGTCTTTCCCAAACCCTTTACTAACCAACCAAAATAATAAAATTGTTACTTTAGGTCTTTTTCAATGAGGTGTCACTCCAAATACGTGCCCTCCCTCTTTTGCTTATGTATCAGAAATTAATGTCTGTAAAACTTCGTGTCTAGTACACGCTTTAACTTATATTGTTTCTCCCTTCTAATCAGGGAATACAATTCTTTCAGCTCATAAATGAGTTAATTCTAGGTTTCACGAAAGGGAAACTTGCCCCATTTGTCTCGTGATCCTTACTTAAACATAGGAGTTCTAGAAACTTCCTTTCGACTTTTCTCTTCAGGTTTCACAATAAGTGACCTGCCCTATTGTATAATCACTAAAAAGTAATTCAGCTTTAATATAAGAAGTTATAGAAACTTCTCTTTTATTCTTCCTGCTTTTTGTTGTTGTTACTTCCGAAGTTGTTACTCTTTCTAAGATATTTACCTAGAATTTCTTAAAAGTACACAACTTGTACTTGATTTATTGTCTAACTTTAATCACTTCAATTGTCTTTGAATTTTTCATTTTATCTTCGCCATTTCAAAATCTTGCGAAGATTTTAAAACATATAAAGGTTTGAAACCAAAAGAATTGTTAATTGCCTGGCGCAAACTTTAGATGTTTTTCGGAGGTCTGTGACCCCATTTGTTACAAAATCTAAATTATATATTTGTCAAAAAACTACTACCCAACATTGTTAAATAAATTCAATCGTTCTTTTTGGATTTATCATTTCTCTAACATAACGGTTAGGCAAGATCCTGTCTTCCTTGACTCTTCCCACTTAATGCAAATAAATCTCTTGATAGGGTTTTCACCACTTGTTGCATTTGAGCAAGAACTCTTAGTTGGTAACTTGGTAAAGTCTCTCTTAGCTTCAATAGCTAATTCTAACTGGCCAGTAAGGCAAGCATAGCTCGCTATGCCAGCTTCCTGCTTGTGGAGATTCTCTCCAAAACTTATGGTTGGTTTTTCAAAATATAAGTGTTTCTCCTTCCCTAAACTTTTAGTCGGCTCCTTGCTGGGTAAAAGCTTAGCCATTTCCAAATGCAACTATTGGTTTACTTACCAAAATTATTCCCAAAGGTATAATTGCTTTATCCCTACCCTTCTTGGATGCATTTGGTCGCTCTTTAGGAATTCTACAATTTCGAAAACAAAAAATATCGAAACCTATTCAAATTATTGGCATTCTTCAAATTACTTGTTTAAAAACAAACTCCTTTGAACAGATACATAATAAATCTGTTACTCTTTGTCTTGCCAGACCATCACCCTTCCCCATAGTAGGCATATGTATGCTTGAGAGGGAATACGCTAAAGCCACTGTCTTACAAACAGCTCAAGTTCCAGCTGCGTTTCCCGTTAGCTTTGCCCAGGTCCCTACTCACTTTAGGTATCGGAGAGCGGATTTGCAGTGGCAGTCGCCTTTGAGTATATTTAAAGTTAAACTTATAACTTTTGTAGGACTCTCCTCCTATTTCTCCATCCTTTTTCTCCAGTCCGAAACCCACTTCCTTTTCTTTATCATCTTCCCTTGGTGGTTAGGTTATTCCCAAGCTAATAATCTACCCACTACGTGACTGACCAATGCCCCTCTGCAGTTTGCCTGTGAATTATCCTATAATCTAATACAGGCTTTAATTTAGGTGTCTTGACATGCCTAAATTACCTTTCTTTGTATATAAACATCTGGGTGTAACTCTCATCCCGTTAGAATGCTTCATTTGCCAGTAATTAATTAATTTCTCTCGATGACCATCCCCCTCTGCCTCTCTGCCTTGTCCGACGGGGTTTTCTTGGTCATTATTCACAGTCTTCCCACCCCAGTGACGCCAAGAAATAGTATACTGGAGACTGTCTGCGCCTCCTAATTTCCAATCCACTTAGTCACCTGTCAAGTTGGCTCGGTTTTCTATAGCTTTGCTCGAATGTTAGTATACTGGCTTGCAGTTCATGCAATATTCCTACTTATTATTTCTTAAAATTCTCGTTCCAGATGTGGAATTAAGCTTTTATTATCACTTTCCATTTTTATATCATTGTTCCTTGGGTTCACTGTGGTTGTTCCCCCTCAGAGATCAATGGTTCGGTTCTTGGGAGAATCATGGACCTGATTCTTCCTCTTCATAGACCCAGGTTTGATGCCAGTCAGCCCACGTACCATTGGGTACACTACCCACAGCTTTCCTGTGTGAGATTTCTGGCTCATTGAAGAAAATGTGTCATGAAGCGACTCTTTGAGACGTTGAAGGCAAGGATATGATAGCAAGTCGTTGGCGGTGCCTTCTTGGAATGCGGTAAAAAGCGCCTGTATTTCGTCCTTGTCCTTCATCCCGTCATTCATGTTGAGTAACACTGTCCGGACAGCCTGTTTTGTTAGAAAATGCGCTCTGTGGGCTCTAGAACATGCACAGTTTCGCGTTATTGATACGTTTGAAATTGAAGGTATAACGTAATCTTTAACAGCGAGCTAATTGCAAGCCTACCTATAATATGCGTGTCCAGACATCATGTGAGTCACTGACGATTTAGCGTATATTTCCGCCCAGAGCTCCTCCAAACCGCTTCAATTCATCACCTAGTCGATTGCCCCAAGAAACCACATCAGAAGGTGAAATCCGCCTAGACGAACAGCCACGTTTTTGAGTTCCTCTGAAGTGTCCGATGCGACTATCTCTGCAACTTTCGCGTATAGGGGCTGGTCAAAGGTTACGAAACAAGTGCTTTCTTTCAGTTCCGCGCACTCTCTTGCGGCAAACTTCAACGCGGAATATATAGTTGGTGGATAGCTCGGTTCCAAGTTAATGAACGGCAGGGCATCAACTGACGTTGTCTGGTAAGCTGGTTGAGCATGAGCAGACAGTGACGTTGTCATAAAGCCGCTCCACGAAGCGGGTAAATTAATACCTGACCACCGTCCAGATAACCACAAGGAGTCCATCATCTACGCATTAGCCACAGAGTTTGGGGCTTCCACAGTTAACTCCTTAATCTTGACTTCCTTTGAACCAGGAGAAGAGGGTTTCCGATACCACAAAATGTTGAACTTTCCCATCGCCGCAATCACACCAGCATTAGGAACTTCTCGTGTAAGTGGGAGTGGAGATATTTCACTGTCAGGCGCTGGACCTGTGCACTTGATGCCTCCCATGCAGTGAAATATGTTTCGCCCGTCCAAAGTCCTTATGTTATAGTCAGCGTTGTCAAAGCAAAACTGCGTGAACGCTCCAGCATTCGGGATTGGACGTTCTTCACGAAGCGCTGAAACTTCGTACCTGTGCACTTCCGCCACATTTACTGAAAATCCAAGACTGTTTAGAAGCTGAATTAATTGTTTCGAGTATTGTTGGCCTGCTCCGACAGGCCGAGCGCTGTCACCTAGAAAAGCGATCCGGTGCCTTTTCAACAGCGGTTATGCTTTGGGACCGTAACTCGGTAACCGTCTCTCGCATAGACATGGGTAATGTACCAATGTAAAGCTTAAAGTATGCTTTATAACTTTCATTCTGGGTCTTTAGTAAATATCAGCAGTTGTTTAAAAAATAACGACCTGCTAATGACAAATTAACCAAATTTTCGTGTAAAAATTGTGCTAAAAATGTTAAATTAGTAGTTTTTTCCTTCATCAATAGCAATAATTAGGCCTGATAAGTCCGTCATCCTACTGGTTCATTTTTATTAATTGCTAAAGCTCGCGAGAACTAAATTTGGATCAATATTTTGAACGCAGTGGGTAGGTTTTTGCTATGAATTAACCCTACCCCCCAAGGGAAGATGAAGAGAAAAGGAAAGGGAAGTGGGTTTCAGAATGAAGAACAAGTGTGGGTAAATAGGACGAGAGTCCAACACTAAGCAAACAAAATAAATTTGAATGAGTTAGTGACGAGTGTCACTGCAAAGCCCGTGAAACACCTAAAGTGGATGTGGACCTGGCCGTAGCTAACGGGAAATGCGGCTGGAGCTTGGGCTATTTGCAAGCAAGTGGCGTTTGTGCTTACCCTTCCCAGCCTATATTTAACTACTATGGGGCAGGGTGGTAGTCTGGCAAGACAAAGAACGACAGATTTATTGTATATCCTTTCAAAGGAGTTAGGTTTAATCGACGGTTTTGAAAGGCGAAAATAATTTAAATTGGCCCTGATAACTTTAATTTTGCGTACTGTTGGATCTCCGTTAGACCAACCAAATACTCCCAGAAAGGGAAGCAATGTGAATGCTTTTAGTAAGGATTTTATTTCTTCTTGATGAGTTGGAATAATGCCAATTGTTGCACGTAAGATAAGTTGAGCTTGTAACCAGCGGAGTGCCGATTAAAAGTTCAAACCAGAGGAAAACTATAAATTTGGAAAACAATCCATGAGTTATAGAGAAAATCTCGACGAGCAGGAAGCTTGCTGAGCTAGCTATGCTCGCCTCGATGGCTTATTGGAATTAGTTATGAAAACTAAAAAGAGCTTTAAACAAGATTTTTGAAGTTTCCAGTTAAATGCAACAAGTAGCGAAACTTTAATTACTTCTTTAAGTAATTTTCTTAAAGAGAGCATAAACCAAGGAAGAGTTATGGAAGACAAGGACCTGCCTGACAGTTATTCTCTAGGAATTCATAAAACGAAAAAATGGAATTTGATTTATTTAACAATTCTTAGAGTTGACGTAACAAACCATATAAAGCTGATTAAGATTACAATTAATAACGATGAACATTTTTAACATACAAAGGTCTGAGACTTAATGCTAACAAATTTTAATTTTTTAGCGATGTTAAAGGGGATGCAAGTTTAAAACTTGCTTCGAGCACAAATCTGAATAAGATTTTAAAAATTGTGCTAAAAATAGCAAACTTTAAAGTTTATAACGAGGAATATAAATAATTAAAGCTATGACAGAGAATCAGGTACAATATATACACTTTGAGAATTCCTATGTGGAAATCTTAAAGTATGAACAAATATTAAATTTGAAATTATAACAAGAAAAGAAAGAATTAAGAAGAAGTTTCTATAACTTCTTGTATTGAAGCAGGAATCACGAGAAAAATGGGGCCAGTTACCCTTTCGTGAAACCTGGAAAAAGGAAAGTTGGAAAGCTCAATTGTGAGTAGAAATAATCGAATTCCCTAACAAAAGAGGAAAAACAATATGATTTAAGGTGTGTATTAGACACAGATTATACAGAAATTAATTAATTAAATGCGAAGCAAAGTTGGGAGGGCACTTGATAACAAGCGAGGCCTCTTAGAAATTGACATAAGTTGTAGTTTAAACAGCTAGGTACATCAGTACTTAAATTTAAAACTTAATGAGATAAAGTTAGTATGGTGTTTACGAAAAGGAAATAGGAACTTTAGGAGCAAGTTTATGGCCGTATTAATTGCATTCGTTCGAACGCGACACGGTTGGTTGTTGAGTGGGCACTGTTATGCACTGTAGTCCGTTGAAAAGTTCACTATTGCAACACGGAAAGTTTATCAGACGAAAAGTTATTGCAATTGTGGAGATCACTAGTTGAATTTTAGTTTGAGAAAGTTTATTGCGTTGTGACGTTTATAGATGGTAGTTGAATGCAGCGGAAAATTTCCAACGAAGGAAGACAAAATTATATGCTGATTAGAAGTATTTTCAACATAAATTCCTCAGTGAGGAACAAGCATTCCCATATTTAGGTGGAAAGTACTTGGTGGTTTTACTTGTAGAAAGATAAATTGATGTAGAAAGTTCTAGAGTTGTGATAACAGTAGAATTGGGCAGAACATCCCGCGGAGGAAAAGAGCTACGTTTTTATAGACAGTAAGTTTAATAAATCTCCCACGGTGTGAGAAATCATTCCCAATTAATTTGTGCAGGAAGCACTAATTTTCCAAGTTTGAAAGTCAGTTTAGATGGATGGAGCATGACTAGAAAAGTCCCTCGAAGGCGGTTATTATGTTGTTGATAGCAATACCGCACACTGTCTATAAAATCTTATTTAAAAACCATTAAAACCATGTAAAACCCTTTAAGATTAGTACTTAGCTAATTTCTGAATAGTAGGCGATCCAGGCGACCGTTAGCTTAAATCCACATCATGGCGTAGCTATTTAAAACATGTCTCACATGAACAGGAGACGAGCCTTAGTAAGCCTCCGAGTGTGAGCTCTGAAGACTAACACACAAGTGGGGACCGCACAACGAAGCACAGAGGTACCAAGGAGGGAAGTGGGTGAAAAAAAAACAAAGGAGCATACAAATGAAATACCAACTTTAGAAATAAAACTAAAAGTAATCTTCAAGGAGTTGATAGTAGGCGTCAATAGCGAAGCGTGTTGGAAGGGTATGTTGTAGAAGTCCTCTTGAGCATGGAGATGTAGCTGAAGATAGTGGCGACATCTTGTGGCTGGATTGGGAAGGAAGTCCTCTTGAGCATAGAGATGTTGAGGAACTTCAGCAGTTATCTGCTAGATGCCGCTAGGTTGATCATGGAAGTTATATCTACAACAAACTTTTAAACAGAGTGAACAAGGTGCGCACATAAAAGAAAAGGTAAGAAATCACTGTTGGTGTTTGAGAAAAAAGGGAAGAAATAAGTTAAGCGAAGAGCAGGGAAGGCTAACTCTGTCTTACCGTGTATTCCAAAGAATACACCACGCAGGAAGCAAAAATTCTGTTTTTGACACTTTTACCCCATTTAAGCCCTTTTGAACCCTCCAAAAACTATGACGCGGACACCGTAGAGATGGGGACTTTTCAGGATTTGTTTCTGGGGTACTAGGGAACATCTATGCCAAATTTCAGCTTTACATTTTTTTTTTTAGGTTGGCCGTGTTTTTTGCATATAATGCCTGGGCAACATACGCCGAGCCTCCTAGAAGCTACTTGGCAACTTATCATAAAACACAATATAATGGGTGACAATGCAGGGCCTTGTTAATGTTTAGTCCGTATGATGAAACTTACCTTCTATCTTATGTATATCATGTTGCATCAGGGGTGCATTAAACAGGACTTTAAGGGATATTTTTACGGACACAGGAAGGAGATGAGTACGAATTCGAATAAATAAATAAATAAATAAATAAATAAATAAATAAATAAATAAATAAATAAGTACATACATAAATAAATAAATAAATAAGTGAATAAATAAATAAATTAATTAATAAATAACTTCAATGAATTTTAAACTTACTCGGGAGAGTACAGTGGATAGTCAAATGGTAATGGACAAGCATGAAACTCAAAGGAAATGGAATAATACATAAATATATACTGTATATAGGCCTATATATATATAAACAAGTAGTTCCACGAAGAACTAAATAACCACTTTTCATATATCGTACTGGTCTTTTCTATTAAAAACTGCCCTGGCTTTTAAAATGATTTTCCATGTGATGTATACTAAATAGCTTTTGCTACGCAACATACTGTATGTCAGCACCAACACCATTGCATTGAGGAAGTATGTGCTAGAATAAAGTTTATTTATCGATGAATAAGATTCCTCTCGCGAGATGACATATTTCTGTAACGCGTCAGGGGAGTTTAATACAGCTAAGTAAAGTCAAATGCACGGATTCTCTGATTTACAAAAAGTGAGCTACATAATTTAGTGCCATTACGTAGGGACCAGATTTTGATGAAAAGTCATATTTTTTTTAGTGCACGGAGACGATGCTTAGTGGTCATTAAGTATATTCTGCAATAAATATGTCAGATAAATGGTTTTTTAAAGGTCATCAAAATGCATTTTTCCTACATTTTCCAGAATAAAGTCATTTTCTAACATTTAGGTGCATTTTAGGTAATTTTTGCATGTGTTATACTTTTTATAGGTCATTTTTAGCCTATTTTAATTTTATGAAAATATAGGCTTATGAGATCACCTTTTGTTCGTGGGTATGTGAAAGCGTATGTGTGTCTGTCTGTCTCACTGTCTGTCTGTCTGTCTGTCTGTGTGTCCCCCCTAATAACTTCTAAACGGCTGGAGCGATTTCAATGAAACTCGGTAAGGTCAAAGCACCAGTTATCACGTCTCACCCATCCGACATGGCGGCTGTGCGAAATATTAAACTAGCATTCAATATCTCCGAAACTATTACAGATATCACCCTGGTACATTGTACAGTGTTAAAGGGCACTACTAGAAGTTTATCTATGAGACTTTCAAAAACCTGGTAACTACAAAACCAATATGGCAGCCAAGCAACGTTGAGACATTTAAATAGACGTTTCTCTCGATTTAAAAATCCAAATGCAATGAAACTTGGTACGGCAAATGTGTATACATATTGAAATGTACTGGCGTCTAAATTAGTGGTCGACTGTATACTGTATGAGAAAGAACTAAATAAGAACATCACGGACATCAAGGTTATACCATCGGAGAACCTGGATAGCGACCATCGATTGCTGGTAATGTACCTGAGAGGGAGTAAGGAGAAGAAAGGGATTGAGAACCAGGAAAGACGTATAAGGATATGGAAACTGAAAGAAGAGGATAGAAGGGTCGAATACCTCAAAATGGTAAAGGAAGGAATTCCAACAGATGAAGAAAGAGAGGTGGAAGAGGAATGGGCTAGATTTAAGAAGACACTAGTAGGTGCAGCAGAAGCAGTATGTGGGAGGACAAGTAGTAAGAAGAGGTGTAAGGAAGCACCATGGTGGAATGAGAAGACAAAAGATATAGTAAGGGAAAAGAATAGAGCCTTTAGGAGGTGGTATCAAAATATGACGGTAGAGACAAGGGAAGAGTACCAGGAAAGAAAGAAGGAGGCGAAGAGAGTAGTGGCTGAGGAGAGAAGAAAGTGGATGGAAGAGTGGACAAAGATGATGAAGGAGGATAGTGAAGGTACAAAAAAGGTCCTGTATGGGATGGTAAAAATAAGAGGCGGAATGATCCTACGGATTATGGTAGAATGGTGAACAAAAGGGGACAAGAGATAGAAAATAGGGAAGAGCTGAAGAAAATGTGGAAAGAATATTTTGAAGAACTTCTGAACCCAAATGGAAAAGATGGTGAGGAGGAAGAAATCGGGGAAGAGGAAGATGAACTGCAAACAGAAAAGGACTTAACATGGAAAGAAGTGGAAGATGCAGTGAACAAGATGAAAGGAGGGAAGGCACCGGGTGTGGATGAGTTGAGTGTGGAGATGGTGAGAGCAGCAGGAGAGGTGGGGATACAGTGGTTGTACCGAGTGATGAGGACAGCATGGAAGGAAAGGAAGACCCCAGAGGACTGGAAAAAAGGAATAATTGTCCCGATCTTCAAGAAAGGTAGTAGAACAGATTGCAGAAATTCTCGGGGAACAACACTGATGAGTCATTGTGCAAAGATCTTCGAGAAAGTTTTGGAAAAGAGAATTAGGACAAGGATAGAAGGAGGGATGAGGGAAGAACAACATGGCTTCGGAGCAGGAAGGTCCACAGTGGATTTGATTTTTGCTGTAGGGCAGTTACAAGAACAGCACTATGAGTATGGAACAGATCTACTGATGGCCTTCCTGGACATTGAGAAAGCATATGACAGTGTATGCAGAAATAAAGTATGGAAGTCCCTGGAGGATAGAGGAGTAGAGAAATGGACTATAAAGAGGATAAAGGAGATGTACAAGGGAAGCGTGAGCTGTGTGAAAGTGGGAGGAGAGAGATCAGACTGGTTGGAACAGAGAAACGGCCTGAAACAAGGAAGTGCACTGTCACCGTTACTTTTCATTGTGGTGATGGATGACATAATGACCCGAGTGGCACAAGTAATTGGGGAAGGAAAGATGAAAGCAATGGTGTTTGCAGATGATTTGATGATTTGGGGAAACAAGGAGGAGGAGGTACAGGAACAATTGGACGTGTGGGAAGGAATAATGCAAGGATATGAGATTGATTACTACGCGTACATATCTTCTTGTACTAATACATTACTCTATGACCTGCATACATAAAAAACCAACATGACGACACGGATCTCAATTACTACGAAGCTATTACAGCAATCAAACTGAAATGTTGTATGTTGATAGAGGCAATTAACATAAGTAGGATATATGAAAATAGGCTTAAGTTCTTCACGAAACTACTTGATTTTTTCGAATATAGTTAAATGCTCATTTTAAAGTTATTATTTTAGTATCCGTATTTCCAAACATGTCAGAGTTAACATTCTTGGACTAGCCCATATACTGTAGTTCTGCAGTGATCATCTGATTTCATAACCTGTTTCTTATCTACGCAGCAGTTTTAATTTTTCTTGACCATTATGCATTTGTGTGTACAGTTTGCGTCAATGATTTCTTCACGTGCAAATGAGTATTGCGTCAGTCTGAGAAAAGAAAAACGGGGTAATCTCCGCAGTGCCATGTGGTGTGTGTCGAGTTTATCTTTATTAGAAGTATTAACAGCTCTGACGCAGCTCTGCCCTCTGATCGTTCACTCAGTTACCCGGCAACTATAGAAATTTTAAGGTGTGTTTGTGTTGTAGGTGTGTGACTTTTTTTTGTGGAATTGAAATGACAAAACAAAAGCAGTCAACTGCAGGCCGTTTAAAACAGTATGTGTCAGATTTTGTTGAAAACATATTCTCAACTGTTGGAAATATTTTGTTTTGTAAATTGTGCGAATTTAAATTCGCTGCAGATAAACGGTTCACCGTACAACAACATGTCGGGCGCGATAAACATTTGCGAGGTATTGAAAATATGGAAAAAAATAATGTGTCCCCATTACTGTTAAAAGAAACTGCTTCGACATCAAATAACAAGTCATCCTCCTTGTGAAGTGTTCGTTAGTGCTAATATTCCACTACGAAAGCCAAGCAATCCTAAATAATGTGATTTCCTTGAACGTCACATTGGTCATACTATTCCAGACGAATCAACATTGCGTAAAAACTACCTATCAAAATGTTACGAAGACACGTTAAACCGAATACGGAAATGTGTGAATGGGAAAAATGTACGTATCAATTGACGAGACTGCAGATTCTGAGGGACGTTATGTAGGTTATGTAATGATAGGGACCCTAAAAAACAAATAGTCCCGGGCAAATTTTTCTTCTGACCTCAGAAGTTTTGGAAGTGGTTTACCACAGTCAGATATGCAAAATCTTCGATATATCCATGTGTTTAATATGGCCTAGGGAATACAACATGAGAACGTGCTCCTCTTACCAACAGATTCAGCACCTTACATGGTTAAGGCTGCAAAATCTATCAAATCATTTTACAATAAGATGGTGCATGTTACTTGTCTGGCCCATGCTTTTCATCAAATTGCAGAAGAGGTCCGATGAAAATTTTCAGAAGTAGATAATACTAGTTTCCACAGTAGAGAGAGTCTTTGTCGAAGCATGATCCCACACTAATTACTGTATTTTAAATACAAGGCCCCTGATGTAGCTTTTGCCCCTGAACCAGTTTTAATACGCTGGGGTACCTGGTTGACTGCATGCATATACTATTGTGAAAATTTTCAGATAGTGAGAGAAGTAGTAAATAGCTTTGATAGGACAGATCCTAAGGCTATTAGGAGTGCACAGCACCTGTTTTCGGATCCTCAAATGGAAGGTAAATTGGCTTGCATAATATCAAATTTTATTTTTTTGCAGAAACCATAACCTACCTAGTAGAAAGTGGCATGGTATTGACCAAGTCAATAAAGTTAGTCAGGAATGCTGAAGGTTGTATAAAACATGTACAAGGTGAGATTGGGGGCACAGTCGGACAAAAAATAAAATTTGTATTTGACAAGAATAAACTTAGTGTATAAGACAGTGTGTCAAATAGCCAGTATTTTGCCGGGAGAAGACTTCAGAAGTGACATTTGTGTAGAGGATTTAACAGCCAGTGACATATTTTTTTTTCTTAAAATATGCTCCTATTACGTCAGTGGAAGTGGAGAGAAGTTTCTCGAAATATAAAACAGTGTTAGCTGACAACCACTGTTCCTTCACCTTTGATAACTTGTGGATGACAATGGTGGTATATTGCAACGCTAACTAAGGTATGTTTAGTTAGCAATATATTTTTTCACACTGTAGTAGAAATGAAAATGACGTAGTGATAATTGTTAATCTATTGATTAATAGTTTAGTAGTAATACACTAATTCTACTAAGAATGTGTGTTATTCGAGACATTATTGGTACAAGACAATCATTATGAATTTGATAATTTTTAGGTCATTTAAAAAATGAGGTCATTTTATAAGAATTAGGGGCATTTTTCGATAATTTTAAGGGCATCAACATCCAGGACCTAGCCCATTAGATTATGATTATAATAACAACCTATCATACGAATCTTCTATTTAATCATTTGAATAGGGCACGTAAAATAAAAAAGTAGGTTTAAAATTTTCGAACTGTTGACATCTTGAATGTTCTAAAATAATGGAATATTGAGCTCTGAATAAGGATTCGCTGTTCTTAGCATCGCTGCTCTACGGAGATTAGATGCAAGAAAAATCATTTGAAATATTTGCAAATTACTTGGCCGTCATATTGAGTAGGTGCAGATATGGTCTGACTGTTATCACCTCCTCGCTGTGTCTGGAACCATAGCATTTTCTTAGCCTCACGCTTGGCAACAGCGTACGTTGTGTCGGGTCCAAAAAAGCTAGGCATGCGCACCAAAACAGTCACAGTCGAGACAGATGGTCATCGATGGGGTACAGGTCAAATTGCCTAAGCTACAAAATACTTTCATTTCAGGAGAGACAATAAACTGTGTGCATTTCACTACAGACGTTGATCAGTCTTGGGTGTTATTTATTGAAATTCTAAAATGTGTCTAAGGTGATAGATAGATTGCAGGAATATAGGCTAATTGTGTTGCTACTAAATTTCTTATAATTACCCTTTAATATGACATTTGAGGATTACGCTACTTGACTGTGAATTAAACTGCTTGGCTGAATCTCAACTTAGTCTCGGGACTATGCAAGAGAGTGTGCAAGGATACTTAAATACAAACCAGTCACAGAAGTGTTAGATTATTATAATTAGCCTTTAACTCAATGAATTATTATTTACTGAATTGTTTGCATGATTTGGTGGGAGAACACAAGGACTTCCCTAGATTGTTACGAAATGTTAGAAGACGTGTTCAATGTTGCCTTTGTAATATATTAACAGAGTAGCTTTTTAGTCGGTCAATTCTGGTACATTCCCCCCCCCCCCTTCCCCTCCTCCTCCCCCTTGCTTGTTATAGGAGTCTATTCAAGTAACATTTCTTTCAGTAGTTGGATGATAAAAAATGTTCCTCCCCACCCAATCTAATTGAGCACACTTGTGTTGACCGACTAAAAAGCAATTCCTCCTACTTGTATTCACCAGCTGATGACTTCTTAGAGTTACCCTGACCTAGGTCCACGCGTGGCCACACTAACTAGGACAGCAGACGGGGCAAAGGGGTACACTGCACATGTCGTATAGAAGACACTTATGGATCGATGCTTCAAGCTCGCATCCATTGGTTTTATTGTTAATCGATTTACTGTGAGATTTTAGTCAGAAAGCATTCTTCATCTCCTCCTACTTTCTCAGCAAAACTTGATTCAGCAATTTAGACATAGCTGCTACAATGATACCATCACCATACGCCGAGCCTCCTAGGAGCTACTTGGCAACTTATCATAAAACACAATAAAATGGGCGACAATGCAGGGACTTGTTAATGTTTAGGCCGTATGGTGAAACTTACCTCCTATCTTATGTTATATCATATTGTATCAGTGGCGCATAAAACAGGAATCTAAGGGCATTTCTTACGGACACAGGAAGGATATGAGTGCGAATTCAAATAAATAAACATATAATTAAGTAAAGAAATAAATAAGTTAATACGAGACTAAATAGATAAAAAACATCAATGAATTTTAAATTTACTCGTGAATGTACAGTGGATAGTCAAATGACAAAGGACAAGCACGTAACTCAAAAGAAATCTATTAAATACATATATTTACTAGCAGTAGTGCCTGGCTTCGCCCGGTAGATTTATTTGTTTTGTGGATGATTATGAATACTACTACAGAACTGGGACATGATACTTAAACTAACAGAAAATAAATATTTTAAAAATATAACTTATTGTGGTGGTGGAGGTTGTAGTGGGGGTGATAAGTAGTACAGTATAATGGACGTAATAATAATAAAAACAAGAAGTTCCGGGCCGAACTAAAGAGCCTACTTTTCTTGATGCATGCCAATGATTAATCTATATGGATCTATCTAGAATAATGACGAAATTAAGTTGGTAATATCGAAATTTCTAATTATTTCGAAATACTGTATACCTGGCATAATGTAGCCTAATAGAGAACTATAGTTGGCAGCCCTGGTGACTGAATATATTCTTAGTTCCATCTCATAAGGTACAGAATACAAAATTTGGTTGAATTCCAATGGATAGCATGGACGTTACATGCAGTTAAACATTGGATCTAACAGCGCGCGTAAAATCATGTTGGCAACAATGACATACATGTATTGGTCAGAAATAATCTGAAATAATATGATCTATTGTTGTGTCAATTTTGAATGAAATCCATTAGTTAGTATAGAAGTTACATGCATTTTAAAATTGGACCTATCAGCAGGCTTAGAATCATGTTGGTAGCACTGACGTATATAAGTTACTCCAAATTAATATAGAATGTCAGGTACTATACGTGTGCATAGTTTAAAACTGTCGGCTTGCATACATTCTGATATAAGGGTACTTGAATTTAAAAAAAATTGAGAGCATTTAATAACAGTTGGCAGCCCTGGTGGCGCTTAAGAATACGCTCAGTCATATCTGCTTATGTACTCATACCACATACGAAATTTCGTTGAAATCCAATTGATAGTGTAGAAGTTACATGCATTTAAAATTTGGACCTATCAGCAGGCTTATAATCATTTTGCAACACTGCCATGTATGGCCTCCTGGAAATTAAACTGCAATATTATTATCTATACGTGTGCCAATTTTGAAATAGCTCCCATTCATACCTTCCATGATATCCAACATGGACCTCAAATTTCAATTGCGATTTTTCAGCAGTTGGTAGCACTGACATCATTTTCAAATATGGCCGTGAGATAATCAGGTATACATCTTTACTCCTACCAAATTTTGTTTCGATTGCTGCAGCCGTTTAGGAGTTGATGGGGGGGACACACACACAGCCAGAGAGACAGACAGACAGAAGGACAGACAGACAGACACATATTTGCCCGATCTCATAAGTCTACTTTTTCCTCATTTTTGCAAAATGTGAAAAGTAGGCTAATAATGCATAGGGAAACGGCTATTTACTAACTACGGCACTGACACATGTAATTTACAAACGAATTAAAAAATGATTTGAAACATGAGTAAGTGAAATAAGAGACACTGCCTAGGGCCTATATCTCATTGGCTGTTGGAAATAAGGAGACCAATAGTGTAGTCTTTCGTCGAATAGCGCCGTAGGAAAATAATCAGAACACTTTGGAAACTTCGGATGTCCCGAGCTCCTGAAGTAGCAATAGTGTAATTTATTGCCACATACGCGCTCAACGATAAGGTTCGGAATAAATGAAGGTAAATTTGAAAGAACTAACGCTTTAAGCAGCCGATAGCCTCAATGTACTGCACCAAAACCATTGCACTTATCACAGAGGCATAATATTTTCATGATGGTAACTGCTTTAAGGGGCCTAAGAAATCTTTTTGCGCTAATTACTCCCTGTGACTGCAATTTATAAGCTGCGCAAGATTTAACTATTTTCACAATTGTGCAACAGAACACTAGTAGGGGTGACGTGATGCAGCCCGAATTGCCAGTCAAAAATAGACTCGTTAGAATACTTTTACAATTACACTACTACGGACGTGAATGTTTCTAGGGCCTTAATACGTGGTTTTCAAGTTCATTGTCTTCTGTTATTCTAAATGTAGGGAATGGAGGGCGTTGTCCAATATATCAAGTGGACAGTGTTTCAAAGTGTATGTAAAATTTGGTGCAATTAGGAGAAACGGTGTAGATTTGTGATAAAGGGCCTAAATGCAGGGAATGGAGTGGTCTGTCCGAAATTTCATGTAAACAGTGTTACTCGCAGGATTACTCGCATAGAGTTCATATGTCTCCAGCTTTTTCCCAAGGTATTGTTTCAAGTATAATTTCACATTCAGGGCCAATAATCTCCCCCTCCTTCTGGGTTTATTATCTTTTAGCTATCAGTTCGTTTTTTAACGTGGATTAAAAAAGAGCAGTCTCAGCAATGGTAGCTGTTTTAACTGTTCTTAAAATATATTTCTTCTGCTCCCATAAAAGTCCTATAGATAACTGCATCAACTCTTTTGCTAATCCCCAGGATGATTGGTACAGAGATGACTCTTAAACGTCGCAGGAACCACGGCCTGACTAGTGATTCCCTGTAAACTATTCACATAGGACGAGGTTTCTTCTGGTCATTGTTCCATGAAAATGTACATGTGAAGTAATTGTTCAAATACGAGTATATACTTTTCTTTACTTTGTCCTGACATTGATTCTCGTCTTTTGATGCTGACGGTTTGAGAGGAATTTTAAGGTTCACATTAATACAAGCAGCAGATGCTGACTTGGCACATTCACTATCCAGGGCTTAACGTTTCTTTATAATGTAATTATCCGTAGTAAATACAGTGAAACAACACAATGGTAAGTTGAAAATGGTATTGTTAGTGGTCGGCCCGGAGGTCTGGCTTAGATTCCTATCCGAGCCATCATGGAAAAGCCTAAGTTATTGCCTCAGCCACCTCCTTACCAATCCTAGCCACAATTACAAACTTACATGCTACTACAGACACTACCTAGGTATAATAACTAATTTGATCAGACGAATTCTACACATACACTGGTACGTGGGGATCAAATGACCACGATGTCCTAAGTCCTCGAATATATATACCGTGCATTGAAAGTAATTTTATTTCCACCCCTGGCCTGAGCCAAAGGGTGGGGGCAGAAATGGCTGCACCATCTCTTGGGCCAAAGGAAATGTCCTTGAACGAAACAACGACAACAACAGCGATTTGTTTCTTTGGAAGTGATCCTCACGGACAAAATACACTTGCTTAAATGATCCTTCTATATTACCACTAGTGCATGTGAGAGAAATCTAGAATGCATTCTGATTTGGTGATTTTTTAAAAATCACAGTTATTATTTAATTCCCCTGGCTTCGTGTTGAGTCCAAGTTCTGAGAGATAGTGAATCATTAACCCGACTGCCATCTACTGGCTGTGAGAGTAACTACATCACCCTCAGGAGCGAGTGTATCGATCTGTGTCACCACTTGTTGGACGTCAGAGTAATTAATTAAATGTTTTCAAACAACTTTCTATAAATTTCATGTATTCTTTTAATACGCGTTCAGCTTTGATTGTTTTTCTTCCAAGTAATTTAGCTATAATAATGATGGTAAATATACCTACTTTATAAACACGTGCTCAACCATTCCGCCAGTCACAGGAGGAAGACACTTGAGGCATTCTGCTAATTTAAAGTGTGAACACTATCGCGGAATGGAGGTGTCACTCAGGGCATCATTGTTGAACTTTGTTCTAATGTGCCATTGCACTGTTGTGACAGACTGATGTGAATGAAATTCAACCACACCTTAAGATTTCTCCTTGCCTGTCTTAAGCAACTTCAATGTTCCTGCGGAAGAAAGCTGAAACGTGGCTGCGAAAGAAAACTGAAAAATAAATCATGTTTTTTTTAATGTACCGGTAAATGAAAAGTGTTATGATCGTGTTTTAAGTTCTATATCAGCAGTGAAACCACTCCAATCATTTGCAATTACCCTGTACAATAATTAATTTACTTCCTCCTTAAAAATGATGATCATCCATACGAAAGGGCAAGTATTACTTCTTGTCCCGTCAGTTACCCTTATTGCTTGCAAGTCGTTCGTGAGAACTCGGCCAAGTTCGACCACAGGTAATCGATCAACTGCTGAAAACAAGCCAGGGAGGGATGGGCGTGGCATAACCCTCCCTCTCCCATTCTCTAAAGTAAACTTATCTTAAAAGACGTCACAGGATTCGACGTGAATAATGTTGTTGGATATGTAAACTCACTCCATGTAAACCTCCAAGCGCTATAACTGGCTTATTCACACACACGTTTATAGTACAATAAGACCCCGAAATGATGCAACGATACTTGGGAATGACCAGTATTACCCTGTGTCTCGTCTGCTATCCTGATAAATTCGCGGGCATTCGTGAGAACTCGGCTTAGTTCGAGTACATAAGATCGATCAACTGGTGAGAGCAAGCCAGAGAAGGAAGGGTTCAACGAGGTCCTTCTTTCTCTAGACCAGGGCCATCCACTCAGCGCTCCCCGAGCGCTAGCACTCCGGCCGCGCTCTAAGCCAATGAATGCTCCGAGGGCAATGGTGGAAAGTAGTTTCGGAAGTGGTGGGAAGTAACTTGGCTGGCGTAGCGCGTGGTCTGCCCGCCGCGCTGAAGTGAGCAGCCGATCCATCAGTCGCTAGTCTAGTCCAATGCCCTTTGTTGACAGCGTGTAAATAAATCAGTTTCACAGTGGTCATGACAGAACATCGTACAAAAAAAACCATGGGGTGGTGAAGCAGCAACCTTTAAAGCAGAATGGGAAATTTCATTTTTCTGTGCAGCTTATAAAGGAGCAAAAGTCACTCAAGGTCTGTATACTACCTGTTCATATTCGTAAAATGTTGTTGAATATTCCTCTCTAATATGTTCACATTAAGTTTGGAATAAATCACAATATTCTTTACTTAACACTTGTGTTCGTTTTCTGCACATTCCATACATCGGAGTACCATTCGATTTTTATATGCGGTATATTTTTTATGGCAAAACAGCCCTATCAATGTGATGTCAACAATCCCACAAAAGCCATCGGCCGCACGACTGTACGTACTGTGCGTATCTACAGTCCAGCCGCTGAGTGTCCGTCTCTGACGTTTGGCGATGGTGGGAGAAGAGGGGTAAAGAGAACAATATAGCCAACTTACGGCAGTGAGAAGCTGTTAACAGAACCTTAAAACATGGCTTCATTTTAATTCTTCTCTAGCGTCTTCATTATGTAACATTAAAGTCCCACGCCAGTAGTGGGATGGGGAGAGTTCTGCCCATAAACGCGTGCGTGCTTGAATACATATGGCTATGTTGGGAAAAGATTAGGTGGTAGGGGAGGACTAGGGTTGAGTGAGGGGTCGTTTAGATGGTATTTTTTTCGCTCTATTTGATGGTGAGGTTATTTTTTAAAATGGGTGAAATTTGGAAACGCAATTTGTGGTAAAATGTTGTTTTGACATTTTGGTGATATTTAATGAGCTTGTAAAGGCTAGAACGATGTGGTGTTTAGGGGGATGGCAGAGGTGACTAGATGGGCTATGTTTCTGGGGTGAAACATGCGTTTTTGACATTTTCCTAATATTTGGAAAACTGAAAAAAGTGATAATGACGTGTGTGATGTTATTTTTTTGGTCTGGTTGTCCTCTTTACGGGGATGTAGGTGTTGAAAAGGTGAAAAGCTGGACACATGGCTTTTTTGGTCTAAAAATGGGTTTTTGTCATTTATCCTAATATTGGGAAAACTGAAAAGTGATAATCACGTGTGTGATGTTAATTTTTTCGTCTCGTCGTCCTCTTTACGGGGATGTAGGTGTTGAAAAGGTGAAAAGCTGGAAACATGGTTTTTTGGTCTAAAAATTGGTTTTTGTTATTTTCCCTAATATTGGGAAAACCGAAAAAGTGATAATGACGTGTGTGATGTAATTTTTTTCGTCTCGTCGTCCTCTTTACGGGGATGTAGGTATTGAAAATGTGAAAAGCTGGAAACATGGTTTCTTGATCGAAAATGTGTTTTTGTTATTTTTTGAAGATATTTGGAAAACGAATCAAGTGATTTCTATGACGGCCATGTTGGTGTTATCGTCTCGTCGCCCCTTTACGGGGATGTGGGTGTTTAAAATGTGGAACCATGGTTTTTGGTCTAAAAAAGGCGTTTCCATTATTTTTCCAGATATTTGAGGAAAACGTGAAAAAAAATAAGAAACCAGATTTGATGAGACGTTGTGTTTTTGTGCCAAGCGCTGAGATGTTGGTAAAAACACATATACCCATGATTTGACCATGCTGGGCTTGGCTCACACAGAGACACTTTGCGAAAAGAGATTTGATAGTTGCAGGCAGAGCTGTGTGTTGGACGGCTTGGGAGGGCTAGTCCGTTATGATTGCATGGGCATGAATCTGCAGTCTGGTCTCCAGCAAGAGAGATAACAGGTTCTAGATCGGAAACAGCGGTTGTCATACGGTGTGGCTTTATACTGAGTATGTTATACTCCTGGTCCATAATGGATTTATAAAGCAGCGCTAAGTTTGAAACGATGGGTGGGTGAATAACATGATAATAAAAAGGATATCATGGGGTGGAACAAAGAGGTCATTGGACATGTAAAGAAAAAAAGGCGGGGATTAGTGAAAAGTAATGTGATACATCTTTTTTGAAAGGGAAATCAGTGTAAATAACTAACTAACTAACTAAATAAATAAATAAGTAGGGTTTCTTAACAAAAAATCATGTTTATTGACCCATGAATTAAACGTGGAAGGGAACCATAACCTCTTTACAAAACATCGCTCGCCTTTGACTTTAATTACTCGTCCAATAAGATAATCGTTGGGATATAATTTTTTTGCACTTCTTCATAATAGAATTGTCCTTCAATGGGTTGACCGATTTGATCACCTAAAATATAAGTCATTGGTTGACCTAGCTTGACTTGTCGAATTTAAAAAAATTATGTCGACCACTGCGGAGTGTACGACTTTGAAAACACACTTCTATGTTTGCTGATGCGAACAAATGTCCAATTTTAAGGCGATGTCGTCTAGGGTCAGCCCTTTCCATAGGGTTAAATTGTCTATTGAGCCTGGGTAGGTTTTTTGGTGACGAGACGTGGTTTCATGCGAATGGTGGAATGAATCGTGTTGTTGTATTGTGACACAAGTTGAGGTAACAAGTCTATCCATCGATAGGAACCACGTATCGTAAACTCTTTACACATATGGCTTTTTAAAGTTCGGTTAAACCGCTCGACCACGCTAGCTTTGAGATTGCTATACGTGGTGTAATGGTGAATATCCTTAGATTTGAGAAAACTGGAGAAATCCTTGTTGAAAAATTCTTTCCTCTGGTCAGTTTGTAACATGTGAGGTTGACCTTTGGATTGTTGAATAATATGTTGAAAGGCCTTTGTGTCTAAGAGAGCAGTTTTATTTTTTACTGGTTCTACAAAAACTATTTTGGAATAAACGTCAATGACGGTCAATATATAGCGTTCACCGTCGTTGACGCTAGAATAAGGTATCATCTCAGCCAAATCTGCTTGCCAAAGTTTATCCACACCTTTGGAAATGACACGACGGCGTTAATAAATGCGACGGGCTGGTTTATGTAATTCATGAGCGATGCCCACATTGATGGGGGATGGCTTATAAGTTAATTTGTGCATCCCGCAGTTGTTTTTCAATATGGTCCATTTCTACCTCATGGCCTGTGGGGCCAGCTTGTTTTGATGCATGAAGCAAGTATAAGCGCTCTACTAACTGATTGGGATTATTCCAATAGGTTATATCCACGTAGGGTTTTAATTTCTTAAACCTTACGCCAGAGGCAGAGTGGTGTTTTCGCTTACCAAACATGTTTGCAATGATGGTTTTATATTTTATAGATATATTGGCATTGAGCTGCTGAAAGGATTTATAGTTTCTTTTGTGAGCGTTGGTGTCTAATAAAATGGATTTATATTTAGCAAGGTCCTTGGGCGTAAAATCTTGTAGAGATGGGGTCCGAGAGAATAGCAGCTTTAACAGTTCTGGTGTTAATTTATAGTTGATCTTTTTAATGACAGCACTAGTACGAGCAAATTTAATGGATGAATCGCCAATTTTAAAACTATCATCCTCATAGCGCACACCATACGTGAAGCAGAAGCATATGGTTTGAACCTCATGGGATCAACCGATGATGGAGCATGTTTTACCATGGGCGAAGGATTCACGTTTTTTAAACGTTGTAATTAACGAAATTTATGTCGAATGGTATTTCGTGTCTCAAAAATACCCTGCATGATTTGAACATGTTTCTTGAACCCTATGGGGCACGCCATGGTGAAGGTAAAGACACACTAACAGGAAATGTCAAACCATGGGTCTTTTTAAAGAGAAATAAAATTATCAAAACCCAAGCGATAACGTCCCTCACATCGTTCACTGTGTTTATTAATGGCCAAATAGGCATGGGGATGATGGTTCCAGTATGAGGCACACAATTGGGTGAAAGCTGTAAAGGACATATCTGGATTCACATGATCTTGAAAAATATGATAGAGATTTCTAGAGTCTTGGCGAAAGACAATGATGAAATTGGCATTGTCACGAACCAACTGTTTGGGAATTTTAGAATAGGTCTGAGCCAGATAAAAACAATCCACTTGTTTATGGCGTCCCATACTAAAATACTCTTGAATAATGACATCTTGAGGGGAGGTGAATGTAAAATAGCCCATGGCTTCTTTATTTAACGAAGACATAATTTGTTCCAGATACACGTACAGAGGCTGATACAGGGATTTGGCAAAAATTTAAATATTTTGATATCGTATACCATGAGGCGCGGTAATGATGTTGATCAAAACATTGGTCTTTCCACACCCTGAAGGCCCTACCATGATCCAATGAACGGTATATGGAAATGAGGTGCCATTACGTTTAGGCTCACACACGGCCAGCGATAGCTCTGAAACCAAATCAGAGACGGGCAAAGCATGGGGTTGTTTCATTAATTCCATAGTGACGACGACTGATTTTTTAATGCGTGTATGAGGTTTATATATATAGGCAAGTGGTGAGTAGGCCAGGTTAGTTAACGTCTATCACCATGGACGTGTTTTGGAGAGCACGTGTAACCATGGCCACGGCCGCCTCTTTGTCAAAACAGTCTCGAGAGGTGGCGACAAAAACCTATGTCGGTCGCAAAGTGCAAAGTGTATACTACATGGTCCTGAGACTAACCGCTGAGGGCTATTCAGCCAATCATCGTCGTATTATTGACGTGCAAGAGCCTCGAGACGAAGATGACGTCTGCACGAAACGTTACGTGGCCTACCAAATGAAAAGGCTTTATAAATTTGTCCTATCAGTATTTTTAGTGTATCTGTCAAATCAAAAACTGGACAATGACAGAAACCATTCCCCACCACCACCACAGGTGAATGACCACCACTACCCTACTTTTGTGCTTGCTGCTGGTTTAAGACATTACCGATTGCACTATGATGGTGTGATTCATATTAAATATGCGATGCCTGATGAGAAACACTTACAAATAGAAATAAACTGTGATAGACTGTTGGTCCACATACATCAAACTGTACATGCTGGGGATGAATTATCCTTTCATCTCATGCTTACGTTTGAGGAAAAGAAAGCTGGGAAGTCGATGAATGATTATTCGCTTTATATAGAATTGGAATATACCGCTATGAAGTAAGGCTCTCTACGTTAGTTGTTATTGAATCTTTGTTGTGAAAGGTTCACCACCAAGTAGAAGCATGGTGAAAAAAAGATATGCGGTAAACATGGAAAAAGAAAGCCAAGCCGGAAACCGAGTCGGTCTGCTCACACCCGCTGTTAAATCTAAAAAATACAAAATGAGCGGATATCGTAAAAAATTACCGGCAGTCCATTTGTCTACGAACCTGAAATCTCACCATGATGCATCGATAAAAAAAAGAAAGAAAGAAAACAAGTGGGCGAGTCATTGCTGTCCCTAAGCATGGGAGATTTTGCCGGCTTTATTTGCGGGTTTGGCAGCTTTGGGCTCGCTTTTGGGTGGTGTCACTACCGTGGCGAAAACCATTAAAGCCGTCGAGCAAGGCAAGCAACAACTCAAAGAAAGTGACCGACACAATAAAACGTTAGAAACCATTGCTATGGGGGCTAGAAACGGCAATCCGTTAAAGCCAGTCTTTTATCAACAAGGCCATGGCCTATCGTCTTAGAAAAAAATGTCCATCTTCGATAAACGCCTAAAGCAACTGCCTCGTCATACCATGAGCCATCAACAAGTAAAATGTTCTGCCAAACAATTAAAGATTTCTCATTTTCGAGGTGTATTTATGCGAAATGAATTACACCATGCGCCGTGGAAAGAAGAACGAGGCATGATCAATTCAGATGATGAGGATGCAGGACCAGGAACCCATTTTGTAGCCTATGAGAAACAAGGTTCCACGGGATGGTACTTTCACAGTTATGGAAATTTACCACCCCCGATCAAGTTGATGCGTTATTTAGGAAATCGGGTGACGTTATTCTATAATGTGAATCGTCAACAAACCTTTGATAGTCAAGATTGCGGGCGTTTGTGAGTACTTTTTATATAAGAGGTCGCGTTAAGCCAGCAGTCCCATCATTATGAACGTCAACGCCAAGACCTTTACCGTGCACAACCACGGGCCTGAAGTGTCCCTAGATTTATTTCCCCCCATTGAATTGCATCCCGAACAATCCCATGTGCTGGGATTAATATCTTTGGACAGTTACAACGGAATTTACAACATACAATTGGATATTAATGACAAGTTTTATTATGATGATTATATGTTGAGGCTACCCCCTGGAGGTTATACCATAGACGATGTGCACGAGGCCATTAGTGTGGCGATGATAAAACAATTTGGTGTCAAGCCATTTGCGGATGGAACACACAAATTTGAACTTACAGCCAATACGATTACTCATCGCTGTCTTTCTTTCTCTACGTTTAACATTCACTTTGAAACACGACTTCATTCTATTGGCCCTTTACTAGGATTTAAACCATGCGTGTTGGCAGCTCACCTACCCCATGATTCAGATTATCCAGTGAAATTCATCGAGGACCATCACATCTCTGTGACTTGTAATATTATTACAGACGTGTTTACGAATCAAGAACAAAGCCATTCGCTGTATGCTTTTATTGTGACCTCCCCTTGTGGCTATATTATTCGTGATAATCCTTCCGTCATTCTATATCATCCTGTGTGCGTCAGCGATATTAGTAATATTACCTTACGGTTATTCAACAAAAAGCAACAACTGATTGCTTTGGATGGCAACACCCCTGTGACCTACAAGTTGGTTTTAAAGACCGTCTACGAGGTAGGTTAGTTGCCCGCCGTGTATGAAACGGTTGACACGAGTAAAGCGACAACGTTTACAACGTCTTGGTTATACGTTACATCCCCATCATGAACAAGGAGCTGTTGCAAGTGTTAAACCCCATACAAGTGGAAGATTGCGTCGTGCACATTAATATGTATTCCTATCAACCTCAAGCATCAGGACTCAATAACAATGACGAGATTCAATTCATCATCAACAATTAAGATATTTTTACCCTACCCCACGAAAGTGTCCTTCAAATTGAGGGTAAATTAATGAAAGCAGATGGCAGCACCCCCACGACATCTACGTTGGCGAATCATGGTTTGGCATTACTGTTTTCTGAAGTGCGCTATGTGATTAATGATATTGCCATAGATATGAGTCGAAATGGGCACATGACTAGTCTTATAAAATTATATCCCTCCTATAGCGAGGAAGAAGGTAAAACGCAGGATGGTGCCCCAACAGTAGCAATGAGTGGTTAGTTCATACCGATGGCACTTTTACTGGCTTCCTACCCTTAAAATTACTCCTTGGCTTCGCCGAAGATTATAAGCGTATTATTTTAAATGCAAGAGCAAGTTTGTATCTGGTGAGAGACCGTAGTGATTATAATGCACTTAAGGGAGCCTCTGACCAAGTGATAAGACTCAAAAATTCAACTGCTTCGATTACTTTGGAAAGTACCCCACGTGACGCTATCCGATCGTAAAAAGCTAAGCATGTTAAATTTGGTGCAAAAGATAAAGCCTTGCCTATCCCTTTCGAAGTTGGAGTCCACCACAGACACTCATAGTTGGAGTGTGAAATCGGCTCGCTCTACCCAGCGACCCCTCTATGTTATTATTGGTTTTCAAAACAATAGAAAATGCCAACGAAGCAAAGATATCACCATGTTTGATCACATTCACTTGAGAAATATACGACTATTTTTAAGTAATGTTTGCTTCCCCTATGAGGGGTTGGAACTCAATTTTTCAAAAAGTAAGTTAGGTCCCCTCTGTGACATGTTTGCTAAATGTCAATCGTCTTTATATGAAAAACAGGATTGCCCCATGTTGTCGCCGCAAGGGGTTAAAGGAAAGGCACCACTGGTTGTTTTCGACTGTTCGTATTTAGAATAATCTATGAAAATCACCACCATTGATTTAAGAGTAAATTTTGAAACACAAGAAAATGTACCTGACCATACAAGTGCCTACTGTTTGAGTATTCATGCTAGACAAGTGAAATATCATCCTTTGTCCAATTATGTTACCAGAATTTAATCCACCTGTGGTGAGGTGAAAAAAATTCATGACTTAACATGATGAGTGTCTGCAAGCACAATGTCCGTTGCGCTCTGACAGTGTGCAAATACACGCAGACATACCATTCACAAACGTCATGTGTCCCTCAATAAGCAACAACAACAACAACAACAACAACAACAACAACAACAACAACAATGACATGAGGGAAAAAACATGGAATTTAAAATGTAAATTTAATCGACTGAAAACATTTGAAACTTGGACAGTTGCCTCTATGGAATAAGGAGAATTGGCAGCGGCTGGCTTTTATTACTTAAACAGCTGAGATGTGGTCAAGTGTATTTTTTGCAACATTGAAATTGGAAACTGGGAGATGGGGATCGACCATTTTGTGATCATCGACGATGGAGTCCATCCTGTCCTTACCTGAATCGCTATGATGTGGGCAATATTCCGTGGAGTTTGAATTACCCTGTCATTGTACCAGACCCTACAAAACTAGGAGATACCTGTGGACCATATGTGCATACTGTTCATTTGAATGTTGTTCCAGATTAAAAAACAAACAATCTTTTTTGTAACAGAATTGTAAGTGTTTTATGATGATGAATAAAACCTATGTGCTGATATAACAAAATATTTACCTGTTGTTCAATTCATTGTTCCTCTTTTGAAATCCTTGACTAGTGGCCTTAAACCATGAGATGGGTTAGTTGTTGATTGGTCGTGGGCGAGGTAACAACTGAAAAAAACATCATGCGTACACTCATTGTCGATTGTCAAGGCCTTAACATTGCAGATAACAAATTTATATTTAAGGAAGTGGCTTTTATCGATTGTAGCACCTTTTGGGTGTCGCACTCCATCCATTTGGTGTATAAACCTCCCTATGCTTTCGAGTTGCTTAGAGAAAAAGTTAAAAAGCAAAGCCAATGGATTGAAAATCATTTGCAATTGGTATGGAAACAGGGTGATATTTCTTACAAGTATCTTGACATAGTCATGAAAGCCCATTTGTCCTCTGCCAATGTCTTATTTGTTAAAGGGGCTGAAAAACGCCAGGGGCTCCAACCATATTTACCCTCTCACTGTCAATGTATTGATCTATTAGATTTGGGTTATCCATCCCTGCAAACGCTCATGGATACTAGTTTTTGCGGCAATATTCAGAATAAAGCCTTAGCGCATGCGAGGCAATTGTATCATTGGTTCACCACGAATGCCTGTTGGGAGTTGTTGAACAAAATTAAAACTGAAAGTTTACCGTCCAATGACAGCAGTGAGACTTGTACACGTGAGGTGATAACATCAACATTATAAACATGGACGCCACAACGATCGACAAGGCTATTGGAAAATTCTTTTTATGCAAGAAAAACTCATCAACTTTACTCATCATGAATTATTAGCCTTGCCTAAATCGTTCCTTTTTTATGTAGGCGCCAACGCTGTTAAAGAAATTTGGGAGAAGGCGCCTGCCGAGTGGACCAGTCACCCTGTATTGTGTGAATTACAGCCATGCAGTCATTTTTCCCATCACAAGCGATTAACCATGGTAAAAAATACCCTCCATTCGACAGTGTGCCACATGCCATTGAATGAAATTATATCACGGTCATAAAACTCACTGTAAAGACATTGTTTCATAATTCCATGGTTGTCATGTGGGAAACAACCACCTACCATGCTCGTCAGCAGCCGCTGGCAAACAACAACAACAACAACAACAACAACAACAAGAAAAGTGTCTTTCACTGATTGAAAACTCCATGTCCCAACTATACTGGCCATGGAATTATTGATGACATCACTAAATATTTACCACTCGAAGTCCACCTAACTGCTTACAGCTTTTCCGGCCCTGGTACTCGTCTTCATGATCGTATGAGGAGAGGGGATATGGGGATTAATACTTTGGATCATGCATGTCTTAATGTTGATATAGCCTATCAAAACAGTGATCCCATACTAAGACGCATCGCTGACAAAGTCTTGTTAAGCATTGCCAAGCAACGATTAACAGCATCAGATGCCAGTATGTCAGAAAGAATGGCAGCATTTATGGTGCTATGGAAAGCAAATTGCTTTTATCTAAATATGGACTTTAACATCACCAATTTATTTAAAAAAATGTATAGTTATGATTTGAAAAAAATAATAAATAAAAAAGACAAGAGACCATGTTGTGTTTTTGTTTACCATTATTATTTATTAATAATATTATTTTAATGATGAAAATTGCAAATTTGTACTATTTTCTAAAACTAACAAACAAAAACAAAAAAGGACAGCAGTGCATAATTATTATTTATCAATAGTATTAGTATTATAATTATATACAAAAAAAAATACTATTTGTACTAAATGCTATTTAAAATTACAAAACAATAAACTGTTATAATTTAAAAAAATAAATAAAAAAGACAAGAGACCATTATTATTTATTAATAATATTATTATAATTATAAAAAATTGCAAATTTGTACTATTTTATAATAGTACATTATGCAACGAGCCTATAATGGCTATAATTAAGACACGAGTATTTTTATAAAACGAGCGTATGAGAGTTTTATAATTTCCATGCGAGTGTCTTAATTACCAATATAGGCGAGTTGCATACGACTGTTTATGTTCGACGATAATTATAACTTTATTATATGTTTTAACATAAATATTCATAAATATCTGTTCAGTCACTAGAATGTTGTGATCGGGTACTGCGGTGGGTAGTATAGGTCTATCTCTGTTTTCCAAGCTCTCTGGACAACCGACGCATGCGCTCGGTGTGCTTCATTGCCATATGTTCAGATTGGGCACCGTTATTCAGTAAAACTGTCACCGAAGTCGTATCAGAATCACGCGCTGTGTAGAAGTTGGTGTTGGGGATATTAAGGTACAGTGCTATTTCTTGTCTCATTTTCACCAGTTTATTTACGCGAACATATGGACGGTGCACTTTCGGTAATTTATATAGACATGTTGGATTTTGAGCGCAAGCGCGAAGGTATCCTTAGCTAACTGGTCACACAACTGTTTCTTGAGCTCTGATTGGTGGGAGAAACTGTTTCATAATGAAAAATAGTCTTATAATGAGCCTCATTATGATACAGTTTTCTGACACATAATAGTTAGGGTCGAACATAAAAACAACAAACAAAACAATAAAAAAGGACAGCAGTCCATAATTATTATTATTTATAAAGTAAGTTGAAACGTCATGTTAAGGCTTGTTTGTTGTTTATTTAACACCCCATCATGCACAGCATTCACTAATAAAAATAAAAACATGTTTTAAAAGTTGGTGACTGGCGTATCAAATCATTAACATGTCTAGGACTATGTTTTTGTAAAACGCTTATTATTATTATTATCATTATTATTCAATAAAACATGTCATTATGAGTTTTAGTACAAAACTACGTTAGCAGTGAAGACAATGTGACGTTAACTTTAAATTATTTATTTATTTATTTAGTAAATTGTGTTGATTAGTTTTCTTTTTATAAGTATCTCTCTGTCTTTTTTTTTTTACTTGAGGTTGCAGTGCATGAGGGGGATGTGCTAAATCAACAAGCGAGCCTTAAGCGCATTGAGTTTCAACTTATTTTTAAAAACTATACATGCACATCAAAAGAAAGTAAAAAAGGTAAAATAAACATGCATCATAGGCATGTTTCTATTCACGTAGCCTAAGGCTAAAAACATCTCCCATAGTAATAAATAATAAATAGATTTATTAAAATAACAAATAGATTTATTATGTTGGTAGGCTCACGAATAAACACATCAGACCGAAACGGCGTCTGTGCGAAAAGCGCTTACTACACACATACAGTAATAGTTAGTGAGGTTTTAAGGAGCAGAACTATGAGGTCATCGGTCCCAAACATACAGTTAATACAGATAATTATGTTATTGGTTTTACGTCCCTTTTAACTACTCTGGATTTTAGAGACGCCGGGGTGCCGGAATTTTGCTCCAGAGGGGATCTTTAACGTGCCAGTAAATCAACTGACACGGCTTCCTCGCATTTGCGCACCCTCAAATGCCAGCTGACTGCACCAGGATACGAATAATAATAATAAATAATGTTATTGGTTTTACGTCCCTTTTAACTGCACTGGCTTTTAGAGACGCCGGGGTGCCGGAATTTTGCCCCGAAGGGGATCTTTAACGTGCCAGTAAATGTACCGACACGGCTCCCTCGCATTTGCGCACCCTCAAATGCCAGCTGACTGCGCCAGGTTTTGAACCTGCAACCTTGGGCTCAGCAAGCGAGAACGTTACCCCTGAGCCACGCAGCCAGACACCAGGATACGAACCTGCAACCTTGGGCACAGCAAGCGAGAACATTACCTCTGAGCCACGCAACCAGGCAGTAAATACAGAACGTAGCATATTTTATTATTCTGGGATAAATATTGAACTATTAAAATTCTAATAGTTATCACGATTAGTATCAAGCCTCCGTGGCTTAGGCGGCAGCACGTCGGCCTCTCACCGCTGGGTCCGTGGTTCAAATCCCGGTCACTCCATGTGAGATCTGTGCTGGACAAAACGGAGGCAGACAGGTTTTTCTCCGGGTACTCCGGTTTTCCCTGTCAACATTTCATTCCAGCAACACTCTCCACTATCATTTCATTTCATCTGTCATTCATTTAATCATTGCCCCAGAGGAGTGCGTCAGGCCTCGGCAGCCGGCACAGTCCATATCCTCGCCACTAGATAGGGGCTTCATTCATTCCATACCTGACCCGGTCGGAGACTGGAAGCAGGCTGTGGATTTTTATCACGATTAGTATCCATCCATGGTTTTGAACATTATTTAGGGGGGGAAAAAATCTTTTAGTCGTTTACCCTCCAGGTTGGTGGAACCCATGGACTCAGCGAGGGAACTCACCACTACCGCCTCTACGGGCAGTGTCCTAGAGCGGGGAACATCGAATCGGAAGGGATACAACTGGTGAGGTGAGATTTGCACCTCGCCCAGGCGGCCTCACCTGCAAAGTGAACAGGGGTCTCATGAGGGAGGGTAAGGGATGGTTGGGAGGGATAGGCAAGGAAGAGGGAAGGAGGCGGCCGAGGCCTTGAAGACGGTACCATCCCGGCATTTGCCCGAAGACGAAGTGGGAAACCTCGGAAAACCACTTCGAGGATGGCTGAGGGGGAATCGAACCCCCTCTACTCATTTGGGCCACCCGAGGCTAAGTAGACCCCGTTTCAGTCCTCGTACCACTTTTCAAATTTTGTGGCAGAGCCGGGAATCGAACCCAGGACCTCCGGGGCGGCAGCTAACTATGCTGACCGCTACGCTACGGAGGCGACTAGGGAAAATAATAATTTAAATGAGAGAAGAAAACAACTTTCCCATCGTCCTCGTAGATCATGTGAACAAAACTAAGTTGAAATCTTGCTGTACGAGGTAGGGAGGGTATAATAAAATAGTTAAAAAGAATTTAAGTCGCCTCCGTAGCGTAGCGGTCAGCAAGGTTAGCTGCCGTCCCGGAGGCTGCAACCCATTTTGCTACCGTTATGAACGGTAACGCAGCTGCACCGCACGCTTCCTGCAATCCTCGGTGACACTGTTTAGCACTGCGACCCCTAGCACACTGAATTTTTATCCACGTTCTCTGCTCCTGCTTGGAAAACATTGCGACTGTCTTTCGCGAGCGCTGGTCTCACACTACTCATCTAACAGGCGCGAGCAGTGGTGAGGACGGGCGAGGTCATGTGCTCTGAGGGAGGGGATGCAGGGCAGCAACCGTCGGTAAAAGTGGCAGCGCCCAACATTGTTGCAACTTGGCACTTGAACTAAAAAAACAACCCGTGTATTAACTGCTTTGAGGCTTGTTCAACCGTTCAACGTTATCGCTAGGGGGCCAGATGATTTCTGTGATGTGGCAAGAGCAAGTGATAAATGCCCTTCATATAATTATGCCTTACGGTCAGTGAGTTAGAAATATGGAAAACGATCAAGAACAGCCAATAGAGGACATCCTTTGACGCTATAGTTGACATAGGTCGTTTTTGATAAACATAGAATGATTTTTATCGATGCTTGATTGTTTCGGAACATATATAACACCTGTTTTAAAGAGAACATTGCTTTTGATATTGGCAAGTGTAATTACAAATTGTTTGTAGTATTTGTTATTATTCCATTTAAATATAATATTCGCACGATACTCATGTTCATGCCAGATTACGTGTGTTCTAGTGCTTGACATGTCAAGACCATCAAATTTCGTTAACAGACAATTTTATCTTGAATATCTCAGTGCCCACCATGTTGGTTACTTCACTTGCACGATTTTGAGAGTAAGTTGTTTTGCAGCCCTTCGTCAAAGTATGACATTCCAAGCTTATAGGCCTCGACGTATTAATGTCTGAAATATTTCGCACAGACAGAGGTGTATGGAGGTGGAAGTAAATTAAAAAAATCATTAACATTTGTCCAGTCGATCAAAGATTTTATAGTATACGCACACTCACTCACACACGCGTACACACACTTACATGGATAACGCCAATCACGCAATGCTACGTTTCATATGATGGAAATAGGCCACTTAAATTATATCAAAGAAGTCCACCTCCTGATAAGGCGGATATCTATCTTGGCTGCCGGGTTTGATCCCTGTCTGAATGAGTGATGTATTCCATACATGTTGGTTTCTTGTTTGTTACGATTTCGAAAGCCATACATGTCAAATAGTCGTATACTGTAATCTTCTACTATAGTAATGGACATCTGCCATTTGGCACTCACTGTTTCCAAGAAAATGCAATTACATTTTGAAAATTCGCGCAGCCGCCTTGTTGGTTTCTCTACTATTACATATTCTCAAGTCATATCGGTTGGTATCCTTTGGTAAAACATTTCAGCTGTAATAGATACCGAGAAAGAGCATTTACTTGTAAGTTTTAAAATTTATGCAGCTTGCTTACCTCGGGTTGTAAAGTCATGTCTTATACAACGTGTTTTATGGCCCTCTATCAAGGTACAACGTTTTCAGACTAAACTGCTAATAGGTCCCGAGGGAGGGACCTTTTTAATTTCGTACTTGTTACGGTTTTCTAACTTACCTGTGTAATTGTATCGTTATCTTCTATCAGAATCTAATCCAGAGCAGTTATAAGTACCAAAAAAAAGCATTTTCCTTAAAAAAACTTCTTTTCTTAAATTATGATATAGAAAATCGCAACTGTTTGCTTGTATTATAGTCCTCTATAAGCTACAGATTTTCAGACAAATCTTTAATATGTTGCGAGAAGAGCCATATGAGTTAGGAATTTCACAAAGCCACCATGTTGTATTCAAGATTGTAACAGTTTCAAAGCACATATTTACGGTAGAAATATTGTATACTACTCTATTGTTGCAAAATATTTCAGATTTATAGCTGTATTAATTTCCAAGAAAGTGCAATTAAACTTTGGAAAAACTGTAATAGAATACCGTCGGTATTGTTATTTTTTGAATTATCATTATTTTTTGTTCAGATGCCTGAGTATCTAGACGCACAAGGTCATGGGGACATGCTCTATTGCAGACTTGGGAAATCACAGAGTAGGAACCCAGCACTCTTTTGGATGAACTTCCATGGGTTTCCATTTTCAACTTCATCCAATTGCGGGGACGAAACACAATATTTTCGCCATGGTTATTTCCTAACTAATCCCACCCAGTTTCATTCATCTTGTTTCACGTCATCCTTCAATTACCCATCTTACAAGGATCGAACTTATTCTTCGTCTCCAGAATCCGGAGATAGCCTAACCACATGGAGTGATGTATTATAAAAATCAAGTAACAGGTCGATATTTTACAATGATGATGTTATTAATCTTTAAAGAACGTTTGAACAAAATGTTTTCAAAATTTGAAGGGAGAGGCGGTTGGTTGATAGTTCTATTGTGGCATCCCTGACCTAGGTTTAAGTAGTGGCTGGACTAAGTGGGACAGCAGAAGGACAAAGAGGTATACCATTCATGTCATATTGGAGACACTTATTGATCAAGGTCCCAAACATGCGCACTTTGATTTTAATTTCCAACATTAAGAAATGAGGCATTTCAGGCAATTACATTTCGTTTCCCGTTTTTACAAAACATGCCGGCCCCGTGGAGTTGGGGTAGCGCGCCTGCCTCTCACCCGGAGGCCCCGGGTTCGATACCCGGCTCCGTCAGGGATTTTAAAACTGACGTGACGGTTGGAACGGGGTGCACTCAGCCTCGTGAGGACAATTGAGTAGCTGTCTGACAGTGAGACAGCGCCCCGATCGCGAATACCAAGATTAACGGCCGAGGGGACCCGACGCGCTGATCACGCGTCACCCCAATATCTGCAGGCCAAATGGCTGGGCAGCGGTCGCTTGGTCGCCCTTAGCCCGTCATGGGCAGTATAGTGCCAGGGGTTGACTTTTTTTTTCTTACAAAACATGTTTCCGTAATTTTAACAGAGATATGGAAAGCCTGTCTGGAGCGTAATGGCATATGGCCTGCATCAAAACTAAATAAATCACTTGGCAAAACAAGAGTTTATTGTTGCTTATGCCACGCCCATCAAACGTATTTTTCTGTATAAATACTACCCTACCAGGGAATAGTTACCGCTGGAAGGAGAGCGAAGCTGTTGTGTATACATTACGTCATCTCGCCTCGTTATGGCTGCAGCGAGCGGCTTGCAGGGCAAGGGGGGACTCATGTACAGTCATAGGCTACAATGAGAACACACCGCACAGCGCACGGCCCAGCATGAATCAGGCACACAAATAACGCCCATCGCAGGCGTGTGGCTGGGTGGAGCGCATTAGTTCTGATTTCCGCCAACGGTAACAATTCGCTGGTCGGGTAGTACCATAATTAGGGACGTTTTGTGACGTAACAAGTGGGGAGATTACAGAGCATGTGATTTAAGCCCCTTGACCAAGAGACAGTTAAATTAATTAATTAATAAATTAACTTATTTTGAATCTTACACGAGACGGTACAACTACATTAACAAGGCTGACTGATCAGTGACCACAGGTACGACGGTGAGCTACTTCAGGCATTGCCATGGAAGATCATGTAAGTCACAAAAAATTGAATATGCATTTTTCCATGGATACGGTAGTGAGAACAAATGTCAGTCGAATGCTAAAAACCAGTTTTTGGCTCAGAGATGGCAGTAAGTTCACATCAAGCTGGCTTTTAGGCCTTGCCTTGTGTACCTATAGTTGGCCCATCACCTGCATTTACTCATTAATAAATAGTACTATGCTAATATAAATGGTAATAGCTGTGCGGAACAAAACAATAACCGAATGGTTCCTTTGGCACGTATCTGGGATGCTATTAGCTCGTTACTACTTCCAAATAGTTGTTCTTGAGATTTCTAGTGCCTGGACTCTCACATACGTTTTCAGGCGAAGACTTTGGCATTATCGAGATAAGAAAGAAGGTATGTAGAAAAACGGTGCCCGAAGAGGTTGCAGATAATATTAACTGCTGTCAGGCATGTTCAACCGTTCAAAGTATCGCCAGGGGGCCAGATGATTTCCGTGATGTGGCAAGAGCAAGTGATAAATGCCCTTCATAAATTTATGCCTTACATTTAGTGAGGTGGAAATATGGAAGAAGATCAAGATTACCCAAGAGAGGACAACCTTTGACGCCATAATTGTTATGGGTCGTTTACCACTGTTCGAGACCAGATCGATGACTAATGAATATAGCAAGATCTCTAGCGATGCTTGATTTTTACGGAACACATATAACACCTGTTTAAAGAGAACATTGCTATTGATCTTGGCAAGTGTAATTACAAATTGTTTGCAGTATTTGTTCTTATTCCATTTATAATATTCGCGCGATACTCATGTCCAAGCCAGATTACGTGTATTCTAGAACTTGACATGTATTTTGTATAGATCATAAAATTTTGTTAAAAGCCAATTTGATCTTGAATATCTCTGTGGCGCTCATTTTGGTTATTTCACTCGCACGATTTTGAGAGTAATATCTCTCAATTTGTTTCGCAGGTCTCTAACAAAGAACGATGTTTCAAGTTTATAAGACTAGATATATTAATTTCTGATATATACCGTAAACCGGGGCAACTTTATGACACTTTTTATGTTTTTTAGACAATAAATCTATCCAAATACACAATTTTGATAATGTTAACTGCTTTTTAGGATGTAATTACCATTTACCTATTAAATACAATGTTATTTAGACTGTATTTGTGATTGGGAGAGCCAGAATTTGACTAAATATGTGTCACAAGGTTGTACCTATTTGTAGGGCAACTTTGTGACACATATGATTCTAATAGTACCAGCCAACATATTTAATGACTGTCACAAATTTGTACTTGTGGAGGTCGTCTTTAGTACAGGTAAATAATATTTGAAGTAAATTAGACATATTGTTGAGAGAGAGAATGCTAGAAAAAACTTTATTAATAATTTTTTACAAAACTATTTGACAATAGCCCTAACAGCTAAGAAACTACAATCTGTAACATATGAACAAACCTCAGAACCCAGTCATTTCGGGGACATCAAAAATCGCTCGTTTTCCTCTTTGCCTCGGAACATTTATTTTACGAACTATCTCCACATCATCGTACCAGATCTCGTCTTTTGCTTCCGGCCACTTCAATGCTTTCCTACAGATTGCATAACGTTAACAAGTGCACGTCCCTTACCAAATTTCGTTATTATGCCTGGATAATGTTCTTCTTCATATCTAACCGCCATATAGTTCCCCACAACTTTATCTTCTTCCTTGAAGGCCTCAAATTCCTCCCTGACATCAGATTCAGAGTCTGAACATTTAAGGCAACTATCATCTGATTCAGCATACACTACACTGTCTTCATCACTTTCACCAGAACTTTCATTTGTGGGCTGAGCTGACTTCGATTTCAATTTTGTTGAATCACTTGAGGATCCGATTGAGGGAGCTGCAGAGACACACACAGCTTGTGAGCTTTTCAGATCTAGGACAGAAATGCTTTTGCCAGGTGTGACATTGACTCGTTTCTTCCTGATCTGCTTTCTCTCAGTCACTTCGGCTCTTTTCTGAACTAGGTGCTCTACGAATCTGTCACTTACGTTGTTTCGTACCACTTAATTTTCTTCTTGGTTTATGCGGCCGCATAATCTGGATAAGACTTCTTCTCTGCATGGAGGATGAATTCCACACTTCTTATATCCTGCACGCAGATTGTGTCCCTTATTTTCTTCAACTTTGTCCACGAGCTTCTTCACTAAACCCGGGAACTCCTGTATGGGAATTGTTGCACACCTCATGCCAACAGCAGACTCTTTCCAGTCTGTCAAAATTGCCTTCCAGTTTCTCTTGAGGGGTCGGAAGAATGCCACATCTAATGGTTGCAACAAGTGTGTAGCATTTGGTGGCAGAGCAATGAACCTGCTATTATGTTCCTGGCACTGTCGAATAACTTCAATGTTCAGGTGTGAACTCAAGTTATCACCAATCAATACTTTTGACCCTTCTTGCCTTCGGAGAATAGGAAGCATTGTGTTAGTAAAGAAGTCTTCAAATATATTGTAGTCGAACCATCCTGATTTCGTATTGTTGTACCGAGCACCTGAAGGGCCGCCCTCAGTCCAAGTGCTCCACAAATGCTTGGATTTGTAGTTGATGTAAACTGGAGCAAACTCGCCATCTGCATTACCACAGAACATAATGGAAGTGCAGGCCTTAGTGGAGTTCCTCACTTTCTCTGGGTATTTTGTGCCCCTCTTCGTTATTATTTTAATTGATCCAGGATCATCCACGAGATTGGTTTCATCATAGTTCCATATATTGGAACTTGGAACGCCTTCGATTTCAGGGTAGAGATTATCAAAATACTTGTTGACCACATCCTCATTAACAGCTGCCCTAGCAATTGATATGTTCTGCGCAAATCTCTGAGTCAACATTCTATGGCGAGACATAAATGAGTTTTGCCAGTCAATACCAGGAAAATTATTCCTAAAACAGTTTACTGTTCTTCCCACACGGTCGAGATATGCCTTAACAATACACCTCAGGTCGAATCCCATCACAGGAAATCCATAATCGGACATCATTAGGCAGTGCGACACAAACGTGTCCTCCTCTATTTTGGAAAATACAGTGGGATGTCCAGGAGTCAATTAATGTTTTTCTTTCAGTTTCATCCATAGTGTATTTCTGTGTATACCATACCTAAAAATTAAAAACACGCCTGTTTATACCACGATCCAACAAATATTATTATCGGTATAATAGCAAAAGACGAAATACTAACTTTAATAGACTTACTTTTCTGCTGCTTTCCGAATGGATAACTTGATTGACTTAATTTCATGAAGTGCTTCAGTCAGGGTTTCAGAAGAATAATTGCGATATGGGCGTGAGCCGACTTTCCTCCTACACTTAGGAGACATTCTAAAATCTGAAAATTCGAATATAGCCAGAATTGTAAATAAATCTATCAATTGATGTGATTTGTATTACTACGGGACAAAATTGTGACAGCGCCATTTTTGGCCCAAAGTTGTACCCTGTTTCTACACAATTACAGTATAACATAAAAGAGGTACACGTATAAATGGATTATATCTACGATATCTTTAAAATATTATCCCAACGTATAATACTTTAAATTCAACTTACCTCCAGTACACTGATATGCAGATTTCTCGGTCACGAGAACAAAGTATCGGCAGAATGCTATGAACTGGTCTTAAGAGCGCTACACAAAGTGGTCAAGCAGGGGGTGTCAACCAGATAGGATTTATTTGGAACCATCGGTGTAGTACGTCAGTCAGTCGTTTGGAGCGCTGTATATCGTGTTGCCAACATATGCATGATACAACGTTGTAATTAAATTACAAACATATCACTATATTTAGTCAATAAATATACACATAATTCCTATTTGACATTTCCTTGTAATTATCTTGCTCACAGACGATAATTACGGCACTTATCATTAAATAAACATTATTTCTACTGGGTTGGCGGCATTGATCATGATCATGGTCGCTCTGTTTATATGTGTTGCATGTTGTAAACAATATTGGCCGTATGTAAATAAGCTAATGTTGTGTTCTTTCTCATCTTTCTTATATCAAATCGTCTTCGTGGTAATGAGAAGTGAACAGTTCTTCTTCTGCTACGCCAAGTAAGTACGCTTATTTTAAGAATTTAAGTAAAAACGTGCTTCTGCGTGTGCAAAATATACCGCAGCCTAGTTTTGAATTTATATTAGACGCAGTGTACAGGTGACATTCCACTTGACATATTAATTAACTTTCACTATTATTTATCCCACAGGTAGGCCTACCAAATTCTGTGAACAAACAAATCGTAAATTGCTGTTCTCGAAATAGCAGAGGAATGTGGCAATTAGGCCTACTCTCCTTAGAAATGACCAGGTAAGAGTCTATGTTACCGTAATGTTTTCAACTTGATTACATCTTGCAGAGATACGTCCAGTACCATGAGCCTATTGCATATGTGTACTCAAGTTCTTGAGGTGTGTTAATAATTCATTTTACATTGCGGTAGATTAAAAATGTCATGATTCTTGACAACGTGTCGAAGCTTTAATATTTCCCCTTCCTTGAATTTCAAATTATTATTGGTACTGTATTCAAAAAAGATCAGTTCTTTTACATGTTAGTTACTGGTGCTGTGGCAAGTACCTATTCAGTCGGTAGAATAGGTAGTAATGCCATTACTGATGTAGAACTGTAATTACAGGTTCTAAAATCTTAACACACACTGGTCCTGTGGGTGGCTGTGTGCTCTTGTTCTGTGGAGCAAAGTCCAACATTAAAATTTATTTCAGTGGTCTAAATTTTGGTCAAAATATACAAATGAACGAAGCCCCAAATGGTGAACGCATTTGTACTCTTAATTTGAAGATTATTAAGTTCATCAGAATGGTTTCATTTTGTGCGTATGTTGTTATTTTAGAATAGGCTATATTTATTTTTCTTCCCATCATTCCATAATTACTTTTAGAAAATTCAGCAGCTACAGCACTGTATTCATGCGTTGCAAAACTGTTTCTCTCTGGCAGAAGAGTAAGAATAGAATTAGATATGATGATACATCTTTCAGAAGGATGATACCTGCAGAACCAGAAACAAAACCACTCACCATATCTAGAAGATATGCTGGAGTTGCCCTTGAATTGTTGTGCAATAGAAACTATTGGGAAGAAATATTCCCTAATCATAAATTTTGTAAGATCTCTTGGTCCAAATCCATGAATTACCGGTAATGAAATTAATGATTTTTTATTGGATAATGTGTACAGGCCTAATATGTGGCTCCATCTTTTCTTTTATGTTGGGGGAGGGATACATCCCACCTCCACCCCCTTGCCAAATATCAAGCAATTTGGTGGGATTGTGGGTATTTGTGATCGATGTGATGGTACCAAGTGGACTCACATGTGAATTAGTCGCAGATTTAAAATTTTAGTTATTTACTGAAAGGTGAGAGTGGCAATCTTATGGGTTGCATCAATCTCAGATGTCCATTACATTAATAAATAAGCTTCTGTGTCTTACTAAAATAAATACTAATCAGTTTTGAAGGGGTGTTAAGTCATAAAACAGTGTAAAGAAGATCGGTTAATATGTTTATGTTCGACCCTGACGAAATGTAAATATTATATGTCAGAAAATATAATGAGGCTCATTATAGTACAAGTTTGTGCTTTTGTTTCTTGCCCATTCAACGATGGCAGCCATGTTCCTCAAGCACATGAGGTCTCTTCAACTGATACCTAGGTGCATACATTGACGTCACGTTCGTGTTGCCAACATGTAAGATAGGCCTACAAAATACACCTGTCATGAGGTCGGTCCGTGCTATCTAGTAATTATTGGTACCATATACGTGGGGTTGGCAATACTGTACTTGTGCATAATTCACGCGGATAATGGCTCATACAGATGGAATATATATAAGTTGTGATCAAAAAAGAGAAAGGTGGGTGGGTTATAGACTGCTGAGGATATTAGCCAACCTTCTGTAATGATACAAATTGAATCTGGAAATTATGTACGGTAACTTAGTTTACTCCTCCGCTATCTATAACCCACCGTACCCTTTATTAGATCACGACTTATATAGTAAAATTCCAGCTGTGTCGACCATTATAGCCTACGCGTGAATTATGGACAAATTTATTAGAATGCGTATATATTTACCATTTTATTGTGATAATAGTTAACCATATTGGCTGGTGATACATTTGATGAACCACCGCCTTGTCAATACTATGATGTAATATTTATTAAACGATGTAGGCTACATGTTTTGGCATTACATTGATACCGGTACTGTACCTTCTTCAGCATCAGCGTAAATGGATTATGAACTAGGATACCAAGTGTTAAGAGAAATTGATATCCTTAAAATAATTTAATTTAAAGTTCCTTATTGGTTCATATTTTGGGTGTTAGCAAATTCTTCAAAACTGGATCAGCGATATACCATAGTATTTGAGTGTAAAATACTTAGAAGTTGTTGCATTTAGACTGTGCCATTGGAGTTGCGATGGACTGTAGTGATTTTGTTAACATCGATAGAGGAATTGAGATGTCTATGTTCGATATCTGCCATTGCCAAACCATTATTTGCCAGCTTATTCTCGTTGTAGTTGTTCAAATAGCTCCAAAAGAAATATTTATTTACTCCACAAAGCTCTTAACTTAATATGTAGGCCTATATCATTTTATGTAGTTTAATGAACGATTCCTTGCATAAAAGTTTTAATCGTATTAATGCTATGCTCTCTTGTGTCCAGCAGGTTTCATCTGCATCGGAGTTGAAAAATGAAATTGTTCCAACGATAATTGTATCTGGATCACCTATTGCTGGTGGTATTGCAATGTATAACATGGTTGCGAGACCAGTATCTATGAACTTATGATATGTGCACTTACAAATGCACATATTGGTTGCAGCATTAAGATATAACTCGAAAACATTTGTGTGCCTTATTTTTGAGATACTCGTATTCAATTTCACAACATTCTGATCACAGTACAATGTCCATATGCTACAGCCAATATGTGCATTTGTAAGTAGTACACATAACATGATAAGTTACTAGATAACCTAATGGTCACAACCACGTTATACATAGTAATATAACCAGCAACAGGTGATTCTCAAGATACAATTAACGTTCGAACAATTTCATTAATTCGATTGAAACTTTATGCAAGGAATCATTCCTAAAACTACACGAAATGATAAACATGTCAAGACTGTGCAGAATATAAATATTTCTTTTGAAGCTATTCGAACAACTACAACGAGAATAAGCCAGCAAATAATAGTTTAGCAATGGCAGATATTGAACGTAGAAATCCCAATCCCTCTATCATGTTAACGATTTCACCACAGTCCATCGCAACTCCAATGACAGTCTAGATGCAACAACTTTTAAGTATTTTAAGTATTTTAAGTTGTGAGGGTCAAATGAAGGTTCTCGTCTCAATCAGTTTTAATAAACAGAATTTTCTCTTCGAATAACATTCCAAATAATAGGCATAATACAGATGAAGTTCGTTGGCTTCACTGAGAAACATGATGATGATGATGATGAATATTTGTTGCCTAGGTAACCGTATAGGAGGTCTAGATAACAAACTCTTATTGGCATAGTAACTAACAGTATAAAATTTATCTCTAATGAATTATAAGTATAAAGTATAAATAAGTAAGATATAAATCCTACACGAAAAAGTAATTAACCAATTAAATCAAACAATTATAACTCATAAAAACAACAGATTATGAAACGCAGCAAGGTGAGTGTACACTGGAGGCAACCAAACAAGCGACTGATCGGCGACAAGCATGTGGTCAAATAGCATCGCTCAAATTGGCAGCGTTGTATAGTTTCCATGGCAACAAGCCATGCGTGCGATCTAGTCGTCAACTGTTTTTGCCCAGTGGTGCTGAACTGTCAGATTCCAACTCTGGAAAATACACCTATAGGTAGTGAGTTATTGTTGTTTCAAGGGGCGGAACTACAAGGTCATCTGCCCCTTAGAGAGAATGTTATCACTCGTTCTACTTTCATTCAGTGTTACTATAATACCACCTTGTGGTGTGGTAGCTGCCACTCCTGAGGTCCTGGGCTAGTTTCCAAGTAATTTAATTCTGGTCTGAGTGTTGGAACGACTCACAACCAGCTTCGTGAGCCAGAAATGAGAAGAGGTAGGTTCGATTCTCACCTCGGCCATCCAAGAAGTGGTTTTCCGTGGTTTCCCCACTTCCACTCCAGGCTAATGCTGGGATTGATCCTAACTTAAAGACTATGGCTGCCTCCTTTCCAATTGTCGCCTGAATTACAAAACGAAGCTATACTGCTCGGGTCCAAGCTCTGTGAACTTGCGGGGTGAGGGGAAAGAGCAAGGAAGGGTCAGGCGAGAAGAGAAGGGTCTGTCAACAGCCCGCCGTGATATCTGTTATTCCTTTCTATTCCAATACTGCTTACATAGGGCCGTTGCTCAAACCACTGTGGTGTTAGGAATGACTGAGTGAGTCACCGACCAATGTATTTGGTTCTGTACTATGCACGGACCGAGGAACCTCATCACTCGTCAACACCACTTCTCATAGTCTGCGATGCACATTCCTCTCAGGTTCATGCAGCTTAGACCCGAGCAGTACACACTACTACAGATACTACAATAACACAGATTATCATACAAATCCTACACACTTCCAAATACACGGGGCTAAATGAATGTTATCAAAAGCCCTAAATGAATTATTATCAACAACACAATGATTCTACTATAAGATATTCTTTTAAAATGTAGTTATAGTAGATGCAACCATACACATATCAGCAAATTGAAGTTCTCCATTTGAAGCATTACATTTTTTAAATTAAGTTTACTGTTTCAACATACAAACTTGCATGTGTTGTAGGTATTTGCTGTTCATCAGTGTTAGCCATGGCATAAAGGAGGGAAGAAGTTCATTATCCTGTGCTATAGCCTACAGTTATGCCTTTCCAAGAAAGAAGAAAGGAACATGCCTCAACACGTACTTTTAGGAGGACCAGATTTGATTACTGTATTTTTCGTAAGTGTGATCTTGACTCTCGCTGTTATTTTTCTTCGTTGACAACTTTTTAAATAAAACATGATGATTTCTAGCAGTATTGAGTGTTTTTCTTGGTTTTCATTGAAAGTCCTATTTCTCCTTCCCCTTCACAGCATTTACTGTATTAGTGTGCGATGATTTTTTTTTATGTACTTACTGTATTTCACCCTGCAAAAATTGGTGAACGGGATATATTTTAAAGGGAATATGAATGAACTACTGTATAGAAATTTTGTAATATCCAATTATTTTTCTGAAATTTCAGTCTCCTAATGAATTTGGCACTAATTTCACTAACAATTTTAGTGTGATCTGGTTACATCACTTGTTCCCTTAGCATTCTCTCTTAACATTTTACTATTATTGCTAACAGCATGAAGCATTTTAAGATATGAATATTCTCCCTTCCCAGTACTTTTCCTTTGTTGTTTATTCTAATAACTAATTGGTTATAGGCCTAATTGGGCCTACTGTGGTTAATTGGAAGGGACCATTTTTTAAGGTGAGTAATAATATGCTGCAGGCCTTTTAGTAGCCTAATTCTTGTCACCAATGCAATATGCTCCAATTGCAACTGAAAGAAATGTAAACATGTAAATTATTGATGAGGTCATGTCCTAAAATAGGGGCAGATAAGCTCGTAGTTCCGCCCCTTAAAACAACAATAACTAACTAACATGTCCTAAATGCTGTGATTGTTCATTTCAGAGTTCTGGAATTCACAATTTCCCACTTTGGTATTATTTAAAAAAATAAAAATCTGTTATTGGTATTTTGAATGTGATTTATTTCTTGTAGATCATATGATTATCTCCACGCTTAAAAACGTGCTATAAGTAATGGGAAGATTGTGATTTTCGGAACATTGAAGTGGGCAGAGCATTTAGGACGACAATATTTAGCGGAACGAGGGGAAGGGGTGGGGGGTAGGCTACCCGCACGGCTGTGCTACACGTCAACTAGTACTGCAGTCAAACACCAGACAGCGCTGAAGTCTTAGGTGCCAAGAATTAGCATGGCTGTCGGCTATCTGTAGTAGTAGGTAATCTGTGTGGTCAAGTAATACTATTTGTAGTTGAGCGTAGTAGTTCCAGTTGTTCTTGGAGATGGCAGAACTAATCACGCATGCAGGCCACGCAGTGAGAAGCACCACAGAACTCCCGCGATATTCGAATATATGGCACAATACGCAGGTGTCACAAAGTAGCACCCGCTGTCACAAAGTTGCCACGGTTTACGGTACATTACTGATGAAATATTTTGCACTGACATAAGTGTATGGAGGTGGAACTAAATAACAAATTTCATTATCATTGGTCCAGTGGATCAAGGGTTTTCTGGTACACAAACACTCACACACACTCGCGCGCGCTCGTTCACACTCTATCATGGATAGCGCCGATCTCACAATGCTACGTTTCATATGATGGAAATAGGCCACAAAAATTATGTGAAAGATAGCCTAATTCTTAAGTCCCCTCCTGATAAAGTGGCTAGCATTTACAGCTGCCTCCTCGGAGGTCTGAGTTCGATACCTTTCTCAGCCGAGAAATTTAATTATGGTCTGTGGGCTAGACACTACACTCTAGTACGGCACAACTGAAGAAAGGTTGGTTCTGTTCCCACCTCCAACTTCTACTCCAGGCAAATACATTTGTCGCCCTGGAGGTCCGGGTTCGATTCTTGCTCTGCCCAAAATTTTAAATTTCGTGTGATTGCTGGAATGGGGTACACTCAGTGTAGTGAGGCAACAGAAAAGGTGGGTTTGGCTCCCACCACAGCCATGTTGAAAATGGTTTCTCGTGGTTTTCTACTTCTATTAAATGCAAGTGTCTGCACTGTACCTAACTGAAGTCCATGGCTGTCTCTTTCCCAATCCTTACCAGAATTACAAATGCACACACTTACACAGCCATCACAATAAGACAAATTCCACACGCACCCGAATGAATGGGGGGGGGGGGGGGGGGGCTAAATGATCACGAAGTCACAAAGCCCCCAAATATATCAACGGCATCAGAATATTGATATGTTTAGACTTCGTTCGATGGGAGCATGAAAGGTAAGTAACTCCGTATAGCCCTGCACGTCAGTTTCATAAATACAGTACAGTTACCAATGTTTTGAACAGTGAATAATACTGTTTGATCGTACCTCTGGGGACGTGATCACCTTCATGGAGGGAGTAGAAGCAGTGACGGGCTGACTGTTATCACCTCCTGGCTGTGTCTGGAACCCTAGCATCTTCTTGGCGTCACGCTTGGCAACAGCGTACGTTGGGCCGGGTCCAGAAAAGCTAGGAATTCAAAACAAACAAAAAACAGTCACAGTCGAGTGAAATGGTCGTCGATGGGGTAGAGATCAATTGGCGTAAGCCACAAACTACTTTTATATCGGGAGAGACAAACTGTGTGCATTTTACTACAGACGTTGATCAGTCTTTGGTGTTATTCATTGAAAATCTAAAATGTGTCTAAGATTGTAGATTGCAGGAATATAATTGTGGTGCAACAACATTTGTTTTTATTACTCTTTAATGTGCCATATAAGGTTAACGCTACTTGACTGTGTATTACACTTTTTAGCTGAATCTCAACATAGTCCGGGGACTAAGGCAGAGTGTTAGAAAGGATACTTAAATAAAAAGCAGTCACAGTAGTGTTGGATTTTTATTATTATTAGCATTTCAACTCATTGAATTATTACTGACTGAAATGTTTGCATGATCTGTTGTGAGAGCAGAAGGATTTCCCTAGCTTGTTACGAAATATTAGAAGACGGTTTCAGTGTTGTCTTTGTAATATAGTAACAGACTTGCTTTTTAGTGGGTCAACTCAGGTGCCTTCCCTCGCCAGAGTGTATGAACAATTCAAGTAACATTTCTTTCTGTAGTAGGATGATAAAATAACAGTTTTTCCCGGCCCAATCCAATTGAGCACACTTATGTTGCCCGACTGAAGAGCAATTCCTCCTGCTTGTATTCACCGACTGCTTCGTAGCATCCCTGACCTAGGTCCACGCGTGGCCGCACTAACTAGGACAGCAGACGGGACTAAGAGGTACACTACTCATGTCGTATAGAATAGACTTATTGATCGATGCTCCAAGCTTGCTTACTGTGGTTCTTATTTCTTATGGATTTAATGTAGAATTTTAGTCAGAATGTTTTCTTCATCCCCTCCTAGTTTCTTAGCAAATCTTGATTTATGTTTATGCAACGTCGATGAATAATGAATGTTCTAGCAATCTGCAACGGCTATAGTGAGTGTTCTGTGGAAAATCTGCAAGGTGTTCATGAGTTTGAAAATGTGATATTATTGTGATGAGGTCATGGCAACGAGTGCATTTAGGGTCGATTGATATGGTTACTATAGTCTGATGGAAAAGATCGGTAACATGGATGACATTAGTAAAAAATCCGATGTTTGATTGAAGTGAAAATGGAAACTTCATGTGCACAGATAGGGTGACTGCACCTATGGTTAAACGGTCACCAGTGGATGAACAGTTTTAATTTAGGTAACGTTAATAAAGTTCAGTAGGAAGGAAAACCTGAACATGAAACCGGCCTTGTGCCAAGATGCCGTAAGACATGGTAGGATGGCAAACCGTAACATGAAACGGGCCTTGTGTCAAGATGCCGTAAGACACAGTTGGATGGCAAACCGTAACATGAAACGGATCTAGTGCCAAAATGCAGAAAGACTCTTCAACTACAGGAGATGCCTTATGCCATCTTGGCACAAGGTTTGCCTTCCTACTGAACCATTTCAACTTAACCTAAATGGATGCTCTTCATCCACTGGTAACCGTGCAACCATAGGTGTAGTCAATCTATATTAAATAAAGGAATGTTATAGTAGTTGTCAGAGAGGGTGCGTTTCTAGTATTTATTGTATTGAAAATGCCCCGAAGTATGACAATTGTAACATATTATGAGTTAGTAGGGCATGATAGTAACAAATAGGGAGATTGTGAGAAGTTACATACAAACGGTAGAATGAGAAGGACAATAGGAACTATTATGACAAGGGAAATTCTAGAGAGGTAATTTTGTAAATAATAACTTAAGAAAGAATGATAGTACACAATTATTTCATTATAAATAGTTCAGGAGATGATAGTGTGAAACATTATACAATAAATGTTAAGAAAATAACGTTGTCAAAATATTATAGGCCCAATATGATTAGCCGGCTCGTGGTGTTGAGGTAGCGTGCCTGCCTCGCACCCGGAGGCCCCGGGTTCGATTCCTTGCTCCGTAAAGGGTTTTAGAACCTGACGTGAGGGCTGGAATGGGGTGCACTCAGTATCATGAGAACGATTGAGTAGCTGTCAGTAAGATAGTACCCCGGGCACGGAGACGAAGATTAACGGTGGAGGGGAACCGACTTGCTGACCACGCGTCACCCTATAATCTGAAGGCCGAATGACTGGGCAGGGGTCGCTTGGTAGGCCCAGGCGCTTCATGGGCTCTAGCCCCACGGGGTTTGGTTTATTTTGGTTATTATGAATATTGGATATACTGTAAATAGCACCATGAGATAGAATTAATTAACAATGTGAATAAACAAGGAAATTATAATGTGTCGATCGAGATCACTATGTAAATTTAAGCTTAGAAATAGGTTATTGAAGGAAATTATTTGTAATGAATATGTTGAGTGTTTCATTTGTTTACGTTGCAAGTTCAGAAACTGGCGAAAGACATTCCTGAGATGGAGATTTGTTGTTTATTATTAATTAAATATTTGTTATTATCTGATTGATTTTAACGAGTAGGATTCGCGTTGGGGTTTTCTATTTCAATGAATTGCAGGCGCCTGGGATATTTTCAAATTGTATACACCAAAAAGAGAATAATTCAATTAAATTAAAATATTGCCTAAAGTTGAGTAGGATACGTCAGGGGTGTGTTTATTTACGAGGTTTTATATATGATTGGGAAAAATAGCATTGAGCGTTGGAAATTTCTTACTCAAATCAGGACTTGTTATGCATTGTTAGATTTAGTTTGAGGAAACCGCACCTGCCAACAATTCCGTATACCCCCTGAGATAACAGTAATCGCTTCCTACCACGCTATTAATGTGAATTGATAAGGAACTAAACTACAGCGCGTAAATATTAGAAATAAAAGTAGGTATTAATGTGGGAAAGGATTTTGGAAAGCGAATAAACCGAACATGTCTTGAAGTAGTTTTAAGTATAAAAACTGCATTTAAACGTAAGACTACATAAGATGAGATTTAACAGAACTTGACGTGACATGACTCGACACAAAAACTGTAACTGATCGTCTTAGTTTCTCGCGACTTCCACTTGACTCCTCTACGCGGCGCCACCGGGCAGTGTCGAAGCTGGCGAAAACCCAAAAGCGTTCATTATTCTCAGATTCCCACAATCGGCCATCCTGCAGATCATCCGCCTCGGATGATGAGAAGTCTTCAGCCCAGGGTTTGAGGAATTCAGCACAAGTAGTTGTTCGTTTAGGGCCTAAATGATTCCCTTCACGGCAGAGGTCGTAAGTGTCATTCAGCTTGACTCTGGAGATTCTGTAAGGCCCAAGGTACTTTTTCTTCAATTTAAGGCCTGGTTCAAACTGGGTCCTCTTGATGGTTTTGATATCGCCAACTTGGTACTGGCGAGCAGGCCGTCGACTTCGATCAAACGACACACTGTTTTCTTGATGCACTTTCTGGATTTGTGCTCTCGCTTCTTCACGGTGTTCATCTCTCCTGGTCTCAAACTCGTCTACCATCTCTTCATTGATCAACTCAACTATTCTCAGGTCATTTTCACAGCACATTTTGGCTCCTGTCAAAAGTTCGAATGGCGTCTGCTTGATACTGCGGTTGTAAGTGGAATTCATGGCTCTTCGATCAGGTTCGACGTGCTTGTTCCAATCTCCAGGGTTTTCAATGGACAACTTGGCCAGCACGGAAATGATCGTGGAGTTCATCCTTTCTATCTGGCCATTGGCACGAGGGAGTCTGGTCGTGATCAGCGAGTGGGTGATGTTGTTGGCAGTGCAGTACTCTTCGAATTCATGTGAAATATACGCGGTTCCACGGTCGGTGACGATCTGCGCAGAATTACCAAATACTCCTTTTTGCACGTCCAATTTCTCCGTAGTTTCTTTCGTGATCGTCGTTTTAGTGTGATACAGCCACACAAACTTTGTGAAGCTATCCGTTACTGCGAGAATATGCTTGCATCCTTTTTTCATTGAATCTAAGGGTTCAAGATGGTCAGCATGGTAAGTGTGAAATGGTGTGCTTTCTTTAAATAAGGGATGCAATAGTCCTTGTTTCATCGTGATGCTCATCTCAACGCTGGTACTCTTCGTCTCTTCCGATGCCTTTCCTATGTCCATCTCATCGGCTGCTACCACGTCGATTCGGTACAAGAACGCTTCTGATATGTCCTTGGACATCTTGACACCGGTTTTGCTGATGGTAGTTATGGCTTGGTCCAGCAAGTCGTTACCCATGATAGCTGGTAACTTTAGTACATCTCCAGACACAACATAGAAATCAGTCAAGTAAGTGTCGTCGTCAACCTGGACGTCGGTTGGAAAATATCCTTGGGGACGCACCTCACTATCTCCGAAACCCTTGAGTACAATGGCGGTAGTCTTCAGCTCCGGATCGCCCATCTCTGTGTAAATGTCTTCACGGATCAGATTGATTGGGCAGCCCGTGTCAACTAATGCATTGATCTTCTGGCCCTGGAGCAACAATTCTTTCATCTTCATATTCGACTTGGTTCCCAAAGCAACGGTCACTGTCTTCTTCTCGGCATTCTGCTCAGGGTTTGGGCACTTGGAAGCTATGTGCCCGAAACTGCTGCAATTGAAGCACTTTGGACCCAGGCTCTTGTGTGGACATTTTCTGGACTCGTGACTGTTCTTCTGACCACAATTGTAACATCTCTTTACAGGCGAGGTCTGCTTCTGCCTGTTGTCTTCTCTTGGTGTATGATTGGTTGTCGTCCTCTCATTTATCGTCACCTTCTGGGAGTTTCGTGCGTAAGCATTCTTATAGATCTTCAACTTGTCCTTGAATTCCTTGATGTCCTTTGCTCCATACAGAATCATCTTGGATCAAGTGTTATCCTCGATACCATCGATGACGTATTGTATCAGTAATTCATCATCGATTGTCGACCTGCTGGCTATTTCTCGCATCACCAGGAAATATTCGTGAAGAGTTTCAACTTTTGTTTTTCGTCGGTTGGTTAGCAGTCGATGAATCTCTGCTGCGCTGGCATCATCTCGGAATTCCTTCTTCAGGGCTTTCTTCAACTTGTGCCAGGATGTGATGCCACGTTCACTCTGCACGAACAACTTAGGCAGGCCTGTCAGCGACTTTTTTGCAAATACGTATTTCTGCATCTCGTCCCAGCCCATCAACGTTGCTGTTTCCTCAAAGTCTTCAATCCAACGTCGCACCGGATAGTTCTCACTGCCGTCATAGGTTCTGACAGAGCCCTCTACATCTCGGAAAGTCAACGCAAACTTGTGTGCGACTCCACAGTTTGCAGTGTGCCGCAAGTCCACCACGTCCTGGTCGACTTCCCCTTCACTTGAGCTTTCTACTACAGTCTTCGATTTGTGTTTGGTCTTTGTTATGTTTTTATGGTTAAGCCTACCTCCTATTGCTTCGGAGAGTTTCTGGTCTTCGGACGAGCTAGATGAATCCAATGATGATCCTGACGTGCTAGAGGTTGAATGTTTCAGGGATTTCATACCAGCCATTTTCTCCTTTAACTCACGTAATTCTTCCGCCAGTAATTCGTTTGCCTCTTTCATCTTGCTCATCACATCTTTCGTTTTACCAGTCTCTTCTTCTTCTCCTTCATAATCATCATCTTCGTCTTTGGGCATACTCAGCAACGAAAGGTCCATTAAGTTGTCACAGATGCGTTGCACAAGCACTGCTTTCTCTCCCGTGTATTGAATGTTTAACACTGTGCAAATGGCAATTAGATCAGCCTCGGTGAATTCGCACTCAATGAACTTCAATTTCTCCAGGTGTTCTGGTGAGTCACATTCAAACTCGAATCCTGAGAATTCTCTTAAGCGCTGCCTGTTCTTTCGATCACGTGGCAGTTTTTCTAAAATGAGGTTATGTAACGTTTTAATCACGGCCGCAGGCGCCGTCTTAATGTTATTATTTACTTTTTCAATATCTTGTAAACACGCCACTTTGTCCGCCATTTTTCTTTGTCTTTCGGCACTCGCACTAATCACTTTTCTCTTCGTCGTCGTCTTAGGGTTCAGGATCCTCGAAATCGTCTTTTGCAGCCTGCTCAAATCACCACGTCTTTGGAGGTTGAACAGCTGCTCGTCTTCTATATTCCATGGACCCACGTCTTCGTCGTAAATCTTGCCAGAAAAATGCCGTCAATTCGCGCCTTGTCGTCTTTGGTTTTATCGCTGTAGGCCTAGCCAAAATTGCCGTTCCGCGCTCAAAACCCTTAATATCTCGGACGAGCCCCCAAATGTGGGAAAGGATTTTGGAAAGCGAATAAACCGAACACGTCTTGAAGTAGTTTTAAGTATAAAAACTGCATTTAAACGTAAGATTACATAAGATGAGATTTAACAGAACTTGACGTGACATGACTCGACACAAAAACTGTAACTGATCGTCTTAGTTTCTCGCGACTTCCACTTGACTCCTCTACGCGGCGCCACCGGGCAGTGTCGAAGCTGGCGAAAACCCAAAAGCGTTCATTATTTTCAGATTCCCACATTAATTCGTCTCCCGACGGTGTGTGACTGTCTTAACCGGATGTTCGTGAATCAATTCTCCTTCACAGGAAGATACGGGTCGAGTGTCATATACGGATGGTCCTCGGGAATGTAGATAACATGAACTAAATATTCTGGTAAGTACTGTCATCACTTATTGTACATAGCACCTCAGCATGTGACCTTGGATGCAAGTTTTCCATTGCTGGGAGTGGTTTTGTTCAGGTGATCATGAGAAACAACGAAAGCTTTGGTTCAAGACTTAGCACCCCAATAAAACCATTTGCTATCTCAAAATGCTACTTCTATGTTTATTGTCTAAAATGATCAAAGTGTTTGGATATTTAGTCTTAAATTGTTACTGTGCCAATGTAGATCATGTACCAAAAGCTATTTAGTCGATCACATGGACATTTGATGTAATTGACGGGAGTTGTTTAGTGATGGAAGGGATACATTATTTATTCACCAAACAACTTAGCCTATTACTTCTTCCTTTCCATCAGCAAAGAATCAAGATACACATCAACCCCGGAAACATTTTGCGCCTGAATCCCCTCTGGTCACCCACGAGGAATGAACAGTATTACCCTTTGTCTCGTCTGCTATCCTAATAAATTTGCGGAATTCGTGAGAACTCGGCTTAGTTCCAGTACATATGATCGATCAACTGGTGAGAACAAGCCAGAGAAGGAGAGATTCAACGAGCTCCTTGTTTCTCTAGTCACTTTGTGAAAACTTATCATTTAGACAGCCTAGTAGTGGAAAGAGACCCACATGTAATCCAAATGGAGAACCCCTTCTGATCCTTCTTTCATAAACACTCAAATAAAATCTCCCGAAATGTCCCTCTTCAAGGATTGAACTGATGTTGAGAAAATTTCGTTAGAAAGCTACGTATTGCAATGGGTACTGCGCCCGAATTCCTCTAGGTCACAGTCCCAGTCCCACGCAGATGGAAAAAGGATCGTAGGGATGTCAATACCCGGCTAAGAATTGAACATGTCCTACCGAACTTATGACTAGGGCACCCTGAACACACATAACGCATACCTAACTATACTACCAACTAGTTGCATACAGAACAGCTTAAGAAAAAATAAAAAATAGAGCACTAATGAACAACTCGGCTCTCGGGTAATTAAGGTAAATGTGTCGATAGACTGTCTACATCTAGCTAGCGGTATCGTTATCGCGTGATTAAGCATTGAAATAAGAATCAGCTCTATAAAAAACGTAGCAAGAGTATAAAAATGCTTGCCATTTATTAACTAAAAATGTTATTACATAAATGTCCCTAACACTGTTGAAAGATAAAATAAAAACACTCAAAATAAAATAGCTGCCCTTCTATAGGCTTAATATAACTAAAATGAGTCTCTTGTGTATCACACACAAAATATGTGAAAATAATATCTTTCCTTGAAAGATGTTGCAAAACAAACAACACTATTACTTCTGTTGTACTTCACTTTAACGTTCAACTTCTACAAACATGTTCCCTGTTTAATACACTCGTTAAAGTCTCCGAAATATAGCGTAAAATCTACAAATCTGAATAAAATAATTAATAATAATAATAATACTCTTTATATACACATACGAGGCACGTCCAGAAAGTAAGCTCCGTTTGGTAATTAAATTAAATTGTGTACAGATACAGAAAAAATATTTATTGCACAACATTCTACACCTCTTAAACTACCTTTTCACATAACTGCCGAACTTTTGCAGGCATTTGTCATAGCGTGGCACAAGTTTTTGGATACCTCTTCATAGAAGTTTGCCGCCGACCCGTAAACGAGAGTGAAGACTCCCCTTAAGATATCCTACTGTTTGGTCACTACTGTTAGGCAAATTGCGTGCTTACCAGGAGAACTGCGTATGTTTAGGAGTTCTCCTGACCACATACGCAATTTTCCTAACAGTGATGGCCAAACAGTAGGATATCTTAAGGGGAGTCTTCACTCTCGTTTACGGGTCGGCGGCAAACTTCTATGAAGAGGTATCCAAAAACTTGTGCCACGCTATGACAAATGCCTGCAAAAGTTCGGCAGTTATGTGAAAAGGTAGTTTAAGAGGTGTAGAATGTTGTGCAATAAATATTTTTTCTGTATCTGTACACAATTTAATTTAATTACCAAACGGAGCTTACTTTCTGGACGTGCCTCGTATATACACTATCGCGTCCTGCACGATTTCTTTATATTTGTCTCCAATTGTATAGAGTTCATTCCTACATCCTTCTCTCGTATATCACACAATAAAACTGTCAAATCCTGTATTACATTGTTATAACCAATATGAATTGTTGTTAAAAACAGTTAAGTTCATGACTATTCACTTAAATATACAAATCCGGTATTTAATAATTAATAATATTACAAACTTGCGACGCATGACTTTCAGATAAGCTTCCAAAATAAAAATATAAGTGTGCATGGCATTAACCCTCACTGCTCACACTCGTGATTCTCCAAAAATACATATTACGGCTTTACTTAAATAACACATAGTATTTCACATCTTTCCATCATAAATTCCTTATCTCACACACTTCATAAACAAATTATCGCGTCCTTATTACTCTTCCTTCGTATATATTCTCCTCTTAGCACTTTAACAAACTTCTATGAACCATATCAAATACTTTCAACAAAGTAAGATATTCAGAATTCCTACTAGATATTACGAATGTAACACCTTTCATGAATTCACTACTCCTCCTCCGACATAATCTTCTATCGATTATACAATTCCGTGCTATGTTCCATCTATACATCTCTCTAAAATATTACCGCAAATCTCTTCACAGCCTCGCTTCCATAAATCATGCCGTATTTCTTCTCGTTGCTTTTAATACATTTCTGTTACAATTTCTAGCTTTGCTCTGAATCTTAAGTCTGCTCGCGTTTGTCATTCAAATAACAATATCTTTACCTCCCGTCTCTCCTTACAATAGATACTTAATATCCTTCCTTTCATTTTACAAGATCTTTTCATAACAAATATTGATCTACTATACCTTATAATTTCATTTTCATCATTCAGCTATGCCATTAAAATACGCATACTCTTCTTACGTTCAAAACAAACTTCTGGGTTTTACAATATCATCTTCTCAGACAATGGAGTTCCTTCAATGCAAATTTTGAATACTCCTGTCAATAATTACGGTTTTATACATCATAATTTCGTTCCTGAGACCAATTAGCTTCATATACTTAGGATCATCATGTCCTCTCTTTCTCTTGTATCACATGTACAAATTTACGCTTGTCAAAACTCATGACTTCTTTAACTCCACTGTTACAATATTTATTTAACATACTTATTACCGTTTTCCCTGATGTTACAACAATATCAACAAAATATACTTTGTTATCGCAAAGGATTTATCTTCAAGCAAAAATTCTAAGCGTTCGAATAAACTGCAAAAATAATTACGGTGACGAATATCATCAATAAACGTTCAAAATAAGTCCAAATGACGTATGAAGATTTCTACCAACATTTCTAAATTCTAGACAAAATAATAACATGGCCTATGAATATAAGATAAGATGTTGGTCATTATACTGCAATATCGTGTACAAGTTCTAACTACATAGGTGTGTAAAATTGCACTTGTCTACCTTCAAAACTGTGGCCGCTGGTATGATCTGAAGATGTTGGTATCTGTGGAATTTCTCCCACGCGCCTTCGGGAATGTGACACTTGCCTGCCATCTGGTCTGCAGGAGTCACGCCGTTTCCGTGTAGACCGCTGGGCTTGTTGTACAGCAATGGGGTGAGTAAAACCGGTAATCAGCTGGGACTCGACTGGCAGTCTCCCCCCGTCCGTGCCGTTGACCTCGCTCCTCCGCAGCGTTTCACTCTTCTCGGTCCGATGACCTAGATACTCCTCACGCTTCATTCTTTGGTCCATCTTCTTTCCGCCCATCTCTGGATGTTCTTTGATGTCGGTAGTGTTGCAATGTGCTTTCTTAACACGAGAAATCACCTCAGCTTGTGAATTTCTCTCCATTGTAGTAGATTGTTGCGTTTATTCGAACGAACTGCCGATGTTGACGCAGCTCGCTCCCATTAGTTATGTTGTCATGGTTATATCTGGATCTCGCTTGTTAGTATAGCTTTACATTCCCTTCATAGTGGAAGAATTAAAACATTCTTCTTCCTTCTAAACAGTGAGTAGTCGAAATCTCTCCCCTTCGACCTAATTCTTTATACATCTTGTATAGTGTGATGTGTTTCTTCCTTGAAGTATGACAATGTCTCGGCTCCTCTTTTGCGTGGTCTTGCGTTCGAAGTTTCGATGTACTGTTACAAGGTATAGTTTCACGACTTATATCTCTCGTTGTTTCTGATAAATACTTCTTCTCAATTTTATTATCAGCTTATTCATACTTGTGGTTCCATGTTTCTACTATATTTCTTCATCTTGAAGTCTAATATTTTCCAAGTCTTTACCTCTTGTAGATTAGAGAGTGATTCGTTGTACGTGTTGTCTCCTTGAAATTTCAGATAGAAAGAGCCTCCCTCGTTACTTGGCGTTCACTAGCCTCCTCCGTTCGATTTCCCTCGTAAATTCACTGAACTAGCCTCACTCCGCTCTGAAAATTCACTCCTTCGCTTATATCTCCTCTCTCAATTATCCAATTTAGTTTCCGTCTTGCCAATTAAATTCCTTTTTCCTTCCTGGTGAATTTGATATGTCACAATCCTTTATAATATTAAAATAATGTATTTAATATTTATCAGTTCCTCTGTAATCAATCTTTTATCTGATTGGCTGTCGACTCTTTATGGCGCGCGCTGATCACGCGTCGTCCTCACTTCTCTCTCCTCTGGCTCGCGTTCGACCTCTGCTCATCCTTGCCATGTCCCCTCGTATCAAAAACAGGTTTCTCGCAGCTAACACTGATAAAACTGTGCACTATGCTGGACTTGTCTCAAGTCATTTATGCTTGGTTAAAATGTATCAAGTAATAAAATTTCCATTCCTTCTCCAAATACAAATATTTCTTCTGGCTAAAATTTTACCAATGGCTTGTTAATGCATAACCTCTCTTCCTGAGTGCAAATAAGATTCATATCTCGAAAATTTTATACACTATTTTCCTCCGATGCTCTCGGTTCGTACCTCGTCCGGTGATATTGTCTTGACTAGACCTAATTTCGAGCGCAGTACCATCTTTCGACTTCCGAAAAAGTTTGACATATCTTTCCGTTTGTCATCCCTTAGACCCCAAAACCACCGTCAGTTCGAAATATAATATATCTATCTGCGAGGGCTGTTTTTTAAGTAATACCCGTTGTGATATTCCGCTGTTGCAGCGCTGCGGTCGGCATTCCGTGCAGGTGCGCTGTGTACCTGCATCTATTAGAAAGGCTGAGACGCCATTAGGGCAACCGTCGCCCATGTGTGGGTGTATTGACAAGCTTTTGAAATGGCATTGCCGATCACGAGTCCCGCCGACCCGTAAACGAGAGAGAAAACTCCCCTGTAAGATATCCTGCCATTTGGCCACCACTGTCATGCAAATTGCGTGCTTACCAGGAGAGCTGCGTATGTTTAGGAGTTCTCCTGACCACATACGCAATTTGCCTGACGGTGGTGGCCGAACGGCTGGATATCTTACAGGGGAGTTTTCTCTCTCGTTTACGGGTCGGCGGTACTCGCGATCGGCGATGCCATTTCAAAAGCGTGTCAACACACCCACACATGGGCGACTGTTGCCATAATGGCGTCTCAGCCTTGCCTTGCATACTTGCCAATAGATGCAGGTACACGTTGCACCTGCACAGAATGCCGACTGCAGCGCTGCAACGGTGTAATATCACAACGGGTATTACTTAAATAAAACAGCCCTCCTATATATACAGTATACCATATACAGAGTGGTCCTCCAGCCGCTTATTATTTAGTTATATGAAACCCAACTAACATTGCATTTCTCCCGGTGATCGATATTGCTCTGCGCCCTGACTGTGTGACAGCAATGTAATTTGGTCATGGGTCTAGAAAAGAAAACCGACCATAAACCTTTCACCGCCAAATACTAAGGCCCATTCTACTAACATATGACGTATTGCTCCTTGAAATAACACACATACATGTAATACGATTGAATTAATAGCTTACGCCAAGTGATCTGCAATAGTAGAAAGTTAAATCAACACCATAAATAATGATTGAAGGCTTTGACAAGGACTTAAACTTAAACGTTTGAGATGGGATGGCCACAGTAACTAATGCACGTTCAGCGTGCATTGTTTACCATACATTGGAGGCTGGATCGGTTAAAGCCTGACCGTACGTGGTGGGCACGAGCGGGTAGAATAGTGTTTCGAATCCAGTGGTAGGCTTACTTTTTTTTATTGAAATCCCACGCTTCATTTTAGTGGGGATGTAACTACATTGCCACATTCATTCCCTTACGAAGTATTTTTTGTGAAGAGTACGTTGAATTTTACTGATTTATAAAGGGAATACGACCAGATTGGTAGGTTATGCTACGTGACATGCAATGGCATAAAATTAAAAAACTGTCATGGATATTAACATAACATATCGATATGTTGCTCCGGAGGTCCGGGTTCGATTCCCAACTATACCAAGAAATTAAATACTGGTCTGAGTGCTGAAATTGGGTACACTCAGCCTCGTGAAGCAAATGTGAGAAGAGGTGAGTTCGATTCCCACTCAGCCACCCTGGAAGTGGTTTTCCGTGGTTTCCCACTTCTACTCCAGCCAAATTTCGGGACGGTTTCTATCTTACGGCCACGGCCACCTCCTTCCCAATTCTTAATTGCAAATACACACATTATTACTAGAACGCAATAACTCAGGTTATCAGACAAATTCTACACAGACACAAGTATATGGGGCTAATTGACCGCGATGTTCTAGCCCCTCAAATGAAACAACAACATAACGAAGGAGATTCTGATCGCCAGTGCTGACATCGAAGTATACGTATTCCTTAGAATTTCCCTGGGTATTATTTTGCTATTAAATGTTAACAAAATGTCTTAGCATATCCTTTGGCTTGTATCACACGACACTCGCTGGCAAGGAAGCAGTTGTGATCCCTGGAACAAAATCCTGCATTATTCTGTTCATCCTCGTTAGTACACCTACTTTTATGACCGAATTGCATCATACGCTAGCATTTCATGCGCCAAGTTGTATGAAATAAAACATGTCGAAGGGTTGTGGTTTGAGGGTATTATTATTGCAGTTCATTCGCCTTTTTAACACAAAGCTGTTGCAAAACGTGATTTAAGTAAATTTGAAAACATGCCAGGTACTGAATGAATACATTCCAATCAATATTTAAGATCTAACTGTAATAATTGAATATTTTACCATACGCGTAAATAATAATCGCAACAAAGAGCGGTAATTTTTAATTCTTTTTAACTATTTTATTTTACCCTCCCTACCTCGTACAACAAGATCTCAACTTAGTTTCGTTCATATGATCTGCGAGGACGATAGGGAATGTTGTTTTCTTCTCTCATTTAAATGGTTATACTCCCTAATTTAAAAAATCTAGTTTACCCTCCAGTGTGGTTGCTTCCACGGACTCAGCGAGGGAACTCACCCCTACCGCCTTTTCAGGTAGTGTCCTAGACCTGAGAACATCTGGTCGGAGTGGATACAACTGGTGAAGTGTGATCAGCACCCCGCCCAGGCGACCTCACCTGCAAAGCGACCAGGAGCTCATGAAGGAAGGAATTGGATGGGTAGGTTGGATAGGCAAGTAAGAGGGAAGGTGGTGGCCGTGGCCTTAAAGTAGGTACTGTACCATTAATTTATGGCCTGCGCGCCACGAGCTGACGACTTTCAAACGGTACTTTGTGTGGGATCATATGGCGAGCGACCAGTGCATCTCAGATGTAGGTCAGCCGAACTTTGTTATTTTTGGCGTTTATAAATGACTTACCAAATGGGATTCGCAGTGACTGTCGATTGTTTGCGGTCGATTGTGTAATATATCGAAAGATACATGACTCACAAGACAATGCAGTACTTCAAGGTGACCTGAACCTGGTCCATAAGTGGGCGATTGAAAATAAAATGAAAATAAACACAAGAAAATGTAGTCTAATAAAACAGGGAGAGTGCGAAGGAAAGATTTGCAATATAACATTGGCTCGGAAATACTTGTAGAAGAAGATTCTTGCAAATATTTGGGCGTTCACGTAAGAAATTATATGAAATGTAGTAGTCATATAGGATGTGTAGTTTCTAAAGCTTACAAATCCCTGCACTTTGTAATGAGGGTATTAAAAGGAAGTAGTACCTCTGCTAAGGAATTAGGGTATTTGTCACTTGTAAGACCAATTCTGAAATACGCCTCAGTGGTTTGGGATTCATATCAAGTAGGGCTCTTAAATCAGTTGGAAATGGTGCAAGGAAAGGCCGCTAGATGTGTGCTCGGTGACTGTAATCCCAAGAGCAGTGTGAGCCGAATGTTAAAGAAACTTGGGTGGGAATCACTTGAGACTAGGAGGATGAAATCTAGACTCTGCGCTATGTACAACACGTATACAAATCAACCAGCATGGGGTGAGCTTAGCAAACGTATGGAAAAGCCTACTTACATGGGTAGGAGCGATCATCCTTTCAAAGTTAAGGGCCGACCACAGCGAACAAATTATGGTAAATATTATTTCGTAAACCGTGCCATTGATAATTGGAACTCTCTACCTGCCGCAGTCTTAGAGCCTTTTCGCAAACATATAGCTGTGTTTAAGGAAACACTGACTATTTGTGTAAATAATCCGGTTTAATTGTTAGTGAATTGTTATGTACAGTTATTTATTTGTTATGTATATCTAATTTGCCACCGGGGAACACACCCCCAAATGCAAATAAACGAATGAATGAATGAATGAATGAGAGTAGTCGATGTCCCGCCATTAAGAACAGTTTGCGTTAAGCGAGATTCTATTCAATTCACACTGGGTATTGAATCCATGGAGAGTTTGAGAATTATACACTGCATGTGTATTGGAGCTATACCTTTCCTCAAGCGTCATGTTAACCATGCAGACGTCAGGGGGAAAGTATAAAGTCATCATAGCCATGCAGGGCTAAGCTATCACATAAGCACCACTTTTAAGGCATAGCAGAGACTCTCAATAGTGACCAGATTTTACATGTGTTTCAAGAACACGTTGTTCACGTCTCAGACGAAGCAACATATTGAAAATATGTTTTTCACATCTCCAATCGAGATGGGGATAATACATGGCTGCAATCGAATGTCTCTTCGCTGCTATGTACTGTTATTTTCTTTCGGGAAACGCGAGTGCGTGAAAACTGATCGCGACCCCATTTCGTGGCTCGATCGACCGTGAGGCTGGGGTTTGGGAGCTGGTTGGAGCAAGGAGTTCCCGAGTTTGAGATCCCGGACTGCTTATGGATGGAGATTATGTCTTGGTGGAGTATGGAGTGGATTACCATGGCATATAAATATCCTTATTAAACATCGCTACGAAGCCCGGAAGAAGGTAGAAGAAATACAGTATATTTAGTGGTGGCTTAGTGGGTATTTGAAAGTTACCATTGTTGCCATTCTTTTTAGAATTGTAGCATGGTTGGACAGAAGTTTAGGTTCGAGACTTTGTCAATCGGACTTCCTGGTCAACCTGGATTTCGATTTGGGTTAAACAAATGTATCCGACATTGTAGTTTTGGCAACTATATTTGATATTCTTGTAAAATTCTTTTTAAATTCATGCATATTTTCATTGTCGAGAAGACACATCACAGGGGAAGATCTACGTATTATTGACAAAGCTAGGAACTATTTCGTGCCTATTGCACATCGATTTTGGTGTAACTGGAGCACTTTGTACATTTTGATATATGATGAGAGTGTCTTTGATACACTCCGATTTGAGCATCGTTGATGAAATTAATTTTCTGTTTGAAGAAAATAGCTAAATATTTTTAAGGCCATTTGGACATAGAAGTTTACTAATATTGGATTAGTGGATAACTATGGTTAGTTATTTTTCTGGAGGACTTCATACTACTCTATAGAGCGAGAGATATTACCGATACTGCCTAATGAATCAATTGTTGTTAAACATACTTCTTTGCAAGATTCATGGCGTAGGAAGTAATGCTAAAACATTCTCGAGTTCGTCTGATTGGGGAGAGTCTTCATAATTAGTTGAATTTGATCAATTTTCACTTTATTCTAGATCACATTTTTCATTTGACTTCTGATAGTTTGAAGCATTGTTGTGCAGTTATTATTAATAATTCTACGATGAATTAGAGAGATTTTGGCAAGCATCAACGCTCAATTACTAGCAATTCCTAGTTCAGACTTGAATAAAGTCTCGATAAATATTAAGAACAATTGTAATGAAATAATGTAAGGCAAAGCTTGAAGCTCAATAGGGTCATTTTCTACTACATTTTCTATTTTTGACACAAGAGTAATTTACTTCAGTTTTTTTATTCACGAGGGGTGAGCACTATTTTGTGCAGCACTGAGGTGTAATTAAGATTATTTTTGGATCTATTTGGTATAAGGTCACCATCGTCGAGCATATTTTCGAAAATGCCCTTATAGTTGTTTATGGATACACTGTTGAGTGATATCAATGTTATTGAATTGTGCTAGTGAAAGCAAATATTTTAGATTGTGTGATAATCCACTTTCAGATTAATTAAGGTCAATCCTTGAATGGAATTTTGGACCAAAAGTTTGAGTGTAGCATCTGTGTATTAAGCACTGTGATGAATAAACTGAGTAAAACACTGTGTTATAAACGTGGTTAAATAGTTAGAATTAATCCCAATAAAATTATTAACAACTGTCAACAAATTCATAGATCAATTATTACTATTGATATTTTTCTGGAGGGATAGACAAATTCATACTTCTAATTAACTTAACTCTTTGTTAGATTACATCATGATTTAGAAATAGTGCAACCAATTAATGACAGTAAATATTAGGATGGAAGGTATCAACAAGTCTAGCTAAAAGTTAATGAGAGTACACGTAGTAACTCAACGTTCTGTATAATATGTAAATAATTTAATTAATTGTTGATTAAGGATATTGATGAAACATGATAATTCGATGACTAGTTTGAAAATTACGTCGATTAATTCATTAAATCGTTGACGACCAATTTTGATTATACAGTGTTGTATAGATTTTTGTATGTTTGTGTCGAGATAGACACTAGATTTCATGCCACATTATTTAGGCATTACCAGTCATTTTTGCTAGTGGCATTTAGGATTCATACCCGTTTTGAGGGGTATTTCTATACTTTTCAAGAAGGATGCTAGGATTATTTTTGTCCAGATGTTATTTTTTCGGAATAAATTGATTTTTCTTTTAAAATATTCCTGCGTGCTTCTTCATAGAGGTGACGGAGGGTTGTATTAAGAAGGCCATCGCTTGGTATTTTGGAGTAGTCCACGCTCCCGAGGTGCTCCATTTGTGGAAATCTCTTGTTCTCTGAGCTATTTTGCTATTTTGGCCATGGTCTTTCTTAATGCCATCTTGTTATATATAATTGTGTCCTTTTATACCATTCACGTGTTGGTAGGACTTGTGGTTTTTTCTAGCCGGGGATTTTCAGGTTGTACGATCCGGCTGTCTTCGTGGGACACAACAGGTGATGGTAGGTAAATTCGGGCACAGTTATCTTGGTGCTCCAACGTCTAAGCTCGATAAAACTGGAATAGCCTACCAGAGTTGAGACCAGTTACATACCACTGGAACATTGAGTTGTTTTTGTGGTAGCCCAAGCGAATAATGGTAAACCAATATTTTTGGCACAAAGTGTTGGAATTCGTTTTGAAGAAAGCAATGAGGAAGATACTCGATTTACTTGGGATACTAGTAAAATTGCAAACATTATTAGTTTTTTGCAATATTTAAGTGGTGCCACACGTTTTTAAAATAGTAACTGACTAGAACAGGTTCAATGGAAGGTATTCAATGGAATCTTCATTGAATTACTCATTCATGTTGTACACTTAATGGAGTTCGTGTTCGAATTTCATGTAAGTTGTCTGATGTAATTCTTGCCGGCAGATGATCTTTGACATCATCAGTAAAATAGGAGCATTTTTCTTAAACTTACACTTTGTCATGTTAGTTAATAAATCCTCACCAATATGAATCATCACGTTTTTTTTATTGTTGGAATCTTAATATATTAATCGGACTGGTTGTAGGTAATTTTAAGTATCAATTAAGGTTACTGCTAGACAATGAAAGTATGCATTCTATGGTAAATTATCGTTACTTTGGGATATTTCTGCTATGCTATGTATTGTAGTTCTAGTGTCTTTTTGTGAAGTGTATTTTGTGAATCACCATGGGTAAAGACATGACGGTCACCGTTGCAGACTTTCGAAAGAAGTTTGATCTTATACAAAATAAAATGGCCAGTCATAATCAAGACATAAATAGTATTAGAGCATCTACACACGTTAGTTTTGACAGCTCATATGAAACTGTCAATAAGAACAGTGGTATAATTAAGGATTCAGTTGCAGTCACTATTCAAGGCGAATTAGATGCCATGCAGCAATCTTTAAAAGAAATTAAGGATAGCCCTAAAAGGTTGGAGACTAAAGTTAATAAAGTAGAGTTGAAAGTTGAAGACATCCAGGAAGATGTCAAGCAGACACATCTGAATGTCAAAGGAGTAGAAACCAATGTTAACAATATAGAAACCAGTCAAAAGAAAGGAGAGACCAACATAAATAAAATTGAAACTAGCCAAATAAACTAGAAGTTAACATAAACAAAATTGAAACTAGCCAAAATTAAATGAAAGCTAGCCAAAATAAATTAGAAATTAACATAAATAAAATTGAAACTAGCCAAAATAAATTAGAAGCTAGCCAAATTGAAATGAAAGTTAGCCAAGATAAAATAGAGGAAAGTGTTAAGGTTGTTCGAACAGATGTCAGGCTTTTGAAGGCCAAGGTCAATGACGTTCAAACTGAGGTTAGTTTGGTCGAAGAAAGTCAAAAGAAAATTGAATTAGGTCAAACTCAGATGGAGTTCAAACTTGCAGATTTGGAAAAATCTAATGTTGATTTCCAATCTGAAATCACAATAGAACTTAATAAAAGTAAAAAAGAAAGTCAGGATAGTCCAGAGTCACTAAGGCAACAGTTTACAAATGACACAACTCAGTCTCAAGCTAGACTTGAACAACTGAAAGGTGACATGTGTACACTACAAGCCCAAGTGAAAGACCACACTAAACTCATAAAGGAAGATTTCGATGTAGATCTTAAAGCTATTATCAGAGATAATATTATAATACTTAAAGAGTATATAATTAAAATCAATGAGAATAGTATTAATGTTGCTAAACAGCAAATAGAAAAGAAGCTTGCCACAAAAATAGTGAAGACCAATAGGGAAATCACGATTGTAAAGGAAGATGATAATAAAAGGGTGGATGCTCTCCAAAACTCTCAAGTTAACGATATTTCAGGATTAGAGAAGCTTATTAAAGGGATCGAAGTAAAGGTTGATCAAAGTAGGATTGATTAAACTGAGGTTCGTGAAAAGAAAACATCTCAAATTAATGAGCTCAGACAGAAATTTGGAAGCATTAATCTAGCCGATCACATAAATATAGATAACTTGAAAAGCAACTAAGGGGACTTCTAAATGCCGAACGTACAGCCGCTGATTATAGAACTGAACAACCTATTCTGCTTAGAAGGGATTTGGGACATCAAGAATATTCTAACCCAAAGGCTAATACTCAACCCAATCCACAGGGACAGTCAAATGCAACCCACCAGAGACAGGAGGAAGTTAACTCACCACTCTTTAACAATGGTGCAAGTATACAAATATAGTCCATCAGATAGGACGTCCAATGTGACAATTATACGCAACTTTGAGGATAAACCGAGGAGATTTAACAACCGTGACGGAACCACTCCGATAGAATTCATCCGAGGACTAAGGGATTATTTTAATAAATCTCACACTCCTAGTGATCGTGAACTGCGAGTTGTAGAGAGACTCATAACCGATGCACCTTTACAGTAGTATCGCGCTTTCAGGTACACTTTCGACGATTTCGAACAGTTCTCTGAAGCGCTTATACAACCGTTTTGGTCTGTTGAAGTCCAGTGGAACGTCCGTTCAGAGGTTTATTTGAGGAATCACGCAAGTAGAGGACCTACAAATTACGCCCAATTCTTCGCCGGTTAACTTGCAAAATTGCGTTTTTTGCAGCCTCCGATAACGCAAGGGGAACTAGTAGAGAATATTTCGGGTCAACTACCTGTTGAGGTCAGGAGATCAATTATCTCCTCAGGTGTGACTGATTTAGCTTCCGCGGACGACCTATTGCGTAGGTTGGACCATGTAAGTTCAGCGACAGCACCTAGGATTGTCAGAAACCGCAGACAGGAAAATAGGACAGTAAACACTGTGTACATGCATAGAACACAGCAAACTGATAGGCCTCATCAAAGGACGGAGAATAAAACGGGTCCAATAAGGAATCACTACCTGAGGCAAAGAAGATACGATAATAGGTTCAAGGAGTACAGTGAAAGGCCCTGGAACCGTCAATACGATGAAAGGAATGTGTATCGTAGGGAATACGATATCAGAAGAAACAATTACCGAGAAGAACCATATAACAGAAACTACAGAAATAATCAAGGCTACAGAAGATATAAAAACTACAGGAATGAAGAGTTTGATAGAAGGAAGAATCAGGAGAAGCTCAAGAAGGGGCGAGAAAAGTCTGACGAACGAGGAAGAATAAGTTCGAAAGAGAAAAGAAGTTCGAAAGAGAGACAGAGAGAATTTGATAAGGTGAAACCAAGCACTTGTCGACAGGATAATGGTTCAGAACGAAAACCTGTCGAAGGAAAAAAACGGCAATTTCGAGACAGCAGTAAAGACTTGAATTGTTGACCCTCCCTTCGAAGTAGTAATTTATGAGATTTTTGAAGCCACATATGATGATTTGTTGCTTGAAGAGCAAAATCAACCTACGATAAGAACTGCAGAACTACCAGTTATTAATTTTCAAGTGGGTAGTCAGAACTGCAAAGCTCTAGTGGATCAAGGGGCAATGATTTCTATCATTAACGAGGACTGCTTTGTAAGGTTAGAAGGAGAAAACCAATTTACTACGTTACCTGCTTCTCCAAACAATATTAAAGGAATTTTTAAAGACAAAAGCATGAAGTGCATGGTTGAAGTTTTGATGAAGTTTTTCATCAACTTAAGACCTTATGAGCACATCTTCATTGTTGTTAAGAACATGAATTTTGATCTGATTTTGGGTATTGATTTCATAACGGCAGCCAGAGCTATCATCAATATGGACCGAAGAGTGATAACTTTTAATGAAGAGACTACAGATGAAGTAGTCACACAAGAGAAAGATGAAATAAAATTACACGAAGAACTCCCCAGAATGGAAATCCTGGAAAATGTCGTGGAAGAACTTGAGCAAGAGAGAAATCATTATGCCTTAAAAGCCGAGGGATTCCAAAACATAGAGGATGACTTTAAGGATTTAATTAACGAGTATTGGGATATATTTAATGATACGCCTGGGTTAATCAAGGATTACAATTATAGAATAAGATTGACTGATGAATCGCCGTATCAAGCCAATCTTTACCCCATTCTAGAGAAATATTATGATGAAGTCAGAGGAATAATTGTCCAAATGGAGAAGGAAGATCGTAACCCCATAACTGTCATCAAAAAGGCAATTGGACAGCTAAAACTGTGTCTTGATGCCAGGAAAATAAATAAGAGAATTATGTTAGAAACTGACAGGCCACCTAAGATAACAGTACTTTCGAAGAAATTCAAAGGAAAGCATTCTTCAGTGTGCTTGATTTAACTGCGTCGTTTTGCCAAGTCGAGCTGGAGGAGGAAAGCCGACAGTACACAGGGTTTCTGTTCGATCCGACTACGTTTTTCTTCTGTCGTGTCCCATTTGGGATGGTGAATAGTAGTCCGGCCCTTATTAGAGCATTTGAAAACAAACTGAAAGAAGAAGTCAAGTGCAATATCATTTCTTACATTGACGATCTGATAGTTTCCTCAGCTGACGTTAAGGAACACCTAGTGCACTTGAAGCAATTGTTTGACAATCTAAGGGAAGCAAACATTAAGATTAATTTAGCTAAGTGCCAGTTCATGCACGAACGCATCAACTTTTTAGGTCACACAACTGATCAGTTTGGGTATCACCCAAACACGAAGAAGATAGATGCTATTACCAGCCTCCCAAGACCAGTTGAAAACAAACAGCTCCGTGAGGTCTTAGGTATGTGCCAATTACTGAGCAGCCACTGCCCAGGGTATTCTATTACAATGGCTCCTCCTTATGAGGTACTGTAAAAGAATAATAAATGGAAGTGGACTGAGGAGACGAATCAGGATTTTGAGGGAGCCAATCTCATTCTGCAAAACTGTATCAAACTAGAGTTTCCAATTTTTTACACGTACATTTTTCATCGAATCGAATGCTTCGAGAATAGGGATAAGTGCTGTCCTCTATCAGAACTACGAGGACGGGAGAAAGCACTATATTGACTTCCACAGTAGGAAACTGAAGGATGCAGAAAGAAACTATTTTACAACCGAATTAGAAGCACTTGCCTTCGTTTCTGCACTTAAGAAGTGGAAAAAAGATACTGATTGGACATCAAGTGGTCATCATCACAGATCACAGAGCGCTTCAGTTTATGCTTCGAACTGATCCTTCCAGTGACAGGTAGACGAGGTGGACATTGTTTCTCCAGCTGTTCAATGCCACCATCGAACACCAGCCTGGAAAGGATAACCTGCTCGCGGATGCCCTCTCAATGAATTCAGTAAAGAGTATCCAGATAAATACTGTACAGTTGGAGAGGGAACACCATCTTTCCCTGGACAAGCTAAAGAAGATAGAGGTGTCACAGAAGAGACACACCCCAACTAGACAAACGTACAGATTTTTTAGTGGGAATATGGACAACACCAATCCTAGCTACGAGCAGGTTATGAAATGCTCTGGGAGATATCTGCTGTGTGACGACACGGTTTGCAGATACATCGACCGGGAGAGGACTGAACTACGAATTGTAGTCCCTCCAAAACTGGTTAATAGTGTGGTATGGTTAGCTCACTGCACCATTGGCCATAGGAGTGTTGGCAAGACGTATCGTACGTTATTGGAAGCATTCACCAGGACAAAGATGCGGAGCGCCATAGCAACTATAATCAGGTCATGCCAGGAGTGCCAAAGAGTGAAGCACCCAACCGCTTTATCTAAGGAACAACCTCGGGCCATTATTCCGTGTAGTCCTAGAGAGCTCATGGCGTGTGACACCTTCGGTCCTTGTCCGAATGGAGCTAGGGGAAACCAATCTCTTCTAGTGACGGTCGATGTTTTCTCAAAATTCGTGACACTTGATTCAATGCAGAAGGCGACCTCAGCACGAGTTATAAGCCGTTTAGAGAACAGTGTGTTTCCGAAGGCCGGAATTCCTGTTACTCTCCTTTCTGATCATGGAACTCAGTTCACTAGTCAGGAATTTGAAGATACTATGGTTAGACTGGGTATAAATCACGTATTCTCCAGCATGAGATACCCAGAGTCAAACGTCTCAGAGAGGATTATGGCAGAGATTAGCAAGTTTGCCAGAATCTATTGCCCTCAGGATCACGCAATGATATCCAAGAACATGAAGAAATATGTTAAGAAGGTAGTCTAACTTCAGCATAAATTATTGATACATATGTCAGAAAATCTAGAAGTGATGCAAATAAAAGCTAAGTTGACTTTTATTTGAGACATCAAGGGGGAAATTGTACCATTAATTTATGGCTTGCGCGCCACGAGCTGACGACTTTTAAACGGTACTTTGTGTGGGATCATATGGCGAGCAACCAGTGCATCTCAGATGTAGGTCAGCCGAAAGTAGCCGATGTCCCACGAACATATACGAAGGCCGCAACAACAAATGAAGAAGATATGATATTATTGGTCTACAGTATTCATGACGTTACAACACCTGAGAAAAGATTGTAATGTTTTATTGCTAATGAGAGCGATTTACGCACTGAAATAGGTATTAAACAGCTTTCCAGAATGCTAGAAAGTTAATGCAAGTGTTTATGACATAACAAGGAGTTGAAAATGATAAAGATATACAGATATAACACTCCTAGCGACCAAACTCGAACTAGGATACCTCAGAGTGGGGGTAGGAAGTATTCATGCGGAGCGACCCACCACTACACAAGACAGAACGCAAAGTGATTCCGACTAGGAAATTTAAAACACGGGAGTGCTCGTTGTAAGTTGAGCCGTGTCGTGATATACGTGAAGTTCGCGGACTTGGTCAAAATACCTTACTGTGTGTTACAACATGCACCAGTATGTCTTATGTTATTTTCAGTGTCGTGTTCGACATTTAAGCTTTCGAGCGAGGACTATCGCCATTGTCATGCTAGTGCGCATTGATATGGTTTCACCGTTGTGAACTCGAGGCCGAGTGACGTCATTAAGAACAGTTTGCGTTAAGCGAGATCCTTCTCAATTCACTCGGGGTATTGAATCCATGGAGAGTTTGAGAATTATACACTGCATGTGTATTGGAGCTATACCTTTTCTCAAACGTCATGTTAACCATGCAGACGCCAGGGGGAAAGTATGATCAGCATAAAGTCATCATAGCCATGCAGGGCTAAGCTATCACATAAGCACTACTTTCAAGGCATAGCAGAGACTCTCAAAAGTGGCCACATTTAACATGTGTTTCAAAAACACGTTGTTCACTTCTCAGACTAAGCAACATTTTGAGAATATGTTTTTCACATCTTCAATCGAGATGGACATAATACATGGCTGCAATCGAATGTCTCTCTGCTACTATGTACTGTTATTTTCTTTCGGGAAACGCGAATGCGTGAATTATGATCGAGACGCCACTTCGTGGCTCGAGCGTCCGTGAGGCTGGAGTTTGGGAGCTGGTTGGAGCAAGGAGTTCCCGATTTCGAGACCCCGGACTGCTTATGAATGGAGATTATGTCTTGGTGGAGTATGGAGTGGATTACCATGGCATATTAATATCCTTTTTAAACATCGCTACGAAGCCTGGCAGAAGGTAGAAGAAATACAGTATATTTCGTAGTGGCTTAGTGTGTATTTGAAATTAACCATAGTTGCCATTCTTTTTAGAATTGTAGCATGGTTGGATAGAAGTTTAGGTTCGATACTTTGTCGTATCTGACTTGCTGGTTAACATGGATTTTGATTTGGGTTAACCAAATGCATCCAACATTGTAGTTTTGGCAACTATATTTGATATTCTAGTAAATTTATTTTTAAATTCATGCATATTTTCATTGTCGAGAAGACACATCACAGTGGAAGATCTACGTATTATTGATAGAGCTAGGCACTATTTCGTGCCTATTGCACTGATTTTGGTGCAACTAGAGCACTTTGAACATTTTGATATATGATGAGAGTGTCTTTGATACACCCCGATTTGAGCATCGTTGATGAAATTAATTTTCAGTTTGAAGAAAATTGTTAAATATTTTTAAATGCCATTTGGACATAGAAGTTTTCTAATATTGGATTAGTGGATAACTATGGTTAGTTATTTTTCCGGAAGACTTCATACTACTCTATAGAGCGAGAGATATTACCGATACTGCCTAATGAAACAATTGTTCTTAAACATACTTCTGTTTGCAAGATTCATGGCGTAGGAAGTATTGCTAAAACATTCTCGAGTTCGTCTGTTTGGGAGGAGTCTTCATAATTAGTTGAATTTGATCAATTTCCACTTAAATCTAGATCACATTTTTCATGTGACTTCTGATAGTTTGAAGCATTGTATATGCAGTTATTATTAATAATTCTACGATGAATTAGAGAGATTTTGGCAAGCATCAACGCTCATTTACTAGCAATTCCTAGTTCAGACTTGAAGAAAGTCTCGATAAATATTAAGAACAATTGTAATGAAATAATATAAGGCAAAAGCTTGAAGCTTAATAGGGTCATTTTCTACTACATTTTCCATTTCTGACACAAGTGTAATTTACTTCAGTTTTTTATTCACGAGGAGTGTGCACTATTTTGTGCAGCACTGAGGTGTAATTAAGATCATTTTGGGATCTATTTGGTATAGGGTCACCATCGTCGAGTATATTTTGAAAAATGCTCTTATACTTGTTTATGGATACACTGTTGAGTGATATCAGTGTTATTGAATTGTGCTAGTGAAAGCAAATATTTTAGATTGTGTGATAATCCACTTTCAGATTAATTAAGGTCAATCCTTGAATGGAATTTTGGACCAAATGTTTGAGTGTAGCATCTGTGTTTTAAGCACTCTGATGAATAAGCTGAGTAAGACACTGTGTTATAAACGTGGTTAAATAGTTAGAATTAATTCCAATAAAGTTATTAACAAATGTCAGCAAATTCATAGATCAATTATTACTATTGATATTTTTCTGAATGGATAGACAAATTCATACATCTAATGAACTTAACTGTTTCTTAGATTACATCATGATTTAGAAATGGTGCAACCAAATGATGACAGTATATCTTAAGAAGGAAGTTTGCAACAAGTCTAGTTAAAAGTTAATGAGTTAATGAGTAACTCAACGTAACTCATACTTCTAATGAACTTCACTGTTTCTTAGATTACATCATGATTTAGAAATGGTGCAACCAAATGATGACAGTAAATCTTAAGCAGGAAGTTTGCAACAAGTCTAGTTAAAAGTTAATGTGTTAATGTGTAACTCAACGTTCTGTACAATGTGTATATAATTTTTTAAATTGTTTATAAAAAATATTGATGAAACATCATAATTCGATGACTAGTATGAAAATTACATCATACCCTGAAACAGTCAAGTACTTTGGAAAAGAAAATGCAACGCTCATGACTCGTGAAGGGGTATTTTGTTATGATTACATTGATTCATGGGAAAAGTTAAGTGAAACGTGTTTACCTCCAAAAGAGGCATTCTTTAACAAATTAAGTCAAGAAGATGTAAGCAAAGAAGACTATGAACATGCCAAGAATGTCTGGAAGCAGTTTAACATTAAAACTCTAGGGGAATATACTGACCTGTACCTAACTTCAGATGTAGCCTACTCCTTCTTGCAGACAGCTTTGAAACTTTTCGAAACAAAACATTAGAAACACACCAAGTGGATGCTGCACACATCTTTACATCACCTGGTTTAAGTTCTGAGGCAATGCTCCTTTACACTGGAATTGCTACAGGATTACGATCAGATTCTTTTAATCGAGTCTGGAATACGTGGAGGCATATGCCAAGTGTCTCATCGGTATGCTGAAGCTAACAGTAAAAACATGGAAAACTATGATTCTGAGAAACCATCGCAGTTTATTACCTATGATGATGCCAAAACCCAATATGGGTGGGCTATGTGTCTCCCTCTAAAACTACAAGTAACAACGATTTTAAAGTTTTTCTTGGTTTTCATAGCCAATTCTAACAAGCCATTAAGACAAGTACAGCTAGCTCCGCAAGCTTCCTACTTATAGAGATTTCATCTCTGACTTACGGTTTGTTTTCAAAATTTGAGTTTGGTTGAGTTAGGTTTGAGGTCTTCCTCTGTTCTAAACTTTTATTCGGCATCTTGCTGGGTAAAGGCTTAATTTTCCTTAAGTGCAACAATTGGTATTTGTGTGAGATTTTCGCAAAAAAACAATAAAAACATCGCTAAAATCCTTAAAAACACATTTTCTTTTCACTTTCTGGGAGCATTCGATTGGTTTGCCAGAGATCCAACAGTGCTCAGAAATAAAATTATCACTCCTAATTCAAATCTTTCCAGCATTTTTAGATGCATAATAAAATCTAACCCTTCTGAAGGGAAAGTTATAACATCGTTTTCCTTTTGCATACTTTGTCTTGCCAGACTACCACCCGTCCCCATAGTACTGGAATATCGGCTCGAGAGGGAAAGTGCACTTCCCAAGCGCTTGCAGGCAACCTTTATTCATGCTGCGCTCTCCGCTTGCCATGTGCGGGTCCCCACTAAAGTTAGGTTCCTCCTAGGTTTAGCGCAGCGAAATTTCCTTCTATATATTAATTTACTTATTTTTTGTGGTGGATTCTCATCCTATCTACCAATACTTGTCTCTATGCCGAAACCTATCTCCTTTTCTCTCCTATCATCTTCCATTCGGTAGTGTTAATCCTCAGCAAAAACCTACCAAAAACAAGCCAAAAATGATTTTGAGAAAAATCTGTACAAATTATTCAACAATGCCAATTTTGGAAAAACAATGGAAAATATTTGTAAAAGAATAGACATACGTCTTGTGACTGACAGCAAACAGGCAGAAAAGCTAATAGCAAAGCCGACATTTATCTACAGAACAATTTATGGTCCTAACCACATGGCTAAACGTAACATTGTATTCAATAAGCGTATATATATTGGAATGTGTATACTGGATATTTCAAAAACTCATGTATTCCCACCACTATGATGTGCTGCTCCCTATTACGGCATGGACAATCTTAAACTCATGTGTATGGATGCCGACTCGTTCATTTATTTGGTTAACATCCAAGATGTATATCAAGACAAGTTGGATTTACTAGAACACCTGGACACATCTGATTATCCTACTAATCACATATGTTACTCTATATCAAACAAGAAAACGTTGGGGAAATTTAAAGACGAGGCTTGTGGACAAATTATTCAAGCATTTGTTGGACTTAGAGCTAAAATGTATGCTTTAGACATAAATGGTAAAGAAATCAAAAAGATTAAAGGTATTAGCAGAGGCGTTTTCAAAAATTGTATAAGTTTTCAAGATTATAAGGATTGCATCATGAAAAACGAGATATAAAATACTAATGAACATTATTGCTTCTAAACAACATGACATATCATCTATAAGACTATACAAAATTGCTTTGTGTCCTGGTGATGATAAAATAGTAATTGATTCGGATGGTATAGGTACACATGCCTATGGTCATTACTCAATTATTAACCATGCTTAAAGAGTTAACTTATCAATATCAAAATGCTTTACCTGCATATAGCAAATACATAAACCAAACATTAAAAAACACCAATCCAGCAAACACAAAATATTAAAAAAATGGTGTTCATACTTAAGAATTTTAAAAAATAGAAATCAAATAAAACCAACTGTACAACTTATAACAAAAATATATATTATGAGTAAATATTGTGTATGTATTTAAAAATGAATAAAAATATTGTATGGACACTGCTTGTACATTTTAATTACTACCCACCTCTCCCCACTCCTAATGAAAAATGAACTTTGTACATGGACTACATCAAAAAAACATGTAAACAACACAATTGGAAAATCAAAGTTTCAGTATTGACAAAAATCCAAAAACTTAGAACTGACATGAAAAAAACCAGTAAATTGGAAATTGGTAAATTGCAATGTGTGAAATATTAAAATGAAAAGTAAAAAATTAATAAAAGCTTTTTACTATTTAAAACTTAACTGACTTTGTAATTGTTATCTGGTTGTGCGTAGCGAACATCTTGCACAGTAGCCACAGTGCAGGTGTAAGCTTTACCTTACTCTCTCTATAAGACTAGCATAAAGATAACCCTTACATACTTTGGGTGTGTTGATTAGCCTTTGGCTTAGCTTTAAAGGTTAGGTTAGGTTAGGTATGTGACCTTGTAGTTTACTCTTTTTGGAAAATCTAAAATGTAAAATATAAAAATAAAAATCCAAAATTTAAAATGTAAAATCTAAGAATGTAAAATCAAAACAAAATATAAAATTTAAAATCTTAAAATCTAAAATCTTAAAATAAAAACTCTAAAATGTAAAAAATAGAAAATCTTACATGCATTAAATTAAATAATTAAATGAGGTTTCTCTGAGTTAGGTTAGGTAAAGTTAGGTTAGGTTAGGTTAGGTTAGGGTAGGTTATAACTAAGTTTATTATTTGTGCTCTCACATTTTTATTGCTCTCACTTTTTGCTCTCACTTTCTTATTGCTCTCACTTTTTGATACCACTTTTTGCTCTCATATTTGCTCTCACTTTCAAGTTAGGTTAGGTTATGTTAGGTGAAGTTAGGTTAGGTTAGGTTAGGTTAGGTGATAACTAAGTTTATTATTTGTGCTCTCACATTTGTTCTCATATTTGCACTCACTTTCAAGTTAGGTTAGGTTAGGTTAGGTGAAGTTAGGTTAGGTTAAGTTATAACTACGTTTATTATTTGTGCTCTCACATTTGCTCTCACTTTTTCCTCTCACTTTTTGCTCTCACTTTTTTATTGCTCTCACTTTTTGATACAACTTTTTGCTCTCATATTTGCTCTCACTTTCAAGTTAGGTTAGGTTAGGTTAGGTGAAGTTAGGATAGGTTAGGTTATAACTAAGTTTATTATTTGTGCTCTCACATTTCCTCTCAAATTTGCTTTCACTTTCAAGTTAGGTTAGTTTAGGTTAGGTGAAGTTAGGTTAGGTTAGGTTAGGTTAGGTTAGGTTATGTATGTGACCTTGGAGTTTACTGTTTTTTGGAAAATATAAAATTTAAAATGTAAAATATGAAATGCAAAAATATAAAATGTTACATGCTTTAATATAATTATTTAAATGAGGTTTGTGTGGATTAGGTTAGGCTAGGTTAGGTTAGGTAATGTTAGGTTAGGTAAAGTAAGGTTTGGTAAAGTTAGGTTAGGTGAGGTATGTGACCTTGTAGTGTACTATTTTCGAAAAATCTAAAATCTAAAATATAATAAAAATGAAAAACAAAAAATCTAAAATTTAAAATGTAAAATATAAAAATGAAAAATCTAAAAACTTAAAATCTAAAATCTAAAATACAAAAATAAAATATTTAACGCATTAATTTAAATATTTAAATAAGGTTTCTGTGGGTTAGATAATTTTTGGGCTAATGACCTCGCAGTTTAGTGCTTTGACACAATAAATTAAAAATAAAATTATTATAAAATAAATAATAAATTAAATATTAAAATAAAAATTAAATATAATATAAATAAATAATTGTAGCCTCCGTGGCTTAGGCGGCAGCACGTCGGCCTTTCACTGCTGGGTCCGTGGTTCAAATCCCGGTCACTCCATGTGAGATCTGTGCTGGACAAAATGGAGGCAGACAGGTTTTTCTCCGGGTACTCCGGTTTTCCCTGTCAAAATTTCATTCCAGCAACACTCTCCACTATCATTTCATTTCATCTGTCATTCATTTAATCATTGCCCCAGAGGAGTGCGTCAGGCCTCGGCAGCCGGCACAGTTCATATCCTCGCCGCTAGATGGGGACTTCATTCATTCCATTCCTGACCCGGTCAGAGACTGGAGACCGGAAGCAGGCAGTGGATTTTCATAAATATAAAATAAATGATTAAAAATTATATACATAATACATTAAATTGAAATTGATAATAAATAGTAAATAATTTATAGTTAATAACAAATAAATAATGATTTGAAAAGCCCGCCATTTAAGAGTGCAGTTGCGCGTGACGGCCATCTTGCGCATTAACCCCTGTGCCAGCTATGACTCACCCCCTCCATATGAATAACATAGGGTTGGGCTCACGCGGCCGCCATCTTGCGCATTAGCCCCTGTGCTAGAATCGGCTTATTTATCCTACTCACGTTAACTACCGACAATCTCCACCACTTTCAAATGCTTGCATGAAAGTTTACCCTATAGAATCTCGGTAGAGTTTGTTAATGGGCATAATCGGACCAAGGGGGTTGGGAATGGGGGCCCTTTTTAATTTAAGTGAAATATCGGCATAACTTTCTTAATATGTGAAAATATTTTTTGATATGACCCATCTTTACGCCAAGCAATTTGTTGAGTTATGCCGGACATTTTTTTCACATTTTGTGTTAATATATAATGGCTCAACGGAAAATACACGTTTCTTTCGAGAATATTTTGATTTTATATTCATCGCCAAGGTAAGGATTTCATTGCTTTCGAGTGGAGTTTTGACTCCCGTGATGCACTGGCTTGCCCGTGACGTAGGTACACATGTAGCGAAACGTCTTGCAATGAATGGCCTTCTCAGTGTGTGGCAGCTACGCGTTTTGATAGGTGTACCTGGGGCGAAACGCTAGCAATTTGTTGAGTAATGCCGGACATTTTTATCACATTTTGTGTTAATATATAATGGCTCAACGGACAATACACGTTTTCTTTCAAGAAAATTTTGATTTTATATCCCTGACCTAGGCTTAATGAGCGGCCGAACTAACTGGGATAGCAGAGGTACGAAGAGGTACACCATTCATGTCATCCAGTATACCAGGCACATATTGATCACTGTCTCAAGCATGCGCAGTTTGATTTTAATTTCCAACATTATAAAACGAGACATTCCAGGCCATTACATTTACTTTTCCTTTCTTACAGTTCTAGCAAAACATGTTTCCGTAATTTTAAGTTTAATGGTACAAAGATATGATAAGCCCCTCTGGAGCGTAATGGAATATGGCCTGCAACAAACCATCCTGAGTAAAGCACTCGGCAACACAAGGGTTTACTGTTACTTATGCCACGTCCCTCACATATACTTTCTGATTAAATAGGGACGTTTAGTGACGTTACAAGTGGGGAGATTATAGAGCATGTGATTCATGCACCTTGATCAAGAGACTGGTAAATAAGTACAGCTGAACAGCTGTTAGCCAAACAGTAACAACAGCATTAATATGGATGACTGATCAGGTACCACAGGTATGACAGTGAGCTAATTGGGGCATTGCCATATGCAGTTATGACCAGATCAATGATAACAGAACATAGAAATATTTTTATCGATGCTTAATTTTTACGAAACACATAGGCCTATATCCTATCACCCATTAAAGAGAGCATTGCTCTTGATCTTGGCAAGTGTAATTACATATTGTAGTATTTGTTGTTATTGCATTTATATTATTCGTACGATGCTCATGTCCAAGCCAGCTTGCGTGTGTTCTAGTGCTCGACATGTCATGACCATAAAATTTCGTTAAATGGCAATTAATTTTGATATTGAAAATCTCTGTGTCCACCATGTTGGTTACTTCACTTGCACGATTTTGAGAGTAATATCTCTCAATTTGTTTTGCAGCCCTCTAGCAATGTACGTCCTTTCAAGCTTATAGGCCTAGACGTATTATTGCCTGAAATATTCATCATTGATGAAATATTTCGCACAGAACAAAATTGATCTGGTCATAATTGTGTATGGCAATGCCTCAATTAGCTCACTGTCATACCTGTGGTACCTGATCAGTCATCCTTATTAATGCTTTTGTTGCTGTTTGGCTAACAGCTGTAGAGCTGAATTAATTAATTAATTAATTAAATACAAAATTTCATTAACATTGGTCTAGTAGATCAGAGAATTAATGGTAAACACACACACACTCACACACGCGTACACACACTTACATGGATAACGCCAATCTCGCAATGCTACGTTTCATATGATAGAAATAGGCTACTTAAATTATATCAAAGAAGTCCACCTCCTGATAAGGCAGATAGCATTCATGGCTGCCACCCCGGAGGTCAAGGTTCGATACCTGTCAGAAGTAGTGATGTATTCCATTCATGTTGGTTTATTGTTTGTTACGATTTCGAAAGCCATACCTGTCATACAGTCTTATGATCTTCTATTATAATAAAAACCATCTGCCTTGTGGCACTCAGAGTTTCCAAGAAAATGCAATTACATTTTGAAATTCGCGCAGTAGCCTTGTTGGTTTCTCTAATATTACATATTCTCAAGTCATATCGGTTGATATCCTTTGGGAAAATGTTTATGTTAATAATCCTTAAATAACGTTTGAAGAAAATGTTTTCAAAATTTGAAAGGGGGCGTTGGTTGGTTTCATTGGTTAATAGTTCTATCGTGGCATTCCTGACCTAGGTTTAACGAGCGGCTGGACTAACTGGGACGGCAGGAGGACAAAGAGGTACGCTGTTCATGTCATAATGGAGACACTTATTGATCGAGGTCTCAAGCATGATCACTTTGATTTTAATTTCCAACATTATGCAATGGGGCATTTCAGGCAATTACATTTCATTTTCCATTCTTACAATTCTAGCTAAACATGTTTCCGTAATTTGACTTTCCTGGTACAAAGATGTGGCAAGCCTGTCTGGAGCGTAATGGCATATGGCCTGTATCAAAACTGAATAAGGCACTTGGCAAAACAAGTGTTTATTGTTGCTTACGCCAAGCCCCACGAACGAATATTTTTCTGATTAAATAGGGACGTTCAGTGACGTATCAAGTGGGGAGATTATAAAGCATATGATTCGTGCCCTTTAATCAAGAGACTGGTAAATAAATAAATAAATAAATAAATAAATTAACTAATGTTAACTCTTACATGAGACGATACAGCAGTTTGCCAAACACTAACAACTACATTAACAAAGCTGACTGATCAGCGACCACAGGTATGACAGTGAGCTATTTGATGCATTGCCGTAGGAAATCATGTAAGTCAGAACAAATTGAATAGCCTAAGCATATTTTCATGGATATTGTAGTGAGAACAAATGCCAGACGAACGCTAAAACCAGTTTTTGGCGGAGAGACGGCAGTAACTTCTCATCATACCGGCTTTGAAGTCTTGCCTTGTCTACATATAGTTGTCCCACCACCGGTATTTACTCATAAAAATAGTACTATGCTAGTATATGGAAATAGCTGTGAGGAACAAAACAATAACATAATGGTTCCTTTGGCACGTATCTGGGAGGCTATTAGCTCGTTACTACTTCCAAATAGTTGCCTTGATATTTCTAGTGTCTGGACTCTCTTATAGGTTTTGAGACGAAGACTTTGGCATTATCGAGATAAGGAAGAAGGTATGTAAAAGAACGGTGCCCGAAGAGGTTGCAGTTGTATTAACTGCTGTCAGGCATGTGCAACTGTTGAAAGTCATCGCCAGGGGGGGGGGGGGGGGCAATGGTTTCTGCGATGTGGCAAGAGCAAGTGATAAATTCCCTTCATAAAATTATGCCTTACATTCAGTGAGTTGGAAATATGGGCAAAGATTTCCCAAGAGAGGGCAACCTTTGACTCATAGTTGTTATGGGTCGTTTACCACTGTTTGAGATCAGATCGATGATTGATGAATATAGCAAGATCTTTATCGATGCTTGATTTTTACGGAACTCCTATAACACCTGTTTTAAAGAGAACATTGCTATAGATATTGGCAAGTGTAATTACAAATTGTTTGCAGTATTTGTTCTTATTCCATTTATAATATTCGCGCGATACTCATGTCCAAGCCAGATTACGTGTATTCTAGAACTTGACATGTATTTTGTATAGACCATAAAATTTTGTTAAAAGCCAATTTGAACTTGAAAATCTCTGTGGCCCTCATGTAGGTTACTTAACTCGCACGATTTTGGGAGTAATATCTCTCAATTTGTTTCGCAGCCCTCTAACAAAGGACGGCATTTCAAGCTTAAAGGCCTAGATATATTCATTTCTGAGATATTCATTACTGATGAAATATTTCGCACAGGCAGAGGTGTATGGAGGTGGAACTGAATAACAAATGTCATTACCATTGGTGCAGTCGATCAAAGGTTTTATGATATACACACACACTCACACACGCGTACACACATTTAGAATATATGAATAATGCCGATCTCACAATGATTCGTTTCATATGATGGAAATAGGCCACTTAAATAATATCAAAGGTAGTTCTTAAGTCCATATCCGGATAAAGCAGCTAGTATTCTTGGCTGTCGCCCCAGAGGTTAGGATTCGATACCTGTCTCTGCCAAGAAATTTAATTATGGTCTGTGGGCTGGACACAACGCCCTCGTACGGCAAAACAGAGTGTGGTTTTCCATATCGCCCTGGAGGTCCGGGTTTAATTCCTGGCTCTACCCAAAATTGTTATTCTCGTCTGATTGCTGGAACGGGTACATTCAGCGTAGTGAACCAACAGAAAAAGAGGGTTCGGCTCCCACCATAGCCGTATTGAAAATGGTTTCTCGTGGTTTCCTACTTCTATTCAATGCTAATGTCTGCATAGTTCCTAACTGAAGTCCACGGCTGTTTCCTTCCCAATACTCACCAGAAGTAAAAATACACACATTTACACAGCCATCACAATTAGACAGATTATCAGGCAAATTCCACACGCTCCCAAATTCAAGAGGATAAATGATCACCATGTCGCAAAGCCCCTAAATAAATTAACAATATCAAAATATTGATATGTCTAGACTTTGTTCGAGGGGGGCATCAAAGGTGAGTAACTCTGTATAGCCCTGCACATCAGTTCATACAGTGCATTTACCTCTGTTTTAAAGAGAAAATTATACTGTTTGACTGTACCTCAACATAGTCTGGGGACGTGATCACCTTAATGAAGCGAGTTGGAGCAGTGCCGGTCTGACTGTTATCACCTCCTCGCTGTGTCTGGAACCCTAGCAAATGCTTAGCGTCCTGCTTGGCAACAGCGTACGTCGGGTCGGGTCCAGAAAAGCTAGGCACAGAAACCAAAACAGTCACTGTCGAGTGAAATGGTCATTGATGGGGTACAGGTTATTAAATTGGCGTAAACCACAAACAAACTTTTATTTAAGGAGAGCCCAATGAACAATTTGCATATCACTACAGACGTTGATCAGTCTTTAGTGTTATTTATTGAAATTCAAAAATGTGTCTAGGTGTTGCAACAGAATTTATTTTAATTAGTCTTTAGTATGTTATTTGAGGTTTATGCTACTTGACATGGAATTAAACCGTTTGCCTGAATCTGTAAATAGTCTGGGGACTAAGGAAGAGTGTAAGGAATGATACTTAAATACAGACTAGTGTTAGATTATTATTAATATAATTATTAGCATTTTAACTCATTGAATTATTATTGACTGAAATGTTTGCCTGATTTGGTGGGAGAGCACAAGGATATCCATAGCTTGATACGAAATATTAGACGACGTTTTCAGTGTTGTCTTTGTAATATTTATTAACAGACTTGATTCTTAGTCGGTCAAATCTGGTATTTACACCCCTCCCCCCCCCCCCACCTTGCTTGTTAGAGGAGTGTATGAATAATTCAAGTAACATTCCTTTCAATAGTTGGAGATAAATTAACTGTTCCTCCACGCCCAATCTAATTGAGCACACTAGTGTTGACCGACGGAAAAGCAATTCCTCCTGCAGGCATTCACCGGCTGACGAATTCTTAGTGGCATCCCTGACCTAGGTCCTCGCGCGGCCACACTAACTAGGACAACAGGCGGGGCAAAGAGGTACACTGCTCATGTCGTATAGAAGATCGATGCTTCAAGCTTGCTTAATGTGGTTTTTATTTCTAATCGATTCATTGTGGAATTTTTGTCAGAAAGCTTTCTTTATCTCCTCCTTCTTTCTCAGCAAAACATGATTCAGCAATTTATACATAGGTGTTACAATGGAGAAGGCAACGGGAAACCACTCCATTAAATATCCGACTGGATATCCCAAGAATCAGCAGCTCATGATGGAAAGCTCTTTGGTTAAATTCACCGGAGGTGAAATAGCTCCCCATTCGGATCTCTGGCCGGGGGCAGCTAAAGGAAATAATGGTATTATTAACAACATCAAGAAACAGAAAGGCGTAAGGAAAATAGGAACACGGATTGTTAACACATTATTTAAGGTGGGGAAGGTGGAAATCCTGAAATTCGAAATGATGAGATTAAAAATAGATATTCTCGATATTTCTGAAATCAGATGGCTTGGCACGGGTGACTTTTGGTCAGATGGCTACAGAATAATTTACTCAGGGTCAGAAGAAAGACCGCTCGGAAGAAAGGGGGTAGGAGTGATTATGGAAAAATCCTCGGGACTCAGAGAAGCGGGATATGTGCAGCATAGTGATAGGATAATTCTAGTCAAGATAAATACGGAGCCAAACAATACTGTTATAATTCAAACAACTACAAATGAAGATGACGAGGAAATTGAAAGAATGTATGGAGATCTAAATGACATGATAGAAGGAACAAGAGCAGAAGACAATGTAATCAATATGGGGGACATGAATGCAACGGTAGGGGAAGGAACAGATGTAACAACCGTTGGGCAGTTCGGATTGGGAGTCCGAAATAAGAGAGGTGAGCGATTGATAGAATTCTGCACTAGGCATAAATTAGTCATAACAAATACACTCTTCAACCATCCCAAGAGAAGACGATGCACTTGGAAAGCTCCTGGAGACACGAGAAGAGCGCAATTGGATTACATAATGGTAAAAGAATGGTTTAAGAACCAGGTTAAAAATTGCAGATGCTATCCAGGTGCAGATATTGTAAGCGATCATAATCTAGTCATGATGCACGAGGAAGTCAAATATAAGAAAATCATTAAGAGAAAAACTGTGTATCTACAGGTGACAAAACTTAAGACGCCAAATATTAGAGATGAGTTCTAAAGAAGAACAGATGAAATGATTGAAAGAAATACTGACATATTAGAGAAACCAATAGAAAGTCAGTGGGGAATCCTGAAGGAGGAAATACTAGGAACTGCAGAGGAATCATTGAAAAATAAAAATAAAAACAGCAGGAAAGCTTGGATAAGTGAGGAAGTTGTAGAAATGATAACTGAAGAAGAAGGTTCAAAAACGACACAGTTGACGGAGGAAAACAACAATATAGAAGACTGAGAAATGAAATCGTTAGGAAAAGCAAGTGGGACAAGGATAAATGCTTATGTGATATATGTGATGAAATAGACACCGATTTTAGAGCAAATAACTTAGAAAAAGCATATGGAAATGTGAAGCAATTTTTTTGTGAGAAAAAATAGAAGGCATGTGGTATTAAAGATGAGAATGGACAATACCTGTATGAAGAGGGAAAGGTTGGGAAGAGATGGAAATAATATCTAGAGAGCCTTTATAGAGATGAAGTTATGAATAAGGAAGTAATAGAGGAAGAAGACCAGACAGACGCAGAGAGTAGAACTCAGAATTTCATAGAGCACTGAAAGATTTAGAAAACACAAAAGCACCTGGTGTAGATAAAATCCCTGCAGAACTATTAAATAACTGCTGAGAGAGAGCTGAAGATGCAATGTATGGAATGATATGCAAAATGTATGAAACTGGAATAGTATCAACTGACTTTACTGAGTGCATAATAATTCCAATTCCAAAGGAAGCCAGAGGACAAAATTGCGATCAATTTAGGACATTAAGCCTGACAACACATGCATCAAAAATTCTTACTCGTATTATACTTAGGTGAATGGAGAACAACCTTGATAACAACATTACAGACAACCAATTAGGATTCAGAAGGGGTATAGGAACAAGAGAAGCAATATTAACTCTATGACAAATTATTGAAAAGAGAAAGAGAAAAGGAATATCAACATATCTAGCATTCGTGGATCTGGAGAAAGCTTTTGACAACGTGAATTGGAATATACTGTTCAAGTTATAGAGATAGAAGAATAATACATAGTTTGTATATGAATGAAGGGGAATAATAATAAGATCTAGCAATAACCAGGAAGAGGTTGAAATAAAATGGAGTACGACAAGGTTGCTCACTATCTCCTTACTTATTTAATTTGTATGTCCAAGACACCATAAATAGGATAAGAGAAGAGATTCAAGTTGGAGTAAATATACATGGGGAAACGATTGACATGCTCCGATTCGCAGATGACATTGCTTTAACAACATCTAATTAAGATGATCTTCATCAGATACTTCATATATACTGTAGTACAGTAATATTTGGGCGTAATTTGGCCGGGTACGGAAAAAATTAAATGACAACGAATTTCTTCAAAAACATATTCTATAAGACCCCCTGAACATCCCCAGAAAATTCGCCAAAAATCGGGTTTGGGGAACACCCCTAAAGTTTAAAAAAACGCCCGCCATCTTGGATTTTTCAAAAAACTGCAATAATTTATGAACGAAAAGTAGAAACAAGGTGCGGTTTTCGTCCAAAGTTGTGTTTCGGCTTCTAGGTGGTGTACCTACTATGAAAACTCACTTTCAAGTCGGGGACCGTCTTTAAATTTTGAAGAAAACACATATTATCTACCGCACTTAAAAAAATAATAAAAAGCTTTCTCCTAAACGAAAAGTGATAAAAGAAAGTTGCTGTTTTCGTCTATATAATTAATTTCATTTTCAGAACTTCTGTTTATTGTATTACTGCGTATGTAAGATGGGGAATGACCTTAAATTTCAAGAAAGAAGCCTGATTTCTTGGAATATATTTTAAATGTTGTGATATAGGCTACGAAGTAAACGTAAAGAAAGGTGGGTGTCCAAGTGCTTGTGCTTTTCTTTTGATTTGTTAAATAATATATTACTATTTTTTGGAAGTAGGGAAAGGGGAAAGTCGCCACATATGTCAGAGAAAAATATGTCCTCCAAAAATAAGGCACTGTAATGGAAGAAACAGATCTGTTCTTAAAACACGGCTTTGATTGTTATCAGGAATGAAAGTGCATAGACCTTTTAATTACCTACAATCTTTTCTACAATAAATTGCGAATCTAACTGTTTATACAAGGCTCCGGCTTTCCATACGCGATTGTTGTCGAACCGAGCGCGTCGCTACTCTGTGGCAGTCACAAGCGCACGCGCCCACTGCGACGATACTCCCACGTGATCTTGCACGATCCTGCAGGATTGGGTGCTCACGCTCACATCGTTTGGAGTTTGTGTTTATGTGCAAGGGTGCAACTTTCTGAAGATATAAGTAAGGAAACAGCGTCCAACGGCTCTACCAGCATTATTTTTTAACATTTTGTGGTAGTAACATTTTATCATTGAAGTAATAACGTAATAGCGGTAAAAAGCTCTGTTGTACACACTCAGATAACCTAACGGACTTTTCAAATTTCTTTCAATTCTTAGCTTATGAAGGATCTTATTGTAAACGTATTTCATGTTAAGTACACGAGGCTACATGACAGCATTGTCGCAGCCCCTAAACTTAAGAACCAACGTATTTCATGTTGAACGTATTTAATTCCGACAGTTTCCAAAAGATACTCCTTTAAAGAGTGCGAGGATAAACGAAGAAACGTTTGGAAAATCTCTGTTTTTAATTAATTTGTCACTTTCTCAATTTGAACAGTTAGAACATTTGTATTTGTCATATTAGCTATTAAAACCAAATCAAAGCGCGTTTACGAACGAAAAATAGTCTATTATTAGTGGTATTTTGTTTGCGGAAATGGAGCATCGTACGACGATGTGTTCAATGCCTACAAGGACTACGTACGAAGGCATTACGGGGAAAGTGTCATTATAGTGTTCGACGGCTACGAGGCGAGCACGAAAGACACTGCACATGGTCGACCGTTGCATCGGAAAGTCGTCAGCTAGGGTAGAATTGACATCTTCCAACATTTTGACTGCACCAAAAGAACAGTTTTATCCAACGTTGACAACAAAACGAATTACATAAACCTTCTAGGAGTAGCATTTTAGGCAGCAAACATCCCAGTCCTCCATGCACTCAGTGACGCGGATGTTCTGATTGTAGAAACTGCAAAAAAGACGCCGAATCTGGGTAAGAGCAGTCGTAGTGGGCGCCGATTCAGATCTTCTTGTTTTAATAGCAGCCTTGACGCAGCCGGACCATTCCATCTTTTTTGTTAGTTCCGGTTAACTCAACCAACTCCCAAAAGATGTACAGTAGTAAGGAGCTGCATCAAGTTCTCGGAGAAATAACAGCTCACATACTGTTTATCCACGCAATGATGGGATGTGATACCACCTCCGCCTTTTATTACCAGAGTCCGTTGGTACGCTTCAATAAACTGCACAACGACCAACAACTCCGTAAAACAGTCGCTGTATTCCTGGACGAAACCGCAGCACAAGATAAAATTGCAGCTGCAGGTAAATTAGGTATTTTCTTTCGTACTTGTTCTTATAATACGGGTATGATCTTTTCTTTCTCTGACTACTAGAAGTCGGTATACTGTACATTACCTATGTTTTGTTTGATTCAGGACAGGAATTTATCATCAAACTCTACGGAGGCAAACCAGGAGAGGGCCTTGACAAAGCACGATTTAAGATGCACATCCAAACCGCGGGAAAGAAACCACCAAACTTTCTAGCCTTCCTCCTTCTTCCGCTGCGGCACGTCAACACTGTCTGCGCGTCTACCACCAGGTTCAAGCTTGGAAGGGCAACCGTCTTCCACCGCAAGATTGGGGATGGAAACTCGAATGTGGAAGGCACATTCCTATTCAGTCTACGTTGCCGCCCGCGCCTGAACGTCTCCTCCAAATGGTAAGGTGTGGATGCAAGGGAGACTGCACAAGAAACTGCGAATGCAGGAGAGGAGGCCTCCCATGTACCACCATGTGGGCCGTTTGTGCAGGAGATGCTTGCCTGAACAAACGCACTTTCTTTGATGACGAGGAAGAAGATGACCCGGAGCAAATCGAAAATGAAACCAATGATGCCGCCGCCGTCTCTGTACAAAAGAGGTCTAGCATCGCCCCCAAAGAAATCTCAAAGAGAAGACGAGTTGTAAATAATAGAATGTTGTCTTAATATGAGTCAATGTCTAATAAATGTTATCTTCAATGTAAAATGTCTGCAATTTGTGTATTGTTGTCTATAGTACTAATATTTTGTAATGTCACTTTTAGCTAAAATTATTTTTGTAACCTTTGAACATCGTAAATCCATTGTACATGTTCTTGCCCAAAAACTGTAAATACTCTGTTATGAGCATTAGATTTTATTTATGCAATATAAGAGTTTATTATGACGTATTTTTTTCTAATTTAGGGACGTTCCCCCTCGTATATATCCAGTTATTTGATGTACACAAGTTGTTAAAGTTAATCTAATCTTGTTGACAGAATAGCATCCTTTTCACTCTTCGTTCAACAGTTACATCGATTTTTTTTTTACAAAAATCTAAGATATCAAGCGCCATTTTTAAAAATTTAAAGACGGTCCCCGACTTGACTGTTAATATTAAGTACAACATCAAGAGTAAATAGTAAGTACAACATCTAAAAGCCGAAATACAACTTTTGGTGAAAACCGCACCCTATTTCTACTTTTCATTCATAAGTTATAGCAGTTTTTTGAAAAATCCAAGATGGCGGCCGTTTATTGAAAATTTAGGGGTGTTCCCCAAGCCGATTTTTGGCAATTTTTCTGGGGATGTTCAGGGGGTCCTATAGAACACGTTTTTGAAGAAATTCGTTGTCATTTATTTTTTTCCGTCTCGAAGCCTAATTTGACCGTACTAATAATGAATAAAATCCTTAAAAACGAATTTAACATGAAGATGAATAAACATAAAACAAAAATACTCGTATGCAGACGGAACTGGGAAGATCATAGAAGAGCACCAGCAATTTATATCGAGAATGATAGAATACAACATGTGCTGGAATATAAGTAGGCCTATCTGGGAAGCTTGATAACGTATGATGGAACCAGCAAACGAGAAATTTGGAGTAGAATTATTCAGGCAAAGAACGCCTTTTATAGAAAGAAGCATCTCTTCACATCCAGAAGTATGGACCTAAAAATAAAGAAAAGACTGTTGAAGACATACGTGTGGAGTGTGGCTTTGTATGGTAGTGAGACCTGGACAATAGAGAAGTCAGAAGAGACGAAGTTGATGGCTTTTGAGACTTGGTGCTGCAGAAGAATGGTTCAGATTAGTTGGATACAACATAGGCTATAACAAATGAAGAGGTATTCAGAAGAGCAGGAGAAAGTAGAAGCTTTATGAAGAGTCTGAAAACAAGAAGAGTAAATATGTTGGGACATAATCTCAGACATAATAGCCTGCTATCAAGAGTCATCGAAGGGATGTTAGAAGGGAAAAACACAAGAGGAAGACCACAGCTTGCATACATCACACAGACAGACACGAACACAAAATCATATCGTGAATTGAAGAGGATGGCGGAGAATAGAGAAGATTGGTGAATTGCTGCAAACCAGCCCCAGGGCATTTAACGACAGAGAGCTAATGATACCATCACCCAACGCCAAGCCTCCTAGGAGCTACTTGGCAACTTATCATAAAACACAATAAGACGGGTGACAATGCATGGCCACGTTAATGTTTAGGCCGTATGATGAAACTTACCTCCTATCTCATGTCATATCATATTGCATCAGTGATGCATTAAACAGGAATTTAAGGGCAATTTTTACGGACACAGGAAGGAGATGAGTGCGAATTCAAATAAATAATAAATAAATAATAAATAAACAAATAAATAAAAAAATAAAATTAATAAGTGAATAAATAAATAAATAAATAACTTCAATGAATTTTAAATTTACTCGAGAGAGTACAGTGGATAGTCAAATAGTAATGGACACGCATGTAACTCAAAAGAAATCGAATAAATACATATACAGAGTGTATCTTAATTATACCGACAAAAAATATCTTGGACGCTCTGCGAGCTATGTAAAAGACGATGCCGCAATCGGATTGGCGGAGAAAATTTTTCCTTTCGAGAAAATGAGGTTTCTTTGTTACTTCCGGGCGCTTACTATTGTGACAAATTTCAGATAGTAGGAGAAGAAGTGAATGGCTTTGATAGGACAGGCTATTAGGAGTGCACAGGACCTGTTTTCTGATCCTCAAATGGATGGTAAATTGGCTTGCATAAAATCAAATTTTATATTTTTGCCAGAAACCATAACCTGCCTGGAAGAAAGAGGCATCGTATTGGCTAGGTCAATAAAGTTAGTCAGGAATTCTTAAGGTTGTATAAAACATGTAAAAGGTGAGATTGGGGACACAGCCAAACAGAAAATAAAATTTCTATTTGACAAGAATAAACGTAAGTGTATAAGACAGTGTGTCAAATAGCCAGTATGTTGCCGGGAGAAGACTTCAGAATTGACAATTGTGTAGAGGATTTACCAGCCAGTGATATACTTTTTTTCTCCATATATGCTTCTATTACGTCAGTGAAAGTGGAGAGAAGTTTCTCGACGTATAAAAAAGTGTTAACTGACAACCGCCGTTCCTTCATTTTTGATAACTTGCGGATGACAATGGTGGTTTATTATAACGCTAACTAAGGTATGTTCAGTTAGCAAAATATTTTTTCACACTGTAGTAGAAATGAAAATGACGTACTGATAATTGGTAATCTATTGATTAATAGTTCACTAATTCTACTAAGAATGTTTGTTATTCGAACCATTATTTGTACAAGACAATCATTATGAAATTGATATTTTTAGGTCATAAAAAATTGAGGTCATTTTAAGAGAATGTTAGGGCCCTATTATAGGTTTTTTCGATAATATTAAGGTCATCAACATCCGGTCCCTAGCCCATTAGATTATGATTATTATAATAACCTATCATACGAATCTTCTATTTAATCATTTGAATAGGGCACGTAAAATAAAAAAGTAGGTTTAAAAATTTCGAACTGTTGACATATTGAATTTTCGAAAATAATGGAACATGAGATTATTTATTTATTTATTTATTTATTTATCGTATGGCTTTTAGTGCCGGGAGTGTCCGAGGACATGTTCGGCTCGCCTGAGTCTGTGGCTGCTTCCAGCGGATACCCTAAAGGGTGAGCTACAAGTTCCGTTCAATTTCAAGTAGTTCCAACTTTCGCCGCCAGATATCAATGATACCTAGTGGTGAACGTTGGAACTTTGATAGAGCGTTCTGACGAAATCTAACCCAACAAATTTTGCTTTACACAAGTTTAGTCTGTGAAAGGATCTTTTACATGCCATAAATCTATGACATGGGACCGCCGGCTTTACTTCCCCTCCGAAGGAAGGCATACTGAAGGATTTTTTAATGGAACATGAGCTGACCTTATACTAAGCTCTGAATAAGGATTCGCTGTTCTTAGCATCACTGCTCTCCGGAGATTAGATGGAAAGAAAAATCATATGAAGTATTTGCAAATTACTTGGCCGGCATATTGAGTAGTTGCAGAGATGGTCTGACTGTTATCACCTCCTCGCTGTGTCTGGAACCCCAGCATTTTCATAGCGTCACGCTTGGCAACAGCGTACGCTGTGTCGGGTCCAGAAAAGGAGACATGCGCACCAAAATACTCACTGTCGAGTGAAATGGTCATCGGTGGGGTACAGGTCAATTGGCGTATGCTACAAAATACTTTCATTTCAGGAGAGACAATACACTGTGTGCATTTCACTACAGACGTTGATCAATCTTGGGTGTTATTTATTGAAATTCTAAAATGTGTCTAAGGTTACAGATTGCAGGAATATAGGCTAATGGTGTTGCAACTAAATTTCTTGTAATTACTCTTTAATATGACATTTGAGGTTTACGCTACTTGACCGTGAATTAAACAGTTTGGCTAAATCTCAACATAGTCTCGGGACTGTGGAAGAGAGTGTGCAAGGATACATAAATACAAACCAGTCACAGTAGTGTTAGATTATTATAATTAAACTTTAACTCAATGAATTATTATTTCCAGAATTGTTTGCATGATTTGGTGGGAGAACACAAGGAATTCCCTAGATTGTAACGAAATGTTAGACGACGTGTTGAGTGTTGTCTTTGTAATATATTAACAGACTTGCTTTTTAGTCGGTCAACTCTGGTTCATTCCCCCCTCCTCCTCCTTGCTTGTTAGAGGAGTGTATGAATAATTCAAGTAACATTTCTTTCAGTAGTAGGAGGATAAAAAAGACTGTACCTCCCCACCCAATCTAATTGAGCACACTTTTGTTGACCGACTGAAAAGCAATTCCTCCTACTTGTATTCACCAGCTGATGACTTCTTAGAGTCACCCTGACCTAGGTCCACGCGTGGCCACACTAACTAGGATAGCAGACGGGGCAACGAGGTACACTGCACATGTCGTATAGAAGACACTTATGGATTGATGCTTCAAGCTCGCTTACATTGGCTTTTATTTCTAATCGATTTATTGTATGGTTTTAGTCAGAAAGCTTTCATCTCCTTCTACTTTCTCAGCAAAACTTGATTCAGCAATTTAGACATAGCTGCTTCAATGATACCATCACCATACGCCGAGCCTCCTAGGAGCAACTTGACAAATCATCATAAAACACAATAAAATGGGCGAATATGCAGGGCCTTGTTAATGTCTAGGCCGTATGATGAAGCGTACCTCCTATCTTTTGTCATATCATATTGTATCAGTGGCGCATAAAACAGGAATCTAAGGGCATTTCTTATGGACACAGGAAGGAGATGAGTGCGAATTCAAATAAATAAACATATAATTAAATAAATAAATAAGTTAAAAGTGAATAAATAAATAAAAAACATCATCGAATTTTTAATTTACTCGTGAAAGTACAGTGGATAGTCAAATGGTAATGGACAAGCATGTAACTCAAAAGAAATCGAATAAATATATATACTAGCAGTAGTGCCCGGCTTCGCCCGGTGGATTTATTTGTTTTATGGATGATAATGAATACGACTACACAACTGGCACATGATACAGTACTTAAACTAACAGAAAATAAATATTTTAAAAATATAACTTATTGTGGTGGTGGAGGTTGTAGTGGGAAAAGTAGTACAGTATAATTGACGTAACATTCAGGTCATTTTCCCGTAATGATAATACTAACAATAATGAATAGAGAAACGACTATTTGCTAACTACAGCATTGACACATGTAATTTACAAACGAATTAAAAAATGATTAGAAAGAGGAGTAAGTGAAATAAAAGACACTGCCTAGGGCCTATATCTCATAGGCTTTTAGAAATGTAGACCCCAATAGTGTAGTCTTTTGTCACATAGCGCCGTAGGAATATAACCAGAACACTTTGGAAAACTTTGGCTGTCCCAAGCTCCTGCGGTAGCAATAGTTTAATTTATCGCCACATAGCGCTCAACGATAAGGTTCGGAATAAATGAAGGTAAATTTGAAAGAACGAACGCTTATTGTAGCTGATAACCTCAATGTACTACACCAAAACCATTGCACTTACACAAAGCCATAATATTTTCATGATGATGACTGCTTTAAGGGACCTAAGAAATCTTTTTGCACTAATTACTCCCCCTAACTGCAATTTATAAGCTGCGCGAGATTTTACTATTTTCGCAATTTTGCACCAGAACACTGGTAGGGGCGACGTGATGCAGCCCGAATTGCCAGTCAACAATAGACTTATTAAAATTCTCTTACAGTTACACTACTATGGACATGAATGGTTCTAGGGCCTTAATACGTGGTTTTCAAGTTCATTTTTTCTGTTTCTGTAAATGTAGGGAACGGAGAGCGTTGCCCAAAATATCAAGTGGACAGTGTTACCAGCAGGGTTTCAAAGTGTATGTAACATTTGGTGCAATTAGGAGAAACGGTGTAGATTTGTGATAAAGGGCCTAAATGCAGGGAATGTAGTAGTCTGTCCGAAAATTAAAGTGGACAGTGTCACCCGCAATGCTCCAAAGGGTAATTATTCAAAATGTGGTTCAGATCGGTGAAACGGTGTAGATTTGTGCAAAAGGACCTAAATGCAGGGAATAGAGTGGTCTGTCCGAAATTTCAAGCAGACAGTGTTACTCGTCGGGTTCAGATCGGTGAAACGGTGTAGATTTGTGCCAAAGGGCTTATATGCAGGGAATGGAGTGGTCTGTCCGAAATTTCATGCAGACAGTGTTACTCACAGGGTTCCAAAGGATAAGAATACACATTTTGATTCAGATCGGTTGAAAGGTGTAGATTTGTGCCAAAGAGCATAAATGCAGAGAATGGATTGGTCTGTCATAAATTTCATGCAGACAGTGTTACTCGCAGGGTTCCAATGGGTAAGTATACACATTTTTGTTCAGATCGGTGAAATGGTGTAGATTTGTGCCAAAGGGCCTAAATGCAGGGGAGGTGTAGCTTAATGCTACATAGTCTAGTATTCCTCTTTATTCTGGCTATCATATACAAAACGAATTTTTTAATCCGACGGGCAGTTCCAGAGATTAGCGCGTTTAAACAAACAAACACACACACAAACTCTTCAGCTTTATTATATTAGTATTGATATATTGTGCCCGCTCGCCACCGGTAAACGATGGCCACTGTGCACCGATGGGTCACTAAGCACATATGTGAAATTTGAGAACAATGCGAGCATGAGATGGACCTCGGGGTCGTCCTGGGCGTATATTCGAGATAAATGCAATATTATCCTCAATCTTCACGCGAGGAAATAGGAAATCACATTTCTGAACCACAAATTTGTTTGAGATAAAATTGTAGCGAACATTTATTTTCCATGGCCTCTAGTATAACACACAAAAATAACCTCCCTACAATCTATAGGGGAAAATATCTACTTAAACACTCCTGTGGAAAGGAAACATCCTGAATCCTACCCCTACAGTCGGTCTATTCCGAAATTAATTAATTAATTAATTAAATAATTTATTTTATTATTATTATTATTATTATTATTATTAGATTATTTGGAGTCCTGAATATGACCAAGTCATGTTGAATGTGGACAAGTCACGATTCAGAATGACCTGACATATCAGAGTGATTAAAGTGATCCACTACAGACTACACCATGTGGAATGCTCAAAATAGAAATCTATCAAAACCTGCGCTTCTCAAAAATGCGCTGGAATAAGCAAATAATCAACATGCGCTACATCAAAGTGCGCTCAAAACTGAAGTGATGATGCCAGAATCTTCACTGCAATAACCATAATTCATATAATTATTTACAACATTTACATTATCCTCATAGACTTAAATCAACTAAGGTTGGCAATCCTTGTCTCATATTTGACTAATATTCCTCTTATTATTTCTTCCTGCTCAAGTGAAATATGCATATATGAGAGCGTCTAATATTCTCGCTCCAGATGGATGGCTATTACTTAAGATATCAACCTGTCTGTTATCAACAAATATCATAATTTTTAACTGCCTTCATGAGCCATCAGCTATCGCATAATTCACAACATAACCTATATTCGATTCTGTTTTCATATTTCACATCATAATTCTAATAACGTATCATTAAACCTCATTAGGATGGTATTGCGCTTTTTGAGAAACACGTTGACAATTATTATTATTATTAGTACACTATCATCTCATCATTATTAATGCTCACGTGTTAAACCTCGCACACATTTGCGGAAAATTCAAATATTCACTATATTCTTGGAAACAATTATCATCACAACTGCAATATCATGGGGAACTATTTTACTCTCCCCATTATATCATATCAACATCATTTAACGCTGGGACCAGAGGCTACTCTACTCTGTCCAATAACAACAACATTTCTCATCTCACTCTGTCCAATAACAACACCATTTAACTTCAAGAATACTTTTACCATAAATGAGCTTCAATAATAGCTTATATTTCATCAATAAAGTGTGATTATTATTATTATTATTATTAGTATCTGATCTGATTTCCCTATTTTTAGCAACAAATACCTCCTTCACAAATTGATTGTTCACCAGTTAACGACAATTGTTATTACATCTTGAATTTATTATAAACAATTTCACAGAATTGTTTAACTCCTGCGGGATAAATATACGAAAGACGCTGTCTGTTATTACAACCTTAATAACGACAATCGGTCGTTCAAAAAGTGAATTTACTATTATTATTATCAGGCATCCATGTGAGATCTGTGCTGGACAAAACGGAGGCCGACAGGTTTTTCTCCGGGTACTCCGGTTTTCCCTGTCACAATTTCATTCCAGCAACACTCTCCACTATCATTTCATTTCATCTGCCATTCATTTAATCATTGCCCCAGAGGAGTGCGTCAGGCTTCGGCAGCTGGCACAGTTGATATCCTCGCCGCTAGATGGGGGCATCATTCATTCCATTCCTGACCCGGTCGGAGACTGGAAGCAGGCTGTGGTTTTTCATAATTAATGCAGTTTACACGACATAAACAATTAGCTCATCGTGTCCATCTAACAGAACTAGGCTTCGACCTTCGCAGATATGCGGAATCAATCACGCTGCATAACATATAACCTTCTGTTTGCCAATACACGTTGCAAAACTGATAATATTCATGGCAAAGTAACAATCTTCCTCGTAGCGAAAAATAATCGTGATACTCCATCCTAACACTTCAAAAATAAATTATGGGGTAGAACTATACTGAAATCTACATGAACTACATGCACTACATGAACTGTTCCCAAGTGACTATAAACTACTGAATACTCGTTGGATTAGTCAGACCTTTATAATGTCAACTTCGGCAGGGGGCGTCCATGCCTTATGGTTCCTTGGTAAACCATGAAGTCGTATCACGTTCCCACGTTGCTTCCCCCAATGAACTCTGACTGGCTGGTTCGAAACGGCCTCCGACTCTAGTTACTCTTTCCTGGATAGTCCCATCATCCTGGATAAACCATGAAGTCGCACCACGTTCCCACGTTGCTCCCTCCATCGAACTCTGACTGGCTGGTTCGACACGGCCTCCGACTCTAGTTCCATTCTCCTGGATAGTCCCATCATCCTGGATAATCCCATCATCCTTGATAATTCCTGGTTGGCGTGACCTCGGTCTACCGTCCAACTGGTGGGCTACAGATCTCTAGTGATAAACCAGGGTAAGCTTGAGGTCTCTTCGTCAGCATCATCCATCCTCACGTTCACACATCCACTTTTGTCTAGTCGTCCATAGCAAATCACATGTTACTGGATGTGGAAATTCTAGCGTGGTGTAGAATCGTGGATAACGTTGCTCTGTGGTTTTCAATTATGTTGCTGTTGTTCGTTAGCATATCACAATAGTTACAAGTGATTACTTCGATGAATTTGATGTTTATAGAACGTGCAGTCCAGTTTACGTAGCGATGTACCTTAAATTCGAATATTATACAATCGTGATATTTTGTACATCCAGACTCGTAGATTAAAGTGTACTTCGAAGATTTTGCCTGCGATGAATATTTCGATGATCCAAGAGCGTCTGAAGTTGACACCTCGGGTAACTTGTACTTTTCAGGTTGTCGTGTTGACAAGCGCTGCACGACGTGACCTTGCTAGCGTGCAGAGATCTGGTGACACACTCAGAATAACATTAAAGATTGAATATCTGAATTGTGAATAGCTTCTAACTCGGAAATGCGAATGCGAATGAATACCTGCTGCCTGGGCTCGCCTTTATATACGCTGGCGCTGGGCTGACGTCACGGGGTCTACACTCCTCAGTGAACGAGTACATATTATAACACCTGAAAGGCTCATCCGAGCATAATGAAACTCATAACAATTGTTCTTCATGCCCCAAAACGTTGTCTGACACACTTGGAAGTCATATATTCCTATTCCCTTGGCTCTAATAGACTTGTTAATGTGTGTTGCTCTCCAAGGTCATCCAATATTTTCCACCATTTTCCAGCATTCATATAATATTATTAAAAATATATTCAGGGATTAAGTGTCTCTCGGGCACATACACCACTCACTTCTTTCAAAACAAATCAAACTTGATTTTTTCACTCAGCATCAATGTGAGTAATATATTTTTAAGTTTGCTGATTGTACAATTGGCAATACTCCCTTGATTTTCTACTTTACCCTGTTTGTGATATCTATGGCTTTCTCTCCTATGTCATATTGATCAAGTACAGAAGATAGTACTTTTCTTTCCCAATCAAGTCTTTCTGCATCTCCTTTTCTGTTTTCCCCTTTATTAATGTTCTTCTCAATAGTTTCCTTCCTAAAAACTTTCTTTCCTGAAATCTCCTTCTTGGAAACTTTCTCTCTTGAAATTTCCTTGTTGAAAATTTTCTCTTGGAAACCTTTCTTTCTGGTTCCTTTCTTCCTTGTGGTCTCCATCCTATGAATTTTCTTCCTAGTAATTCCTATCTTATGATTTTCCTTCCTAGTAGTTTTTCCTCTCGTATTCTCCCCAGAGATTGAATTTCTTCTTCTATTCCTATTGCTGATGTCGTTGCTTGCCATAGAAATCTTTCTTATTTTGGCATGACTTTCTTGGATATCGTTTAATCTCCTGATACATTCCTCAACATGTTCAAACAATTGTAGTCCCTGTATATTAAGCTCTAAATTACTCAAATTCCTACCGGCTTATAAATATTTCTATCTACAAGGAAAGAAAAGGACTGCATGAATTTAACAGAGTGATTTTAATAATTAAAAAACAAGAAACTGATTAACATAGATGATAATGAACACGGTATGAATCTACAGAATTTAATTATTAACATGGCGAAGATTGAAACTAGATGTGAATTTAAAGTTACGTTATTGCCGATGCTCGAATTTACTTGCCATTACATTCCAATGGTAAGAGAGACTTGTGTAATTCATCGTCATTCGGCTACCGGTGAAGGTTTCATCTCGTCCTTGTGGTATGCCGTAGTGATGTTATGTGGTGTGGCTTCGTTGACGATCATCTTCTGCTCATTGTCGTGATGAGTAGAATTTAATGTGAAATAAATGAACAGGGACGTGATATGTCCACTTTTTAATTCGTAGTGACGGAATATAATTCCAGTCACAACTATCACCATGTGGGGATTTAGACGTAAATTTGTCTAACACCCTCGACCAATATAATGCTTTACTGGCGGTCTCCTGGAGAAGTATCGTAACGTAGACTTGTGTATCAACATTTCAGTAATATAAATGGGAACTAAACTCTTCAACACCTCCCTCCAGGTAGTTCAACATCTTTAAATTGCCGCTGACTTACAGCCAATCACAGGTCAGTCGTCATGGCAACCCCAGATCACATATGATAAGTCACATCTCCTCTTCATTAATTGGACCTGCCGACCCATGTGACATACTCGCAATAAGTAAAGTAATTGATAATAATAATAATAATAATAATAATGATAATAATAATCAAAATCAATTATCACACGTTAATAATAATGTTAATAATAACAAAGTAAAAAACTATATGCTTATGCATGTCGAATAACTTGCTGCCAGATGCACATTAATATGTCGAATTCGAGGTATACACAATAAGTGCTTCAGGGGCGTAGGTGCCTGCTCGAAAATGTTACAATAGGTCCCAAGGAAGGGTGCTTAAATTGACAATGCACGTGGTAGCCACGGTAGTTTCTTGCATCCTACGTGTTTAAAACTTACCTGTGAAATTATATCGTTATCTTTTACCAGAGTCTATTCCAGAGCAGTTATAAGTTCCAAAAGAAAGGCATTCTCCTTTTAAAGAAATATGGAACCACCAATTTACTTGCTTTTTAATATGGTATGGAAAATTGTGACTGTGTGCTTGTTAGATAGTCCTCTAAACGCTACAAATTTACAGACAAATCTCTAATATATTCCGAGAAGAGCCAATAAGATTTAAGAAGTTCACAACGCCACTATGTTGTATTCATGATTGTAAGAATTTCAAAGCACATATTGTCTTAGAAATATTTCATACTACTCGATCTTTGCAAAATATTTCAGGTTTATAGCTGTATTAATTTCCCAGAAAATGCAATAAAACTTTGGAAAAACTGTAACAGAATACGGTCAGAATTATTAATTTTCGAATTATCATTACTTGTGTTCAGAAAGCAGAGTGCGTTGACGCACAAGGTCATGGGGACATGCTCTATTGTAGACTTGGGAAATCACCGAGTGGGAACCCCATCGTCGGCAATCCTTCGTAAGGACTTCCGTGTTTTCCCATTTTCAACTCCATCCAAATGCAGGGACGAAACACAGAATTTGGGCCATGGTTATTCCCTTACTAATCCCACCCAGATTCATTCATCTTGTTTCACTTCATCCTTCACTAACCCATCTTACAAGGATCGAACTTATTTGTCTCCAGAATCCGGAGACATCCTTACCACATGGCTTGTTGCATTAAAACAATCATGTACCCGGTCGATATGTTAATTGATACGATTCAATTTTTCGAGAAATAACTTCAGGCCAACTATTTACTACATCCTGGACTTTCGAGTAACAGCCTAGCGGGTGCTATTGGTACCAAGAGTTATATGAGCCGACGCGAGATAGCGCGGCAAGTATCATTCAGTGAGTCTTGTATCGATTTGTCATATCGAGCTACGTTCAATTGTTTCGACCAGTTGCTACCGGTAACTTTTGTTGACGGCAATAATAAGTTGAGATTTTTATCTGCAGAGAGAAGATGTGAATTTACAGGAGCGGTTTAAAGTGAAGTTTAGGACGGCTAAAGCCGGGCCTGGAGCTTCTAAACCTTAATATGGACCCAACATCATACCTATACGTATAAACAGCCACCGTTGGAACCTTATTTAATTCTGAAACATTAAAATCGAATGATCTGTTTGGCCAACCAGGACATGTTGCGATGTAATATCTTGAAGAAGAAATAAATATTATAATTCTATATTTAGCAAAAGGTACGTTCTTATGTTTAAATGTGGAGATGAAATATGGTAGTATTCGTGAACTATTTATAATGTAAATGATGCTTGAATGAAGGTCGTGTTTATTTTGGTATGGTATGAGATTACATGAATGATATGCGTTTAGTCTAACATGTTAACCTACGGGTTTGTAGCTCTCTACTCACGATTCTGACTTCGGCACATGAGATGATTTTGTCAAGTATTGGTGTGGACACCATGTATTTTGTAGAATGTTATGATATTGGTCTCACATCTTAAACTAACCTCAGGTTTGTAATTTATTTACTGGTGATATAGACCTGATTTATGATATATGTTTGGCTGATATGTGTGTATGAAGTTGTTTCGTATGTTGTTAGTGTGATTGTTATGTAGTGACCTTCGGGGTCTGTAATTTTATTACCGTGACCTTGGCTACACGTAATTATGGGTGTCTGATCGTATGTATGTTTGTAGGTTATGTGTGACTTGCTATACATTTGGTTCATGAAAACAGTTAATTTCATCTCTCTTGTTTTCTCATGTAATTTTGTTATTCTGTTAAAGGTATTTTATTAATAAGCTGGTCCAGATAGTCGGTTCTGTGATACCAGTGTTCATTTTGTAAATTGTCCAAGGAGTTTTCCCCTACTTAAATGTTTTTATTAATTCTACCTCTCCCTGGACCTTAGTATATCCACTATGGATTCTGTGAAGTGTGTCTCCTGACACTTGTTAATGTATTATTTATTTACCCTCTTTTCGACTCAGCCAACGGTCAGTAAGTTTTTTAAAATACATATTTCATATTTGCATCTTCCTTGATTCTCGGCTTATGTTTTAATATTCCTTTTAAAATGAAATGTTTTTATATCTTTTTGTTGCATGCATGTATTTTTTGATATATTTAAGATTATATTTTTCCCCTGAAAATTATTGCTCAGTGTTCTTTCTGGACAGTAGACACTAATGTATTTAGTCTCTCTTTTGATCTGAGTAATGGTAAGCAGTAGTTCAGCACGCATTCCTCCCTAAGTATCTTGTCCGCTTTGTGTTATTTACTTATGTAAGGTTGTTTAGAGTCTCTGCCACATGAGAGGCCTATGTATCATTAATAACCATTAAATAACGTTTGAACAAAATATTTTCAAAATATGAAGGGAGAGGTGTTGGTTTAAATGGTTGATAGTTCTATCGTGGCATCCCTGACCTAGGTTTAACGAGCGACTGGACTAATTGGGACAGCAGAAGAACCAAGAGGTACACCGTTCGTGTCTTATTGATCGAGGTCTCAAGCATGCGCACTTTGATTTTAATTATGAAATAGGGCAGTTCAGCCGGTTGCATTTACTTTTCCTTTCTTACTATTCCAGAAAAGTATGTTTCCGTAATTTTAACTTTCCTATAACAAAGATATGATGATGATGATGATAATTGTTGTTTTAAGGGGCCTAACATCTAGGCTATCGGCCCCTGACAAAGATATGACAAGCCTTACTTGAGCGTAATGCCATATGGCCTGCATCAAATCACAAGTGTTTATTGTTGCTTATGCCACGCCCCTTAAACATATTTTTCTGTTTAAATAGGAACGTACAGTGACGTAACAAGTGGGGAGATTGTAGAGAAAATGGTTCATTCCTCTTGATCAAGAGACTGGTAAATACATCAATTAATAAATTAACTATTGTTAACTCTTCCACGAGACTGTACAGCGGTTAGCCAAACAATAACAACTACATTAACAAAGCTGACTGATCAGCAACCACAGGTATGATAGTGAGCTACTTGAGGCATTGCCATGGTAAATCATATGTCAGAACAAACTGAATATGCATTTTTTCATGGATTCGGTAGTGAGAACTAAAGTCCGTCGAATGCTCAAACCAGTATTTGCACAGAGACGGTAGGTAGTTCACATCATACCTGCCTTGAGGCCTTTCCTTGTCTACTTATAATTGTCCTATCACCTGTAAATAGTGGCCAGACTCAAAGATTGTTCTCGCATGGTTAGCAGGTGAACCGTCAAAATGGAAAACTTTTGTTGCGCACTGTGTGGCTGAAGTGCAAGGCAATACTTCAGTCAAGGATTGGAAGCACGTAGCATCAGCAGACAATCCTGCAGATCTGATTTCTCGAGGAACTGATCCTACAAACCTTTTAAATAATCATCTTTGGTGGCATGGCCCTGAATGGCTACAGTGTTCGGAACGGGACTGGCCCACTTCCAGTGAACAACCTGAATCAGAGATTCCTGAGCAAAGCAAGGCAGTGCTTAGTTGTTCAGTCCACTCTAATCCTGCAGACGTGCTCACAAGATTTTCTTCCCATCTCAAGCTACAAAGAGTGTTAGCATACTGTTTAAGATTCGTGCACAACACTAAACACAAACCTTCAGAACGGAAACATGGTCCATTAACAATAGAAGAGTTGCAGCAAACTAACATGACATGTGTTAGACTAGTCCAGTCAATAGCATTCCGCGAGGAAATAGCTGATCTTTTGAAACACAATGCAGTGTCAAGACGTAGCAAACTTCAAAGTTTAGTACCATTTTTAGACAAGGATCAAATCCTGAGAGTTGGAGGAAGACTAGAGAACTCCAATCAAGACTACGATTTCAAACATCAGATGATTTTGCCCGCTAAACATCAGTTTACTGATTTAATAATCAAGAGGGAACATGAAAGACTCCTACATTCAGGAAACCAGTTGACTTTAGCATCCATCAGACAGTGCTACTGGATCATCAATGGAAAGTCGGTGGTTCGAAGAGTTATTAACACTTGTACAAAATGCTTCAGGTTCAAAGCCAAAACTACACAGCAAGTAATGGGACAGTTGCCCTCAGTTCGTGTGTCTCAAGCAAGACCATTCCGCAACACCGGCACAGACTTCACGGGCCCTTTCTACTTGAAGATCGGCAATCCCTCACGTCCCCTTCTAACCCTGTCAAATGATCCTTCAGATGCATCTACCTTGACACCAGGTCACTTCCTTATAGGCGAACCCCTCACTACTCTTCCCGAACCTGATTTAACATTATGTAAACGGCCTTTGTTAACTAGATATAAGGTTCTGCAACAAAGACTCCAATCCTTTTGGAAGAGATGGTCATTAGATTACCTCACCCATCTGCAACAGCGCAGCAAATGGACGACCTCCTCCAGCAACGTATCACCAGGTACTGTGGTGCTGATACGGGAAGACAATGTTCCCCCACTCCAGTGGCCCCTTGGTGTTATCACAGAAGTGCATGGTGGTAAAGACAATGTGGTAAGAGTGGTTTCAGTGAAGTGCAACAGTGGTATTTTTAAACGACCAGTTTCCAAGGTAGCTCCGCTACCAATTGAGCAGACACATAATTTTGACTGTTAATATGTCAGTGTTTTAAGTTAGTGAATATTTTAGTGTTTTATGTCCTTGTCATTGGAACATTTCAGTGTTTCCATTTCAGATTATTGAAATCCATGTATTTCAAGGTGGGGAGTATGTTTGCTCTCAGGGAGAATATAAGTGTGTTATTTCCACAGTTGGCAAAGGACATTTATTTATGTTTAGGTTGGCAGCAGTGACCTGGACAGAGAGTGAAGTTGCCATCATGGCTGAATGTGTTTGTGTTTCGGAGCAACAGCTCCTTCGCATATCAAGTGTTGTGTCTTTTGTAACATGTACATTTTTGTAAATACAGTCCACTAGAGTTAATTCGCCAGTTTCATTTATCCCCTGATGTTTCATCTGGGGCACGTATGTCGCAGAGAGACACCGGCCTTGAGGTCTTTTCTTGTCTACTTAGTTGTCCCATCACCTGTATTTACTCATAAATACCTTTGCTAATATAAGGTAATAGCTGTATCGGAACAAAACAATAACACGTGTCTGGGAGGCTATTAGCTAGTAACTACTTCCAAATAGTTGTCTTGAGATTTCTAGTGTCTGGACTCTCACATACGTTTTGAGGCGAGATCTTAAAGATCTAAGGGACAATTCTGATATTATCGTGCTCCCAGCTGACAAGGGTAACGCGACAGTGGTGTTGGATAAGGTTGATTATGATTCCAAGATCTCGTCTTTGTTATCAGATCCTGTATATAGGATTAATAGTCGTGATCCTACTACTCGCTACTCAAATGTCACCGTCAAATTGATCAAGCAATCATCTATTCCAGCGGATGCAGCGAAGACTCTCCTTCCAGGGGATGCTATTCCTCCGAGACTCTATGGTCTTCCTAAAATACATAAAGAAGATGTTCCTTTTAGACCTATTGTTAGTACGATTGGTTCTCCTACATATGCCCTTTCCAAATACTTAGGTAGACTACTTCAGCCGCTTCTGGATAACACGCCTTCGTACATTAAGGATTCCACACACTTCGTGGAAAAGTTGAAAGCTATAACACTTCAGCCGGTTGATATCCTAGTGAGTCTCGACGTGGTGTCTCTGTTTACGAGAGTACCTATTGATGGTGTTATGTCTCTCATTAATGGCTTTTTTCCTGAAGACATCACAAGGCTTTTTTTTTATCACTGCATGACCTCCTCCTACTTTCTATGGAATGGGAATTTTTATGAGCAGACTGATGGTGTGGCCATGGGTAGTCCTCTCTCTCCTGTTGTGGCTAATTTCTTCATGGAGAACTTTGAAGAGAAAGCTTTGTCGTCGGCTCCTTTCAAACCGAAGATCTGGTGGCGTTATGTGGATGACACGTTCGTTGTTTGGACGGAAGGTGAGGAAAATCTTAGCCATTTCCTGGATCACCTTAATCTCCAGCACCCTTCTATTTGTTTCACCATGGAAAAGGAATCTGACGGCAAAATAGCGTTTTTAGATGTTCTCGTCACCAAGAAAGAGGATGGATCTTTAGGACACAGCGTTTTTCGTAAGCCAACACACACCAATAGATATCTCCACGCAAGTTCTCACCATCACCCTGCCCAGAAACATGGTATCCTTACAACTCTAACTACCCGGGCTAGGAGGATTTGTGAAGTGTCTTCTTTACAAGAAGAAATTAATACCTTGCGAACCACCTTTGAGAGCAACGGTTATAGCAAGGCTTTGATCTCTACGGTTCTGAAACCAACAAATAATAATAGGACGTCAGTTGAGAAAAGAGATGTAAGAGGAACTGCTTACCTACCTTACATACATAACACGACGGATCGTATTGCTAAAATCCTACGTCGGTACAACATACGGACTGTATTTGGAACTTCTGTTAAGATTAGGCAACTCCTGCGACCAACTAAGGACAGTTTGCCTAAATTGCAACAACCGGGTATCTACAGAGTTCCCTGTACTTGTGGCAAGGTTTACATCGGGCAGACTTCGAGAACAATATGCACTCGCATTAAGGAACATAATAGATGTATCAGGCTCATTCAACCTGATAAATCAGCTGTTGCCGATCATGCATTAACACCTGGCCATGATGTCATGTTCCAAGGAGTGGATGTTCTTGCCCGTATAAAGCAATATCGTCCCAGAATCATCAGGGAGGCGGTTGAAATACGCAAACACCCAGATAATTTCAACCGCGACACCGGCTACAATCTCAGTGAATCCTGGCTACCTATTATCAGAACCCTGAGAAAGTAATTCACTGCTGCTTTCCGTTGTCCCTAACATGGGACTATAATGGCGTCCATCTTTGGGCACCTTCTATATGTTCTTTGTTGCTTTCTCTTAGCAATCATTGTCGTATTCCAGATTATTCCTGACGAAGAAAGGCATGGTTTCTTTCGAAACGCGTCGAATTGGGCATAAGCCCAAAATTCAACATTATGAACATTCCTTAGATTGTTACGAAATATTAGAATACGTTTTCAGTGTTGTTTTGGAATATATTAACGGACTTCCTTTTTAGTCTGTACACTCAGTTACCGCCCCCCTCCCCCCAACTGCTTGTTAGAGGAATATAGGAATAATTCAAGTGTCATTTCTTTCAGTAGTGGGATGATGAAAATAACTGTTCCTCCCCACCCAATCTAATTGAGCACACTTTTGTTGACCGACTGAAAAGCAATTCCTCCTACTTGTATTCACCGGCTGATCACTTCTTAGAGGCATCCCTGACCTAGGTCCACGCGTGGCCAGACTAACTTGGACAGCTGACGGGGTAAAGAGGTACACTGCACATGTCGTATAGAAGACACTTATGGATCTATGCTTCAAGCTCGCTTACATTGGCTTTTATTTCTAATCGATTTACTATGGGATTTTAGACAGAAAGCTTTCTGCATATACTCCTACTTCTCAGCAAAACTTGACTCAGCAATTTAGACATAGCTGCTATAATGATACCATCACCATATGCCGAGTCTCTAAGGAACTACATGGCAACTCATAATAAAACACATATATCCTACTGTTTTTAGCCTACATACGAGTGTGTGTATGTGTGTACTCTGCATGTCTGTCCCCCCATCAATTCAAACATGGTGAAACCGAATTGAACGAAATTTGGTACAGAGGTAGCTCTAGCAAAGGGCACCTCAGTGTCATGTTTATATCACCGCCATCTTGACGGAATCGTAATGGAGGCCACCCAAATGTTCAAAGCTTAAATCAAATTACGACAACCTAATCATCTGATCTCTACCAAATTTTGCAACAACATACCTTCGCGTGGGAAGCGTATTTTGACCAAACTACAAGGTCATCAACCGAATAGTTTGAAGATGGTTGCCGTGCATGTTTGCAAATTGATCCCCCCTATCAATTCACACCCAACGAAACCAAATCGTACCACCTTTGGTACAGAAATAGTACTAGCAAGGGAAAACTCAGTGTCATGTTGCATATATCGCCGCCATCCTAACAAAAAAGAAATGGCGCCCACCCAAATGTTCTGAGCATAAATCAAATTACGACTAATCTAATCATCCGATCACTACCAAATTTTGCAAAAATAAACCTTAATGTGGGAAGCGTCTTTTGCGCAAACTACAAGGTCCTCAGCCAAATAGTTTCAAGATGGTAGATGTATGAAATATGCAAGTATTAAGAGCCCAACCGTAACTTACGATTCAACAAGGCCTGGCCTTACCAAATACGCTCATCGTACATAGGGAAGTTTAAGCTGTCCTCAAGGAGGTGACCGATAGGATATTAGCATTTTAAAATAGAATATTATTCCGCAGTAGTGACTAATAGTTCAGTCTGATCGTGCCGTATCGTGCTTCTCCGTGCCGCCCCGTTATCAAAATGGAGGCTATTCTTTCCTCGCAAATCCATATATTTCCGTAAGATCATAAGTTTATATCCTTTTAGGAATGTATGGATCAAAATAATATATATTTAGCATCAAATGGTTCATAAAAACTGCATAAAATGCTAATGAATTCGTTCATTACAAGACAAAATATTCTAGGCAGTTATACTAAACATGTTATTAACGCAATATTTGGATTGAGCGATTTTAGCTCAATTATAGCGTCTCTGATTCGTAACCTGATGGTTCCGGGTTCAAATCCCTGCAGGTTCATTTTTTTTTACTTTGTGTTTTTCGTATTTCTTGACTTATAACTACTTACACAATATACACACATCAAAAAAAGTTTTGCATCACCTCGGTTCCAAGAGTTCCGGAACCGTTAAATACAAAGGGAATAGAGATCAACACAAACAACATTTCAGCTCGTTTTATTGCTCATGAGACCCACACATTGCATGTTGTACCATCATACAGCTAGACTTTCAGCATTTGTGGTCCAGATTGCAGTACACACCACTACCTCTAATACCCAGTAGCACGTCCTCTTGCATTGATGCATGCCTGTATTCGCCGTGGCATACTATCCACAAGTTCATCAAGACACTGTTGGTCCAAATTGTCCCACTCCTCAACGACAATTCGGCGTAAATCTCTCAGAGTGGTTGGTGGGTCAAGACGTCCATAAACAGCCCTTTTCAACATATCCCAGGCATGTTCGATAGGGTTCATGTCTGGCGAACATGCTGGCCACTGTAGTCGAGCGATGTCGTTATCTTGAAGGAACGCATTCACAAGATGTGCACGATGAGGTCGAGAATTGTCGTCCATGAAGACAAATGCCTCTCCAATATTCTGCCGATATGGTTGCACTATGGGTCGGAGGATGTCATTCAGGTATCGTAAAGCCGTTTCGGAGCCTTCCATGACCACCAGTGGCGTACGTCGGCCCCACATAATGCCACCCCAAAACATCAGGGAACCACCACCTTGCTGCACTCGCTGGACAGTGTGTCTAAGACGTTCAGCCTGACCAGGGTGCCTCCAAACACGTCTCCGACGATTGTCTGGTTGAAGGCATATGCGACACTCATCGGTGAAGAGAACGTGATGCCAATTCCGTGGGGTCCATTCAGCATGTTGTTGGGCCCATCTGTACCGCGCTGCATGGTGTCGGGGTTGCAAAGCTGGACCTCGCCATGGACGTCGGGAGTGAAGTTGCGCATCATGCAGCCTATTGCGCACAGTTTGAGTTGAAACACGACGTCCTGTGGCTGAACGAAACGCATTATTCAACATGGTGGCATTGCTGTCAGGGTTCCTCCGAGCGGCAATCCGTAAGTAGCGGTCATCCACTACAGTAGTAGCCCTTGGGCGGCCTGAGCGAGGCCTGTCATCGACAGTTCCTGTATCTCTGTACCTCCTCCATGTCCGAACAACATCGCTTTGGTTCACTCTGAGACGCCTGGAAACTTCCCTTGTTGAGAGCCCTTCTTGACACAAAGTAACAATGCGGACGCGATCGAACTGCGGTATTGACCTTCTAGGCATGGTAGAACTACAGACAACATGAGCAGCGTACCTTCGTCCTGGTGGAATGACTGGAACTGATCGGCTGTCGTACCCCCTCCGTCTAATAGGCCCTGCTCATGCATGGTTGTTTACATCTTTGAGCAGTTTTAGTGACATCTATGAACAGTCAAAGGGACTGTATCTTGGATACAATATACACAGTCAACGTCTATATGCCGGAGATCTGGGAACCGAGGTGATGCAAAACTTTTTTTGATGTGTGTAATATTAAGCATATTGAACCCGAATTACGGATGCCTCCGTGATACCATTTTTGTATTACGACAGCGGAACGCATATTTGATGTTTGAAGAGCGCGCTGAGTGCGCTGGTTCGCCGCGCAGATAATAGATCGCGCTGGGAAAGATACTTGTGGCGCTGACGGAAGAATCCACGAAACGTATTGATGGTAATATGGATTTTGTATATTTGAAGATTGAAACCGATCAAGGATTACTGGCTATGGATTTATATTGACGCCAAAAGAAGTTGCAAGCAAATCGGACGAGAAATACGGAAGATATAAACTTTTTTATAAAAGCGCATTTTGTAAGCAGACATTGAGGGAGTAAGCCCGACCAAAGGAAGAGCGGGGCGTGCACGCTTGATTGCAAAGCCAGCGACCCTTCACTTCGGTCCTGAACAATATATAAAGAGGCATTTCTGAGCTCTCAATCATACATTCTATTTCACCCATCCCCGAGTTATGGTTACGCCGAGTTATTCTTATTTCAGCCACGCCGAGTTATGGTTACGCCGAGTCTACCTCTGGTTACGATTGTCAGTCTGTTATGCTGTCAGTATTTTCTTCGAACAACGTTAGGGCTTAGTCTGTGGAGACTATATTATATTTAACCATTCTAGAAATGCAGTGGACAGGCACTTATGATATTCACGGAATACCATTTAGGAGTTCTTTGTAAAGTTAGTCTACGAAGCCTGGGACCATTTTTCTGGTACAGATTGCGTGGGACAATATCCTTACCCAGTTATAGGAGTTTAGAGGGACCTATCCGCAGTAGTGGATATGGATTGAATCATTCTTCATTACCCGCACACAGGCTAGTCTACGTAAGCAAGACCAACATTGCCCAGCGTGGTTAGGAGCATATCCTATTACTCGCATAGGGATTGTCTTAGAAAAGGCATCTACGAAAATGTCAACACTCCATGATTATAAGAGTATCTCCGGTGAAAACAAGTTGCTATTGTCAAAACTGTCATATTTGGTTAAAGACGGAACGTTACATTTTGAATTGTGTAATGAACTTTGAGTAGGTGGTGAAGGTGTGCGAAACCACGGAAATGTTTTCTATATCACATGGTATAAAGTCAAACGTTCGTGAAAGTAATCGAGATTTCTATAAGTGCGTAATTCAGAACGTGAATATGCATTACTAAATCACGAGTGGATAGGACAAAGGTGGACGCCGAAGATGAAGCAGATGGTGGCGCAGATTACCAGAAGGGGGGTTTCCATACCTTTGGAATATTGGGGAACCCATTGGACTATGACGTCAACCGAGGACACGCATCGCCATGAAACATCAGAGAAATAACATGAGCTGAACTATGAAAATGTAGTATTACTAGTTGTATGTAATTGAGAATCCATTAATTCATTTATCATATAAAATATCATCACTATGTACGCTTCAAATCGACGATTATTTTCTTACGTTACGATTAGTCGTCTGATTAACAACTAGTGACTTCTAGTACAAATTTTGCTTTAGATAGGTTTAGACCAGTGATAGATTGTCTGGGTGACACACTGAAATCTTTTACTTTAAGATATGAATGCTTATGCAGTATCTGAGAAATCTTGGATTATTCAAATAATTCAAATAATTCAAATAACTTAAGTATTAAAAAATCATGTAATTCAAATAATAATTTAAATGTCGAATTGCAACATTTAAATCTCATTCATGAGATAATAATAATACATACACATTTAGTTAAATATTATAAATAATTGTTTAAGTTGAGGGTTTAATAGTTTCTAATATTGCAATGTTTAAATAGTTTTCCAATAATAATAATAATAATAATAATAATAATAATAATAAACTAAGATGATTGATTAAATAAATATTTTTATTTGAGGGCAATATAATCTAACAAAAGTTAGACATTGATGTATTTGAAGATGACACATTGTTGAAATGCACTATATATATAATAAGAAAGGAATAGAGGAACGGTAGGTTATTGAAAAACAAATGTGCAGGAATGGGAAGGATTTTGACCAGGAGTAATTAGAACTATTTTTAGAAGACATTGATTTGCACAAGAACTAAGTGGTGCTTGGAAAGAATACATGAGGTTGTATGCATGACGAAAATATTACACAAATGTGTTAAGGAAAGGAACTATACAATATTTATTATTATAATGGATGAATATTACGCGGCATGAGTGTCGGCATAAATTTATGATTTGTGTGGAGACTAGGAGTCGTCCACTGGGAAAATGTATTCCAAGTTTAATGTGGGTGAAGGTTGAATTTGTTATTGAGCACACGTTTGCTTATTGTGAAAAGATGGGTTGAGCCGTGTTACTGCCCCATAACCGGGTGAGTTAGCCGTGGTCGTTACGGCATGACTGCTGGCAGTCGCTCACATCCGGGAGGCGAGGAGGTTCGAATTCCCCCGCCGGCAACCTTGAAGATGGTCCTCTGTGGTTTCCATCTTCCTTCCAGGCAAATGCCGGGGTTGGTCCCTAACTATAGGCCTCAGCCGCTACCTTCCAACTCCTTGTCCTTACATTCACACTTTCCTCCCCAGACAACACTCCACACGTGACGGTACTTGTAGCTCACCCCATGGGTGCCCGCCTAGAATAAGCTACAAACTGGCGAGCCGAACATGTCCTCGGACACTCCCGGCACTAAAAGCCATATGCTAAAAAATAATAAAAATAATAATAAAAATTAATAAAATAAAAAAGCCCCATATTTTTGTCCCATCCAAGTACTGTGGGTGGAATTCTGTTCTATGATACCTGAGTCAATTATCCAATTTTCTATATTTTACGCCTATGAAATAAAATATTGTTAGATTTGATCAAACCTTACCAGATCCTGTGCAGTAAATAAAATATTATTGAGAGTGCATAAATAAATATCAGAATAAATTGAATCGCATAAGAGTTGATCGTCTTAACGCCATAATTGGATAGGAGTGATGCCCATTATTATTATTATTATTATTATTATTATTATTATTATTATTAATGATTTCATATTGCTGTAAACGATTGTTTGAATTAATTATTGTTGGGAAGATAAAAATGATAATAATAATTAATCTGATAACGTATTAAATTTATTAATTAATTGTGGAAGGTAATATTTATAACCATATCAGATTCTGTAAAAATGTGATTCGTAAAATAATAATAATAACATTAGGAATGGAAGGATAAATAGTTTATTCGGTAATATTGAACCAACTTATGGTAATGATTTATGCAAATTTGTTAATCTGATAATTTTTGCAAACAAACAAATGAAATGAAAACGATTCACATATAAATTGATTATTGTTCTGTGGAACATCATGAAAATGCCAAACAATATCAATATTTGACATTCATGTTGGTCAAATATTGGTATTAAAACAAGAAATAAATGAAGAAAATACTGAAATAATTCTCAAAGAAAAAATTGTTTATAACAATCACGATCTTGTAAAAAAAGCACATTATTCCTGAATTTCAAATGAGACTATATTTTTTCCCATCGGAATAACATGGTTTGTCAAACTTGAACATTATGAAAGGACAGTGAACTTTGGAAAATAGTTAATGGTGTTTTGTTTTTCGAAACACAGGGCAAAGTGCTATGTGTATAGCGACAAGGCTCAGACGAACTATTAATTTACTCTGGATCACCTGCTGTAAATAGGAAAAATCATGAATCGATAATTTTGATGCCAAATGGACTGAAAATGTTCTGGTCATTAAACTTCGAGTGTTTAAATTATTTTAGGATAGGAATCATTTTTCTAGTGTTGATGTTCTATGTCTTTGTGTGATTATTTTTGATGATGATTATTTGCATTTAATTTAAAAATTTTAACTTAATAATAAAATGAGATGTTATTAGGAAATTGTGGTATTTTCATTTCTCCTTCTCTCTCCCTTGCTTGTATATTACCGAGATCAGTGAAGCCAGCTTTTGTTTCTTAGTTTTCGCCCAGATAGACCCCGAGATATTTTTATCTCGTGCTGAACTGATTTCGGAAATTTGCAAATGTGGTCGTTGGACTTCGATCTAAACGGGTACATAAAGGTAGAGAGAGAAAAATTGGCGCCGTTGACGTGAGGGCTCGAGCTGTTTGTCATTTGCGTTGGCAATGACATGTGCTTGTAGGATTGTTTAATTAAGTGGGAGTTGTAAGTCCAGGTAGAGAGGACTTGTTAAATGTTGTGTTTTGAATTAAAATGTATTTGAGATTAGAGTTGTGACGGCTTATCCGTTAGGGAATCAATTTAGTTTATGTAAGGGGAGTTTTCATAAATTGAATATCCAGATGGAGGATAGTTTGATTTTTTGACTTATTGTTGTTATTTGAAAGTAGATTATTTAACTTGTAGAGAATTGTTTTTCCATCATATCGACGTAGGGTAGATCTCATTTCATTTGAATTCTCAATTACATTATGCTAGTACATGTTAATTGTAAGTCTTTCGGTTCCATTGGAGTCCTATCCTACATTAATATACATATTGAATGGACAAAGTATTGGAAATTTTGGTCAGGGTGGATGGCGATATCAAGGCTAGTGTTGAGACTACTGCTCAGCTAAAAAAAGATAGTTAATTCTAATAAATTAGAACGCCGGATTAAAGGAAACTCTAAATATATAGAAAATGAATTAACCGAAAAATTAACAGAAAACTCTAATTCATTGAGGTCAGATATAGAAAATAAAATAACAGAAAAATTAACAGAAAAATCTGATTCATTAAGGTCAGATATAGAAAGTAAATTAACCGAAAATTCTAAAACGTTAGAAAGTAAATTATCAGAAAGCACCAATTCATTAAGGTCAGAAATGACTGAAAATTCTAAAACTTTAGAGGATAAATTAACTGAAAATTATGATGCATTAAAAGAGACATTAGAAGATAGATTACAAGACAATATCGATTCATTGAGGTCTGATCATCATCATCATCTTCATTTCCCCTTTTCCAGTTGACACTGGGTGGGGGCAAATATGGTTCCTCTCCACGTTGTTCTGTCGTTCCACCATTCCTCTTCCGACACAGTGTTCCAATCCAGGTTCCGTTTACTAATGCTATTCTCCACCGAGTCCATCCAACGCATTCTTGGTCTTCCTCGTCCTCTCTTCCCTGTCATCCGTCGTTCCAGTGCTCGTCTTGGTAGCCTTACTTCATTCATCCGTTTGACATGTCCAAACCATCTCAATCTGTTTTGCTCCAGTTTGTCATTTAGTTTCTGTACTCCCAGTTCTTTCCGTATATCTTCATTTCTCACTCTGTCCCTCCTCGTTGTCAGGACCATACTTCTCTGGAATCTCATCTCTGCTGCTTGTACTCTGCTCTCATCCCTCTTAGTCACTGTCCAAGTTTCTGCTGCATATGTCATTATAGGAACATAATATGCTTTGTACATAACTTCCTTAGCCTTAATTGTTATATCCTTGTTCCATACTAGTCCCGTACCTGTTGATAGAAAGTTGTATTTTTTTTTCTGCTAATTTCCAAATCTAGTCTTCCATCTTCAGTCAGTTCGCTTCCCAAGTATTTGAAGTGTTTCACCACTTCCAATTCCTTATCTCCTACTTTACCGACAGCATTGGCTCAGCTGGCTAAAGCGCAGCGTTAGATCATGGGACCGAGCTCTCTGCTGACTCGGTAAACGCGTGGGTTCGAGCCCCACAGTCGGCCGTCCTTGAAATGGTTTTCCGTGGTTTCCCATTTTCAACACCAGGCAAATGCTGGGACGGTACCTTCTGATAGGCCACGGCCGATTCCTTCCACATCCTTGCCCGGTTTCATTCATCTTCATCCACTCCATCTCTCATCCCGACGCGCAGGTCGCCCACGGGCGTCGAATAGAAAGACCTGCTCTCGGCCTCTCAGGAGGCCACACGACAAAAAAAACTCCTACTTTGATTACTCCTTTTCCTGCTTTCTTATCTCTACTCATCACCACTGTTTTACTCTTCTCCACATTTATCTTCAATCCCCATTGCTCAATCATTTCATTTATTACGTCTAACTCTTCTTGTACCTCCATCTCATCCTCGCCCCAGATCACAACGTCGTCTGCAAACAACATTATCTTCATCTTTGCCCTACTATATTCTTTCATTGCTGCCTTTATGATGTCATCCATCACCATTACGAACAATAATGGTGACAACACACTTCCTTGCTTTAAAAGGAAGATTGTAGTTTTACGTGACCGTGAATCTTGTGATTATGAGCCACGGGACCTCCTTTTTACGTGGAATCCGAACCACAGGACATGGCATTTCACTTCGAAAATCTCACATGCATAGATTGCTTTAGTCCGGTGTCAATTTTAAACCATTCCGATGTCCCGACTCTAGTCTTCACACTAATGTAACTCCATGCACATTCCTTTGATCATGTCTCTCAGTTCCTGATAAAACAGACAATTCTAAAACTCTAGAACGACTGTCAGAAAGTGCTAGGCTTATGGAATTAAAAATTTTGCAAAATTCTGAAATGATGAGATTATACATGGTAGAAAATTCTAAAAAGCTAGAACTGAGTTTAGAACTTAAACTATCAGAAACATTAGAAGATAAACCTTCCAAGAAATCAAACATTTTTGGGGATAAATTAACTAAATTATTTGAAAAATCCAAGAATCTTGAGGATAGGTTAGCTGAAAATTCTAGTTTTCTTGAGAACAAAATTTCTGAAATTACCAAAGCACTAGAGGGAAAACTATCTAAATCACACACTAGGTTACGGACAATGGAAAATAAATTTGAAAGTAAAACTAGAAAAGTAACCGAGGATTTAGCAAATTTGGAAAATAAAATTTCGCAAGACAAGTATTGCAGAAAATAGCTACGGATTTTCAGGATACGATTGCTGAGGAACTGAATGAAGGAAAAGTAGTGCAGGAATTGAATAAAAGTATTAAGGAAACCGTAATTAGAGATATTAAAGAGTCTAATACTAATGATGCACAATATGAAATGAAAGAAGCAAGGGAATCTTTTTCCTCCCATATCAAAGTAATTACAGGAGATGTTCAACTGATTCAGAAGGACGTTTTAGATATAAATAACACTGTAAAGAACCATGAAACCATTACTGAAAAACTAGTCCAGGATATTAAAGAACATATTCAAGACCTGAAAGAAATTCGAGAACAGAAGAGTGATGCTGTTACCAAAGAAGCTATGGAAGAAACTATAGGAGAGATGTGAGTAGGATTCGGGTTGGGGTTTTCTATTTCTATGTATTTCAGTCGCCAAGGTTATTTTCAAATATGATATACCAAGAAGGGAATAATTAATTTTTTTAAAATATTGCCTAACGTTGAGTAGTATACGTCAGGGGTGTGTTTATTTAGGAGGTTTTATATATGATTAGGAAAAATAGCATTGAGCGTTGGAAATTTCTTACTCAAAACAGGAATTGTTCTTGTAGTTTTGATGTTTTATTTTGGTAGAATGGTTAGATTTATGCATTGTTAGATTTAGTTTGATGAAACCGCACCTGCCAACAATTCCGTATACCCCCTGAGATATCAGGAATCAGTTCCTACCACGTTATTAATGTGAATTGTTACGGAACTAAACTACAGCGCGTAAATATTAGAAATAAAAGTAGGTATTAATTCGTCTCTTGACGGTGTGTGACGGTCTTTACCGGATCGTCGTGCATCCGTTCTCCTTCACAGGAAGATACGGGTAGCTTATACGGATAGACTTCGGGAATGTTGATAAAATTAACTAAATATTCTGGTAAGTACTGTTATCACTTATTGTACATAGCTCCTCAGCGTGTGACCTTGGACGCAAGTACTCCATCGCCGGGAGTGGTTTCATTCAGGGTATCTTGAGCAACGACGAAAGCTTTGATTCTAGACTTAGTACCCTAATAGAACCATTTGTTATCTCAAAATGATATGTCTATGTTTATTATCTAAAATGGCCAACGTGTAAGGATATTTAGTCTTAAATTGTTGCTGTTTGGTGGATGCCAATGTAGATTATGTACGAAGAGCAATTTAGTCGATCACATGGAAATTGTATCTAATTTACGGGAGTTGTTTAGTGACGGAAGGGATACATTATTTATTCACGGAACAACTTATTACTTCTTCTTTTCCATCAGCAAAGAGTCAAAATACACAACAACCCCGGCAACATGTTGCGCCTGAATCCCCTCTGGTCACCCACAGAGAATGACCAGTATTACCCTTTGTCTCGACTGCTATCCTGATAAATTCGCGGGCATTCGTGAGAACTCGGCTTAGTTCGAGTACAGAAGATCGATCAACTGGTGAGAACAAGCCAGAGAAGGAGAGATTCCACGAGCTCCTTCTTTGTTTAGTCACCTTGTGAAAACTTATCATTTAGACATCCTAGAAGTATAAAGAGATCCACATGTATTCCAAATGGAGAACGCCTTCTGATCCTTCTGTCATAAACTCTCAAATAAGATCTCCCTTAAAGCCCCTCTACAAGGATTGGACTAATGTTAGGAAAATTTCGTTAGAAAGCTACCTATTGCAACGGGTATTGCACTCGAAATTATGAGTATCCATAAGAAAGGAACCGACATAGATTCGCACGGAGAGGCAGAGGAAAAAATGTGTATAACATAAATCGTGATCTGAGTTATTTTTATGCACAGGAAGGTTGGTAATGTGCAAGAAAGAGATTTACAAAATTTTAGCCTGAAGAAAGATTGTTATTTAGAAAACAAATGCAAATTCTGTATTATGAATTATATTAACCAAGGGAGAATGATTGGAGTAGAGACCAGGAAAGTGCACAGTTTTGCGAAGTTACGGGATAGAAACCAGTTTTGGTATGCGAGACAACGCGACAAGAAGACTTGAAGGTCAGGAGGGGTTAGCTCAAAAACATCAGATTTGATAACATGGAAGTAACCAATCAGATTAATGGATGATTACGAGAGACTATATAATTATTAAAATTATTTTTTTAATATTATAACGGATTAGAGTATATCAAAAATACAAGCATAGGAGAAGAAATTTAATTGGCAAAACAGAAATTGAATTACATGGCTACGATAGTAGATATGAGCAAATAAGTGAGTAAATTTGAGATGGAAACAGAACTTAGGAGGCTAGCACCAGAGGAAGAACGGGGTTCTTATCATTCGAGTATTACAAGAGGCAACACGTATTGAAAATCGCTCTACAAAATACGATGCAATGGCAACCAAGAAAAGTATAAAATTATAACAGGAGGAGATACCTTGTTAACAGTCCACTACCAGAGATTTCGTGAATGTATATTGGAAATAAGAAGAAGATTGGGAAAGATTTATGAAAACTGTAAGCAGAATAATATAACATCGAGTTAGAGAAAGTATACTTGAAACGATACTCGACAAATATTCACTGTCATATAAGTGAAACTTCAGCACGATATACGAGAACGCAGAGAAAGTATTATCACTACACTACAGTTTTTTAAAAACATCTACAAGACGCTTATTAAGATAAGTTCAAGATTAAGTCGAAGGGGAGAAACTACAGCTAACGACTTTTGTGAACTGAGAATGATGTCCTAACTTCACTATGGAGGGAGGTTAAACTACACTAACTAAGCGAGGTCCAGCGATGATCGAAACTATGCAACAATGGAACTTCACTGCAGTACACACAGCAGTAAGCATGGAAACCAAGAACAAACTACTACATGGAGAGGAGATTCACATGTTGATGTGGAATTCTCATCGTAAGCATATCACTATCGACAAACGACCATCAGGAACTTCTAGAGAGCAGCCGAATGAAGCAGTGTAATAAAAGAAGCAGAAAGCAGAATCTAGATCGTAGATCGCGAAGACAGAAGATGAAGGCGCGTGAGGGTCGCTGGGACATATCAGCTGGTAACCGGTCGAGGACGGAAGCCAAGTCTCACCTGCGAGCCAAGCAGCAGGCACTCCGAGAATGCAGGCACGCGTTTGTTGGAATGTGGACGTGCTCCCAGCACACGTGGCCGAATTCCTCAACTGTAAAGGGCCATAGATTCTGTATGAAGCGTTCCAGACACAGTGTAGACCAGTGATCTTTAACAACTATGTAGCTAGTATTTGTTTATGGGTTATTCCAGTGTTTGACCAACATCTGATTATTTTATTCTAGTTCATGTTATTGTTGTTGTTATACAATTTTGAAATTTTCTCAGTCAACGAATATCGTTTGTGACGTATTTTTCCAACGTTTACTGTTAGTATTTTCACATTAACTATTTTTCACTCGTGTAAGCTGATTTCTTTTGAACTTTCTTTACTTCAAGAGGAAAAATACCTGGATATGACTTACTCGGTGCCACTTATGATAATGTTTATGGTGTGGCAACATATGTCAGACAAGATATAGAAAATGCACATCTTATCTCTGTAAGCTATGCCGATGATATTCAAGAAGTTGTCATAAGAATAGGAGAAATGACTATAGTCAATGTTTATAAACCTCCCGGCATCAATTGGCCTTCTAAAGTGCTTAGAACTCACACTCACCCTACAACATATCTGGGCGACTTCAACAGTCATCATGAACTGTGGAAATACAGGCACAGCAATGAAAATGGAAACGCTTTGGTGAACTGGGCCGAAGACCATGATATTCATCTCATCTTTGATGCTAAGGATCGGAGCACTTTCAGATCAGGTGCCTGGAAAACGGATCACAATCCTGATCTTTGCTTTGTCTCGTCTGATTATAAAAGTCAACCTCTTCCAGTATCAAGAAAAGTCCTTGGAGACTTCCCACACAGCCGACACCGCCCAATTTGCCTTCAATTTGGGATTAGTATCCCTTTAATAAGAGCATTTCCTAGGCCCAGATGGAATTTTCAAAAGGCGGATTGGGACACTTTCTCAGTAAATCTGGATAAATGTGTAGGATGGATCCCACCAACTAGCTCAAACTACCAGCGGTTCGTTGGAGCTGTAATTAGCACAGCAAAGAAGTGTATTCCACGAGGTTTCCGTAAGGCATATATTCCTGGCTGGACAGAAGAGTGCGAAAACCTATACAAAGAATTTTGTGAAAGCAACGATCATGACATAGCAGATGAGTTGCTGAGTAACATCGACGCAGCTAGACGTTTAAAGTGGAATGAGACTGTTGAATCCATGGACTTCCGTACATCAAGTAGAAAAGCTTGGTCTTTGCTCAGAAAACTAGGTGGTGCTACCCCACGTGACCGCACGTATGATGCTGTTACCCCCAACCAAGTTGCAGCCAACATCGTGTCCACTTCCAGAACTCCTCAAGTTAGAGCACATACTATTGCTGCTAAGAAGAAATTAAAGGCACTCAAATCAGCCTGCACAACCGAAACGGAATATTCTCTACCATTCAGCATCGAAGAAGTAACGACTGCCATAAAAGAAATGAAACCAGGGAAAGCCCCAGGATTTGATGGTATTCATGCAGAATTCCTTTTGCACTGTGGCAAATATGTGAAAAAGTGGCTTGCTATGTTCTACACAAACATTCTACAAACGGGCAACATACCATCTGAAATGAAACGAGCAAAAGTCATAGCCTTACTGAAACCTGGTAAACCAAATGACAAACCAGAAAGTTATAGACCCATAGCTTTACTTAGTATACTATATAAGCTCCTCGAAAGATTGGTGTACAACAGAACGTGCCACAAGATCTTTGAACATGTACCGGTTGAACAGGCAGGTTTCAGACCTAACCGCAGCTACACAGATCAAGTCCTCTCCTTAACAAGCCTCATAGAAGCTAGCTTCCAGAATCAAGAGAAGTCGTCAGTCGTATTCATTGATTTGACAGCTGCATATGATACTGTCTGGAGACAAGGTGTCATATTAAAACTTCTACAAGTAATTCCATGCCTAAAAATTGCCAATCTCATCAATGAAATGCTCGGTAACCGATGTTTCCAAGTGCTAATGGGCAACAAGATGAGTTCACAAATGAAGCTGAATAATGGGCTGCCACAAGGATCTGTTCTCGCCCCTCTTCTCTTCAGCTTGTACATATCAGACATGCCTGAAACCATATCAAGAAAGTTTGGGTATGCCGACGACTGGGCACTCGCAGTGAAGCACAGAGATCTTGAAGTTACAGAGTCCATATTGACCAATGATTTGTCAGTTATTGGTGATTATTTCCGCAAATGGAGGTTGCTGCCAAGTGTGGATAAGACAGAAGTCTCATCGTTTCACCTAAACAGTAAATTGGCCAACAAAGAGCTCAAGGTCTACTTTGAAGGAAGACTACTCAAGCACAACAGAAACCCGAAATACCTAGGGGTCACACTTGATAGAACGCTCAGTTACAAACAGCACCTATTAAGAACAGCTGCCAAAATCAAAACTCGGAATAACATCCTCCAGAAGCTATGTGGAACGTCATGGGGCTCCTCTGCATCAACACTTCGTACTTCAGCTCTGGGATTGGTCTACCCTGTTGCGGAATACTGCTCCCCAGCTTGGATGAATAGCACTCACACAAGACTTGTTGACACTCAGCTCAACCATACCATGCGTCTTATAACTGGTACAATCAGACCTACACCTACTTTTTGGCTACCCATACTTAGCCACATACCACCTCCATCTCTGCGACGGGAGAGTGCACTTGTCCGTGAATACAAACATCTACAGAAAAATCCTAACCTCCCTGTTCATGCAGACATCCCAACCATCGGTAAAGGAAGGCTTCGTTCTCGCAATCCACCTTTAGAAACTGGAAGGATGCTAGTTAACAACGGCTTTAATATCAATGACTGCTGGAGACACACATGGCAGAGTAATACTACTACAGAACAACTGAAGATGCCATGTATATCGACCAAACCACCTGGTTTTGATTTACCACGCAAGATCTGGTCGGTTCTTAACCGCATAAGAACCAACACTGGCAGGTGTGCCGATTCTTTGTTCAAGTGGAAGAAAATAGCTTCTCCATGTTGTGACTGTGGTGCTGAAAAGCAGACTGTTCAGCATGTAATTTCAGAATGTCCTCTGAGAGCTTTTCCTGGCGATCCAACAGAGTTCCTGGTGATGACGGAGGGATCAATAGACTATATTCGTGGCCTGGACATTAATTTGTAATTTGTTATCATTGTAAATAGTATTTTTAGTGATGTTTGTAGCCATACGCTAAATAAAAATAAAAATTTTGAACTTTTCATTCATCTAATTTACACCGGAGAGTGAAGTAATTTCGTTAGTGTGTTGTAACAAGTGAAGCTTTGTCATGAAATAAATTAGAGAAACAGAAGGGATATTGTTATCCGAAATAAAATAATTTCGTTAGATGAACTAAATACATATGTAAGCAGAAACGTTAACTATTGTCAGGAGTGTTAGACAATTGCGTTTGAGACACTCGAGTATAGACAAATAGAATATTGTGAAACCCAGAATTTTATCACTAAAGTATAAACAGTATGCGTATTTTGAAACATAGATTATGAACAGAAGGAGAGGTGTGACAATACAAATCAGCCTATTGTCATAGAATAGTCTTGAAAGGCCATAGTAAAGGTATTTCATATCGCATGGAATTAAGAACGTGAGGTAAAGTGTATTTTTATTGAGTAACGAACACGAGCAGACTTAATTCAGAAAGAAACTACAAACTGTGTAACAGAGGTGAGTGATAAAAGCATTAGGAGGACGTATAACATATTTGTGTGAGAAAGAATATAAAGATGTACTAAGAAAGTATCGTTTGGTTGAACGAATAAGTAAAGAATAGCACGGAGTTGTATAATCGACAGAATTGATGTACGCGAGGAATTGTTTCTTGAAGTTATTACAGTGGTAATAATCAGTAGGGTTAGGTATGCGAAGATTTATTGTTTAAAGGAGTGTATAGGAGACACGTAAAAGTTATTCACAGAGTGTGAAGGTTAACTGAGATTACAGTGAGAAAATATGGAAGTACAGTATGTCAATAAATCAGTTTGGAAGTTTGAATTTGCACAAGAAGGAAGTGTGAGTAGTGAAGATTAAATGCCACGCACATATATAGATTTGAATATGGTAATCTGAAAGTCTTGTTTCGTAGTTCAATATATTATTGCAGTATTATTAAACCGAAAATGTAAAATGGAATAGTAATGAACTTAATTGTTTGATACATATATTCACATGGATGTAACTATATAATTTCATTAACAAACAGATGTATTGTGTGAACTAAAGAGAAGTGAGGTGAAATGAACTTTATATAAGTAAAGTAGGAGGAGAAAATCGTGCAGGTCGCGATGATGTAAATAATAGACATTTGTGTAAATAATAATAATAATTTCATGAGTATTACTATAAATAATATGTAGATTTGGAGCAACAATGCGAATAATAATAATAATAATAATACTGATAATATAGGGAGGTTTTGTGAAAGAAAGTAGAATTGGAAGTGGATTAATTTGGAAGATAAACTCACGGTGTTTAGAAAGTGTATTTTATTTGGTTAAATCTTTCAAAGAAAGATCACTTATAAATAGCACAAATTTTAGTGTATGAAGACTTAAGGAAGTCGGATTTATGTCAAGTAGAGACATAATTTTGAGTTATAGTAATTATTTAATTTTTATATAGATTTTTTATATGATTAGGGACATGTGTGTATTGTCCTAGCCTAATAAATTTGTAAGCACTTTTTAGTGTGCTTGCTCCATTTTTTTATAAGATCTGTTTTTCATTCGATGCTGAATTGCGATATAACGATACTACTAGTTCGATGCAGGCAGTTTTTTCGACATAACTATACCTTATCAACACCGAGAGCCGAGTTGCTCAATGTGCTTTATTTTGTTTTAGGCTGCTCTGTGTGCAACTAGTTAGTAGTATGGTTAGATATGTGTTATGTGAGTCAAGGGTTCCCTAGTCATCATTCCGGTAGGGAAATGTTGATTTCTTAGCCGGGTATTGACATCCCTACGATCCTTTTTCCATCTGTGCGGATTCTGGACGCTGACTTTGAGGAATTCGGGCGCAGTACCTTCTTTCGACTTCCGGAAAAGTTTGACATATCTTTGCGTTTCACATCCCCCAGACCGCAAAACCACCGTCAGTTCAAAAGTATGTATATAATTTATCTATATACAGTATACTATATATATCACTTTATTGTAGACACGATAACTACAGACATTCTCCACCAATCACTTTCAAATGCATGCATGAAAGTTTACCCTATAGAATCTCGGTCAAGTTTGTTAATGGGCATAATCGAACCAAGGGGGTTGGGAATGGGGGCCCTTTTGAAAAAAAGTGAAATATCGCCATAACTTTCTTAATATGTGAAAAGATTTTTTGATATGACCCATCTTTACGCGAAGTAATTTGTTGAGTTATGCCGGACATTTTTATCACATTTTGTGTTAATATACAGGGTGTATCTAAATTAAACCGACAAAAAATTCAGGGACGCTCTGTGTGTTATGTAAAAGACGATACCGCAATCTGATTGCAGCATCGTCTTTTACATAACACGCAGAGCGTCCCTGAATTTTTTTTTCGGTATAATTAAGATACATCCTGTATAATGGCTCAACGGACAATACAAGTTTTCTTTCGAGAACATTTTAATTTTATATGCATTGCCATGGTAAGGATTGTATTGCTTTGGAGTGGATTTATGACTTTCGTGGTGCACTGGCTTGCTCGTGACGTAGTTACACATGTAGCGAAACGACTTGCAATGGCCCTCTCAGTGTGTGCCAGCTAAGCGTCTTGGTAGGTGTACCATTTCCAACTGAAGAGCCCAATTGGTAAACTGGGGCGAAACGCTAGCAATTTGTTGAGTTAGTTAGTTAGTTAGTTATTGTTGTTTTAAGGGGCGGAACTACGAGGTTATCTGCCCATTTGTTGAGTTATGACGGGCATTTTTTAATCACATTTTGTGTTAATATATAATGGCTCAACGAACAATCATGTTTTCTTTCAAGAATATTTTGATTTTATAACCCTGACCTAGGCATAATGAGCGGCCGAACTAACTGGGATAGCAGAGGTACGAAGAGGTACACCATTCATGTTATACAGTATACCCGGCACCTATTGATTGCTGTCTCAAGCATGCGCACTTTAATTTTAATTTCCAACATTATGAAATGAGACATTTCAGGCCATTACATTCCTTTTTCCCTTCTTACAGTTCTAACAAAACATGTTTCCGTACTTTTAACTTTCCTGGTACAAAGATATGAGAAGCCTGTCTGGAGCGTAATGAAATATGGCCTGCAACAAACCATCCTGAATAAAGCACTCGGCAACACAAGTGTTTACTGTTGCTTATGCCACGTCCCTCACACATACTTTCTGGGTAAATAGGGACGTCCAGTGACGTAACAAGTGGGGAGATTATAGAGCATGTGATTCATGCTCCTTGATCAAGAAACTGGTAAATAAATAAATAAATAAATAAATAAATTTATATATATGTATGTATTCTTTATTGTCAGACAGATAGAATCCACTAGTGACAATATAATAATTAACAATAAAATTTACAAGTATAAACAAAACAAAAACAGCAAACACGAACAAAAAAAGAAATACACTAGTCTATTATAAATCAACAACCACAACCATACAGACACGCACTCAAACATCCTATCTCAAGCATTCAGTCATACAATCCCTTTGTAGAAGAAACATTGAGATAATTATTACAGAAAAAAACAAAACTATCTATAGTAAACGGAAAAAGGCAAAAACATAAAATAAAAGATAAGAAGAAAAAGTGCAGAAACTGGGGGAAAAAAATTAATTCAGCTGTACAGCTGTTAGCCAAACAGTAACAACAGCATTAATAAGGATGACTGATCAGGTACCACATGCATGACAGTGAGCTAATTGAGGCATTAACATATCGTCCATGAAACGGCAATACATCGTATCCCACAAGAGATCAATACAGGGGACACATAAAAACATTGCAGGATTTCAATATTACATCCTAAATTTATTATGAAAGTGTTACATTGATTCATTCAAGTCTCGTTTGACTGCTACAGTGCCCAAATGGAGTATTGTACATTTTTCTTGAATATATGTGGGTTATGACATTTTGAATCAACCAATTTGCACAGAATGTGGGTTGCGACGTTTTGCATGTTGGTACTTTCCTACAAATTTACTGTTTTCACACAAAATATAAAAGCTTAATAATTGAATATTCTATACACATACTGCTTAAAATAAAGTGGTTAAATAATAAAAGTCTATTTTATTGAAAATGAACTAATGTACTGTATCCAAGATCCTCTCAATGTTACATAATAGCCTAATATTATTTAACCATAGTCAGTAATTAGAGTTTCTTTCAAATAAGAGAATTAGTGTAAAGTAAGTAGACTATTCATTGATTAACTAGCAAAATAACACAAAGTACAAATATACCTACAACTTCACAAATTACAGATTGTATCGCATTGCTCCTTTAGGAAGGTGTTCATTCTATGAGTTTTCTCTACACATCAGGGGCAATTTTAGAAACCTAGTAAAACAAATAATCCACAGTCTGCTTCCAGTCGACCGACCGGGTCAGGGAATGGAATGAATGAAGCCCCCCATCTAGCTGCGAGGATATGAACTGTGCCGGCTGCCGGAGCATGTCGCACTTAGTAACCTAGTCTGCACAATAAAAATAACAAGAGAACATACATTACGAAACTAGTAGCAATCTTTTGCACCTCACGATATTTAATCATGAGGGAGTGAATCGTAGATGGCATGGCAGTATTTAGGAAGACCGATTTCAACTGCTGCATGTGATAAAACTTCTGGGAAGAAATTTTACGTGGTTCGAAGTGGAGTGAAGGTCTTTTCTTTAGTTTTCGTTCTATTGTGCTGTGGACTGAATCACATTTTATTAGCGTGTGCCCCCTTTCCAGAAACTTTTGCCTGATTGTGTGCCCGTTTTTGATGACATGGTCTAGCAAAGCATTTGCTATAATACTGTTCTTGTTTTGGTATGTGCATCCATCACTGTATATCGTTATTTCCTTATAATTTGCACAGTGGCATTTGAGGTAATCAATTAGTTGCAAACGTTAATGCTGACAAATCGGTATCGATTTCGCTGAACCGATAGCACACACAGTGATGTTCAGTTAAGTCGAAAACTGTTAAAAACTGCCATTACTTTATGGCATGTTAATTTGGTTTTATAATAGAAAGCACTAGACTGAATTCATGCTGCAATCTTAACTTCCTGTAAGTCCATGGTAATTACAGTGCACTGTTCCTGTGCAGCAAGAGTTTTATCGTCTGCGTTTTCTTTCCGTGCTCTATCTTTCCTAATTTTGTGCTGGATGCAGTCTTCTTCAGAAAAGTTACCTGCCTCATATTCAGCACACATCTCACATTGGTCATTTTTCAGTTTATGTAAGGACAGATTCTTTCCATGGAATAAGGATGAAAATTTAGTTCTGCTTACTGGAGTTCCATTATCATGTTGAATTTTCTCACAGTACAAATCATACAGCTGAGCCAAGGAACCTATAGCCTACTCTGTTCGAGAACTAATTTTGGTGTATTACTCCTATTGTAATGCGAAGGAAGTTTCGGCAAATCGTTCAAGAATTTATTTAAATGCCCCACTTGCTCTTTATGAGCTGCAGGTTTGTTGCTCTTCCTGTATTTCACCGTGACTTCATCTGAAGCATTCATTCCTGCTGAACTTTTACGCTCCCAATCACTCACAGAATGTTGCCCTAACCCCAACGTAGGGAGGAACATCTTCTTGCAGACAGGTTCCTGAGTACCATTCTTTCATTTAATTTTTTTTTTTTTTTTTTTTTTTTAGCGTATGGCTTTTAGTGCCGGGAGTGTCCGAGGACATGTTCGGCTCGCCAGTTTTGTAGCTGCTTCGAGACGGACACCCAATGGGTGAGCTACAAGTACCGTTGGGGAGGGAAGGAGGGAAGTTGGAATGTAAGGACGAGGAGTTGGAAGGTAGCGGCTGTGGCCTATAGTTAGGGACCAACCCCGGCATTTGCCTGGAAGGAAGATGGGAAACCACAGAAGACCATCTTCAAGGTTGCCGGCTGGGGGATTCGAACCTCCTCGCCTCCCGGATGTGAGCGACTGCCATCAGTCATGCCGTAACCACCACGGCTAACTCACCCGGTATTTAAAATAATAAAGGAAGGTAACACTTCTCCGAGATTATTCTTCAGATGTGTATCACTACTTTGGTACTATTTTCTTAACATTTTTTTTTTTTTTTTTGCGACAAATACCTTTCGCTGCTTCCATGACATTATTGACCAAAATTCTTGAAATATATAATTTCGCTCCTCCTCAATGTCATCACATTTTTGTTCAGCATATTTCCTACATGATTCACAGTTGCATCTATCTCCTAACTTTTCTTAATTCCTGGGTTGGTCCTGTATAACATTATTCTTTTTAATCCTATAGGCTAATCTATGTATCCCTTCCCTTGCATACTCTTCCTTTTATTTAAATTTCTACTCCAGCACTTATAATTACCCCTCTTTTGCCTTAAAGAATATCACGAGGGGAAGGGTGAAATTCTGTATCAAAGGGCATATCTGAAGCATCTGGGTTAGCTGTTATGACAGAAATGTTGGTGTCTGTAGCAGAATTTTGATCTTCCCTAGGCTCTTCCAATTCCCTGAGTGCCCCTCCGATCGGCTTACTACAAAATATCTAAGTAAACAAACAAAATGGCTACCTGCAATTTGTCGTAACCCTCACATATATGTGGGATACATCATTATGCCATTGCGGCTACGTATAACATTATGCTGAAAGCAAAATGTCGTAACCCTAACAGCATGGGATACGACATTTTGTTACTCATTGAAAACATCACCGGGGATACAACATTTTGTTTTCCATGAAAATAAAATAGAAATATTTATCGGAGGGATATGTCATTTTTAATGAAGCTGGAAACATAACCCACAAGCCTGAAAATGGCAAAAAGTCAATTTCGCTCAAATTGAGAGTTACGACATATTGCCGTTTCATAGACGATATATCGTTATGACCAGATCAATGATGACTGAACATAGAAATATTTTTATCGATGCTTATTTTTTACGAAGCACATAGGCCTATATCCTAACACCCGTTAAAGACAGCATTGCTCTTGATATTGGCAAGTGTAATTATAAATTGTTCGTAGTATTTGTTCTTATCCCATTTATAATATTCTCGCGATACTCATGTCCAAGTCAGATTACGTGTTTTCTAGAGCTTGACATGTATTTTGTGTAGACCATAAAATTTTGTTAAAAGCCATTTTGAACTTTAAAATCTCTGTGGCCCTCATGTAGGTTACTTCACTCGCACGATTTTGAGAGTAATATCTCTCAATTTGTTTCGCAGCCCTTTAACAAAGGACTACCTTTCAAGCTTATAGGCCTAGATGTATTCATTTCTGAGATATTCATTACTGATGAAATATTTCGCACAGACAGATGTGTATGGAGGTGGAACTAACAAGGGAACGGATTTCGGTGTAAAATTGTAATCTGGTTGAAATTTAGTACACAATATTCCTACAAAGTATTACAATGACGTAGTGAAAACCACACGGGCCACTTTCAATTTTGAACGCCAATATTGAACGCCGAAAGCCTGCCGGGCGGCGACATGAGCGAGGAGGTGGGAAGAGGTAAAGCTGACTTTGAATCATAGCATGGCTCCCGGCCACCAGCTTTCATAGCGATCACTTTCAGCAAAGCAGCTTTGTAGGAAAACTTCCACATTCCAAAGATCAACATTTGGAAGGTGTTCCAATTGAGCATCGTCGTTGTCACTTTCTGACATTTGTAAATATTTTGACTGTAAAGTTAATTTTAACATTGATTGTTATCTGTGCCAGTAAAATTAAAAATAGACACAATTAAGTTGTCACGCTTACATGGCTTCATAAAGGAACGATTTGGGATCTGTTTATCCAAAACTTCACTTTTGTTTTGCATAGTCCTACCGACCTGATAAGGGAGTGACGGGATGAGGGGAAGGTGGAAGGTGAGGAATGCAATGCATCACGGCAGGTCGCTGCCTGGTGGCCGGTAGCCATCCCGTTCGATTCCTGGCTCTACCCAAAATTTTTATTCTCGTCTGATTGGTGGAACGGGGTTCACTCAGCGTAGTGAGGCAACAGAAAAGATGGGTTTGGCTTCCACCACAGTCATATTGAAAATGGTTTCTTGTGGTTTCTTACTTCTATTCAATTCAAGTGTCTGCACAGTACCTAACTTAAGTCCATGTCTGTATCTTTCCCAATCCTCATCAGAACTACAAATGCACACAATTTCACAGCCGTCACAATAAGACAGGTTATTAGACACATTCCACACGCTCCAAAATGTAAAGGGATAAATGATCATGCTGTCGCAAAGCCCCGAAATATATCAACGACATCAGAATAATGAGTTACTATGTACAGCCCAGCTCATCAGTTTCATAAATACAGTACATTTACCTATGTTTTGAACAGTGAATAATTATGTTTGACTGTACCTCAACACAGTCTGGGGACGTGATCACCTTAATGAAGAGAGTAGGAGCAATGCTGGTATGACTGTTATCACCTCCTCGCTGTGTCTGGAACCCTAGCAACTTCTTAGCGTCCTGCTTGGCAACAGCGTACGTCATGTCGAGAAAAGCTAGGCATGCAAACCAAAACAGTCACTGTCGAGTGAAAAATGGTCATCGATGGGGTACAGGTTAATAGGTGTAAGCCACAAAACACTCTTCATTCAGAAGAGACAATGAACTGTGTGCATTTCACGACAGACGTTGATCAGTCTTTAGTGTTATTTATTGAAATTCTAAAATGTGTCTAAGATTGTAGATTTCTTGTAATTACTCTTTAATAATATATTTAAGGTTAACACTACTTGACTGGGATTTAAACTGTTTGACTGAATCTAAAAATAGTTTGGCGACTAAGGAAGAGATTAAGCAAGGATACTTAAATACAGACCATTCACAGAAGTTTTAGATTATTATTATTATTAGCATTTTAAATCAATTAATTAATATTGCCTGAAATGTTTGCATGATTTGGTGGGAGAGCACAAGGAATTCTCTAGGTTGTTAAAACATATTAGAAGATGTTTAGAGCGTTGTCTTTGTAATATATTAACAGACTTGCTTTTTAGTCGGTCAACTCAGGTACCTTACCCCCTCCCCCTTGCTTGTTAGATGAGTGTATGCATAATTTAAGTAACATTTCTTTCAGTAGTCGGATGATAAAACAACTGTTCTTCCCCCCACTAATTGAGCACACTTGTGTTGACCTACTGAAAAGCAATTAATTCCTCCTGCTTGTATTCACCGGCTAATGAAGTCTTAGTGGCATCCCTGACCTAGGTCCACGCTTGGCCACACTAACTAGGACAGCAGACGGGGCCAAGAGGTACACTGCTCATGTCGTATACAAGAAACTTATTAATCGATGCTTTAAGCTTGCTTATTGTGGTGATTATTTCTAATCGATTTATTGTGGGATTTTAGTCAGAAAGCTTTCTTCATCTCCTCCTACTTGATTCAGCAATTTAGACATAGCTGCTACAATGATACCATCACCATGTGCCAAGCCTCTTGGGAACTACGTGGCAACTCATCATAAAACGCAATAAAATGGGTGACAATGCATGGTCTTGTTATTGTTTAGGCCATATGATGAAACTTACCTCCAGTCCTATGTCATATCATATCGTGTAAGTGGTGCATTAAAAGGAATTTAAGGGCATTTATTTTCGGACACAGGAAAGGGATGAGTTCGAATTCAAATAAATAAATAAATAAATAACATCAATGAATTAGAATTTTACTCGAGAAAGTACAATGGTAATGGGCAAGCATGTAAGTTTTCCATGAACAACTAAATAGCCTAATTTCGTATATCCTACTGTTTTTTTCTATTAAAAACTGCCCAGGCGTTTAAAATGTTTTTCCAATCGATGTATACATAATAGCTTTTGATACACAACCTATGTGCTAGAATAGTCTATATAACTATAACTAACGGTGAATAAGACTCCTCTCGTGAGATGGCATCTTTAGCAACGCGTCACGGGAGTTTAATTTAAGTAAAGTCAAAAGCACGGCTTCTCTGATTTACCATAAAGTAAGCTACATAATTTAGTGCCATTAGATTATGATTATCATAAAATACTATCGTACGAATCTTCTATTTAATCATTTGAATAGGGCACGTAAAATAAAAAACGTATGTTTAAACATTTCGAACTGTTGACATCTTGAATGTTCGAAAATAATTGAACATGAAATGTCTTTACGCTAATCTCTGAATAAGGATTCGATGTTCTTAGCATCACTGCTCTCAGGTGATTAGATCGCTAGAAAAATCATTTAAAATATTTGCAAATCACTTGGCCGCCATATTGTGTAGGTGCAGTGATGGTCTGACTGTTATCACCTCCTCGCGGTGTCTGGAACCCTAGCATCTTCTTAGCGTCACGCTCGGCAACAGCGTACGTCGGGTAGGATCTAGAAAAGCTAGGCATGCGCACCAAAATTGTCACTGTCGAGTGAAATGGTCATCGATGGGGTACAGGTCAATTGGCCTAAGCTACAATATACTTTTATTTCAGGAGATACAAAAAAAAAGATACGAGCCTTACAGTAGTCGCATATGATGTGTAACATCTGACATGTTATCCTACTCGTATACTACACAGCTTGGACATCCTTAAAATGTTAATTTACACTCCATTTTCATACTGGTACTATGATGAATGTATAGATTGAATTGGAGATATGCTACTGTCACATTTGTGGCGCAGCGGTCAAGCTGTTAGTCTCTCACCAAGGTAGACCGGGTTTGATTCCCGGTCAATACATGTGAGATATTTGAATTGAAAGACGTCGACAGTACTCTCAAATACTGTGAGCACATTCCACAGTAACTATAACAATCCTTATTCTCAAGGCTCTCATACAGTTCGTCGTAAACAATCAAAACATGGCTTCCTACAATCATGAAATGACCTAGTCTCACATATGATGAAAATACAGCTTTTATTCCACTCATATAACAACATTCTGTTATGCATTTAATATTTGACTACTCACCCACAGCTTGACAATAATGCCTCTTACTTAAATGTCATTTGTCGTCTTTGTCCTACCCCGTGTGATGTTCAACCTTGAACGTGAAGCTTCATAAACTTCTCAATGACAAATGAAAGTCGGTGAAACATTTTCCACTGTGATCGTCAAACCAGTGCCTGCTAAATGCACTGCCTACTGTATTGCCATAACATTCTCGCGCTACAGAGCACACACTGGCTTGTTTCAAATACACACATTTTCAATTGTACATCCAGCTGGCAGTGCGTCTTCACTTCCGTCCGATCCACTTCCGTTCGATCCACTTCCGCCCGATTCACTTCCGTCCCCAATTTTCAAAATCACTCCCACAAAACTATCCAGCAACCCAGCGGAAAGATGTTACACATCAATAAACTGTGTTCATTTCACTACAGATAGTGATCGGTATTTAGTGTTATTTATTGAAATTCTAAAATGTGTCTAAGATTGTAGGTTGCAGGAATATAGGCTAAAGGTGTTGCAACTAAATTTCATATAATTACTCTTTGATATGTCATTTGAGGTTTACGCTACTTCATTGTGAATTAAACTGTTTGTCTGAATCTCAACTTAGTCTCGGGACTAAGGCAGAGAGTAAGTAAGGATACTTAAATACAAACCAGTCACGGTAGTGTTAGATTATTATTATTAGCATTTTAACTCAATGAATTATTTTATTGACTGAAATGTCTACATGAATTGGTGGCAGAGCAAAAGGACATCCCTAGGTTGTTACGAAATATTAGGAGACGTTTTCAGTGTTGTCTTTGTAAGATATTAACAGACTTCCTTCCATCTGCTTCCTTAGGCGTTTTTTATATCTTGAAATCTTGAAACCGTTTGTATGCCATTTTGACAGGTTTTTTTAACTATGCCTTTTAAACAGACGACCATTTCAGACCTTAGTATAGCGCCTTATTTCTGAGATGTGAACAGTTCTTTATAGGTGTATGATGTCCATTCATTGCAATGAATATCTCTGCCCTGCAAAGTATATAAGACACCACGGTACTGAACCCGAATTTATAGAGCCTTATGTATAACAGGAGACGAGGATCGAACCTGTCTTTACGTAACAATTGTATGTTTTGATTTAAAGGAGACGAGTATACTTTTCGCTTTACAGGCGTGTATTCCGATGGAATCAGGAGTTGTGGACTTGCTGCGAGGTTTTATAAAGTCATTTAATGTGAAGAGAAATGCAATGTTTTCTTGAAGATTATTTTTAACATGGGTTGAACGAGATTTACATTGAGCTGCGAATCGACACTTTTACGAGAAATTGACAAGTTTCGCTAGCAGGAACCTCTTTTTGTAATTGTGTGACAAGGAGGGAGAGAGTCTTCCGCCGAGCGACTTTGATGCACACGACCCTCTATGAAGCGTGTCAGGGAGCAACCCAAGGCACACGTCACCACTGATGGACGCCTGTAACAAAGAAGTCATGTGACCACGGCTAATCCAATCAGATAAATACTATCGTATGACGCAGATCTAATTATAATTACTTCATGAAACAATTATAAGTAATTAGTTTACGGAAATATGAAGCTACTTGAAAATAAAACACATGGATTAAATTATATTTTAAGGTGAAAGCTCAATGAAGAGATATTTAATTACAAAGTGAACATGTATTGTTTGCGCGCTAAGACGCCATTTTCTAAATTAAGGAGGGGAGACTTGGAGCGATTCTCAGAGTATTCCACTCCGAAGTGTTGTAGTAGACAGACGTGCAAATTTGAACTCCGATACACACATTGAAATTAAGGTTTACGAGCATAGTCAATTTGACGGGAGGAGAGGGGCTTCCTACGATCAAGCTATATGCAGGAGTTTCGCTGAATATTCGACAGTACAAAAAAGACTTTCATTTAAGGCTACATGAGAATCATATTGACAAACGAAGTAAATACATTTTTCAACCAACATTAAGAAAGTCAACATTATCTGATATAGAGAAGAAGCTCATCTACGATATTACAAATCCACAGTATGTTACGACGGATCTGCAGAGAAATATCTTCGGCTTATACTTCAACATATTCTTGAAATTATTCTACATGCTATTGAATTTGAGTCGGCGAGGGTATTTTAGCATGAACACTACAGGAGGAGACATGGCTTACTAAATGCATGATGGGGAAACACCTTATAACCGATAATGTGGATACCAGAGGTGACTTAGCCAGACGAAGGAAGAATCATGAAGATGTGGTACAGCAATTCCAACTGCAGTCCACTGATATCACAAAAAGCATAACAACTACACGAGATTCCGATACCACCAGGGAATGCTCGTAATATTTTCGCAACAACCTATCAATTCACCGATGAACTTCTAGGGAGCAGCAGATCGAAGAGATTGACGACAGAATCATCTGATTCAGAAGCATGCGAGAGATGCCAGTACGAGTTCCAGAGCACGAGACGAGGAAGCAGTAATGGTTCAACTCCTGGCGTACGAGAGTTCGAGGTGGAGTGGACTGGCACAGCTGATCAGAGATCCAGGCAGGCAATCCCGCCTCACTTGCATGCATTCACGGAATATCAACCGAGAAATGCAGTCGTCAGATGTTCATCAATAACCCAGGTTATCAAGAATTATTCAGGCAGAAGGTAATTGAGCGAATACGATATATTTAGTAGTTGTTTGCCATGTTATGGATGTCTGGAATTGGCCAACATTTTGTAGATATGTGACCATTAATTTTCCATGTTTTTCATAGCTTTGTTAGTCTATTTTAATTGATATTTCAGTCATTATAAGTCAGTAATATTTTCTACGTCATCGTGAGTCTATTTTGACGTTGCGTAAATTTTATTTTGATTCTTCGTCTGCTATATTTTAATAGTGAATAATTTTTCGATATGCGTGAATTCGTTCGATAGATTGTGGAATGTTTCATCATATTTCATCATATTTTATCAGCATATTTCATTAATGCTGTATTATATTGCTATAAACATTTATCTAAGAAGGTTGTACAATGCTTTTAAAGCATCTTGATATTTAAAATACTTCAGAGGATTTTATTATTCGAATTTTAAAAGAATGTATCAGTATTCTATGTTTTCGAACATATTTTCAAGTTATTAAAATCTAAGGATTTGTGATAAACAATTGACCAGTTCAATAGTGAACGTCACTGTTTTATTCAAGAGAAAGCAACAAGATGTTGACAATATTCAAGAAAACCGTAATGAGAGAGGAATGTTAGTTCATTGAAAGAACGAAAGTTTGATAACGCTATACCAGCGCAAAATACAATTGTATTACGAGATGGAATTGATACATCGCCTCAGTATTATGACAGATGGTAGATAAAATGTTACTATTCATTTCTTCAGTATATATATCGTATGGCATACAGAGGAAACAGTAATACTACAGTATATACAATATATACAAGTAATAAATATCTAGTAACATCCACAGACGAAACTAAAAGTCACAGTTGGATGTCAAGATCAGTAATCCACTCCACTTCATCATCAGTTGCGTTCTGCAGGTCGTCATATCCTCCCTTGAAAGACTGCGAAGGGCATTCCGACACAATATGATGGATTGGCTGCACTGGATCGCCACAATCGCACTGAGGACTAGAAATTTCCCCCCGTTTGTGGAGCCAAAAGTTACATCTTCCATGACTGGTCCGCACTCTGTTCAGTGACGTCCATATCCTTTTTGGAAGATGGAAACCAGGAGGTTTCCTGCAGGGGTCGGTGATCAATCCTAGCTCATCAGGGGTTGATGTAGTCCATTCTTCTCGCCATGTTTCGTCCCTATTGAACTTAGATTCAACAAGCATCTTGCCTAGATGCCATGACGGATGTCGAGATTTTAATCTCCCTTGCTTCTGTGGATTACAGACCTGATGTATGGGTAAAAGATCATTTGCTGCGCATTTGAACCGTACCCTTTTCAGAGCTGTTAGCCTTCGCAGGGGAGGAGGGTGAATGTTGTATAATACTGACAGCCATTTGAGAGGTGTGGATTTGAGAGTGCCCGATATTGTTCTCGTTGTATCATTTAACTGGACATCAACTTTTCCTACACGTGCACTATTGATCCATACGGGTTACAATATTCAGCAACCGAGTAAACTAAGGCGAGAGCTGTAATGCGAAGTACAGTCGCATTTGCTCCCCAAATTGTACCACAGAGTTTGTGAAGGATGTTGTTACGTGTTCTGATTTTAGCTGCTGTTCTGCAGAGATGTTCTTTGTATGCCAAAGAGCGATCCAGCACGACACCCAAATATCTTGGTTGGGTGCAATTTTTTAGCTGTTGGCCTCTGAATTGTACACGGGGAATGTAATTGACCCTCCTATTATCCAGATGAAAGGCACTGACCTCTGTTTTGCTGATGTTGGGCTTCAGTCGCCAAGTGTCAAAGTAGCTGTCCAATTTTAGGAGATATTGTGTGAGAATTGTTCAAGCAGTCTCAAAATCTGTGGACTGGGCTGGCATGGCTATATCATCAGCATATATGAAATTTCTGCAAATAGTAGGTGGAAGATCTCCAGTGTAAAGATTGAACAGAAGTGTAGCAAGAACTGAGCCCTGTGGTAATCCATCATTTAATCTATAGGGCCTGCTTATATTTCCATTTAGGTGTACTTCAATTAGTCGGTTGCTGAGCATGTTGTTGAGCAGTGAAGCTAATGTCTTGCAAGGAATGATTTTCAGGAACTTCAGGATCATTCCTTTTCGCCATACTGTATCGTACGCTGATGATAGGTCCATAAACACTCCAATGGTTTTATGTTTTTCTTCAAAGCCTTGTTCAATATGACTGGCTAGTGCTAAAACCTGATCACAGCAGTTTCATTCGGGTCTAAAACCTGCCTGATCGACCGGGATGTACTGTAGTACAGTAGATGAGATTATGTTATAAACAAGTCTCTCTAGCAGTTTAAAACAGATACTCAGTAGAGCAATAGGTCGGTAATATTCCGCATTGCATCCCCTTTTACCAGGTTTTAGTATGGCTACAATTTTAGTTCTTTTAAAAAGAGGATGTCACTAAAGAATTTAGCAAGCCATTTCAGAGTTCTAAGGCAACAGTGTTTCAGAAATTCCGGGTAGATGCAATCCAAGCCTGCTGCTTTTCCTAATTTTGTTTCCTTCAGAGCATGAGACACCTCCAAGACAGGGAAGACTTCTGAAAACCGAGTATTTGTTTCTGCTCTAGATAGGTTGATCTTCAACTCTTTTAGGATTTGTCTTGTTTCTCTCTTTTGATGTTTTGGCTAAGCCAACAATTCTCCTTGCTACCTGTTCGAGTTTTATTTGTGAGGTCTTGCTGCAGTAGTTTGGAGTACTACTGCCCAGCTTCCTACGTAGGGGCCATGCTTTCCTGCTGGAATGTTGGAAGTTCATGCTAGATGTCAAAGTATCCAATTTCTCCTTCCTGGCAGAGTCTAAGCAGTATAATAATTCATCAGCGATCTCCGTCTGATTGCTGAGTTGATATTCTTCATATAGCTCATTACACTTTGCACTCCATCCTTGAACATACTCTTTCCTAAATCCTCTGGGAATGTGCTTCTTCGCTATAGCACATATCAGTTCAGTAAAACGTGTATAATTTTCAAGAACAGGTGGTATCCATTGGATATTGTGTTCCATCTCACTGGTGAACGAATCCCAATTCGATTTCCATCTAGGGACAGGATTTGATCTTATAATTGGGACTCCAATGACAATTTATAAAGATCTGGTATGAGCTGGCTTCGTGGGAAATTGTCTAATACTTTTCTTCTACACGGGAGCGGTCTACCAAGTGCATCATTGGAAACAAACAAAGGTCTGGGTTATAATCCTGTTTCCATCAAGCCGAACGAAAGGTACCGGTACGCTTTTCTTTAGTGTCATACATAAGAAAAACATCTTCAGCCTCTACCCATTCTAATACACTATCACCATCTGAATTCGAATCTGTATATCCTCAGAGCACATGATGGCTGTTGAAATCTCCCAGGATGACAGTAGAGTGCTGTACATTCTGGATAATTTCGTTAACCCAGGGTTCGGTAGGTGGTTTATAGATGTTATTAATCTCCATGCCAGCAATCCTGGTTTTGATAATGAACATATTATTATCAGAGTTTGTACTTTGGACTTCCACCTGTTCGATGTTATACTTGGCATAAGTTGCTGTGTCATAGCTCTTATGGAAGGTAGCTGAAATAAGGCTGTATCCTGGTAACTTGCATCTAGACAGGAGTTGGTTTAGATCTTCACAATGAGTTACCTGTAAGAGTGCAACATCCACTTGATTGTCATTCAGCACTCTTATAAGTATATCGCTTACCGATTTGCTAATGCCCTCAATATTTAACTGCAGTATCGTCAGTGAATGTCCTAGTTCCTTTGTTGTCATTTGGCTCTTAGACGAACCGTTTGTGGTCATGATTGCAATTGTGTTGTATCCTCAAATTGCTGGGATATCCGCAAGAAATTTCTTTTGGCCCAGCGGCCAATGTTGTTGCTTATTTAGCACCACCCGGGGGGCACGTGTAGGGCACTTTAAGGTTACTCCTACGGACGTAAAGCAACGATGTCAGTAAATTTAAACCAGAAACGTGAGGATATGTTTTTTAATTTTATTAACTCAATGATATATACAGACAAATATCTTAAGTGTATTTGGTTAAATTGTAACGTGCTTTTAATGAAAGTTAACGACAACGAAAGTAATATCGCAATTGATTCGCTACAGTGTTGTATTGGAATGAAATGTTGTAAGGGAAGGATGTGCGTTGAAATATAGAACAAGTTAAAGGTATTTTACAGGCACGAGGAAGATTGTATAATCGACAGAGGAGAATATTGTAATTTGAAAGTTATATCATTCAGTCGTGAATTTCATGCATCCCAGGAGGTGTGTAGAAATGTTTTTTTATTTTTATTATTGGAATTCCATGCATAGTTGTGATGAGGAGGAAGTTTGATAGAAAAGTATGCGTATTAAGTAACACTGTATTGAGAAACTTGTTCAACGGAAATAATGTGTAATTATTTAAAAGGTCTACGACGTGTAATGGCGATATATATAAATGTATAAAATAGTAGTGTTATTAGTGGAGCAGCATTGTAATAATGCGATGTATAATATAATAACGAGTACTGTAAACCACAATATTTAAGAAGGATATTTAACCACGAAGATAGTCTGCTATATTAATCATCTATTATCCTTTTATTAATGATTGTAACTAACTATGAACAGCAATTAACTTAATTGATCGTTGCAATTGTTCACATGGACATGACAAATTTAAGCAAATATAAACAGGATGGTTGTGTGATCTTTTAAAGAGAGAGTAGTAACGAAGAAATATTGGTGATCTAGAAATATCGTGAAGGAGTAGAAGTAGGAATATCATGCTGGACATGATAAAATTGACTAATATTGTAAATATATTCATAATAATAATTTGATTTTTTAATAATTTTTATTAAGTCATAGAGTATTTAGGAACGAGATATTACGGAATGCTATGTATCATTTAGGGTTATAAAATGTATATAGTAGCGTTATATGATGAGATTAATCGATTCTCAAACTACAGTATGATCAACAAGTGGTCGATGTTTTGAATAATTCCATATACAAGACATCTATTAACGAGATTATTATTTTCTCCTTAATGAGGACAGAGAGATGTCCTAGCACCGGAACTCACAGTGCATTTTGGTTATAGAAGAATACAGTATTATTTTATTTAAGTGAGGAATTTTATTTTAAAGCGTGTGATCGTGTTAAATTGTTAACAGTATTTTTATCTTCGATAATTTTGAATAAATCTTAGCAGGCACTTGTTAGTTTCCCTGTACCTATTTATAGAACTTCACGATCTCTTCATTTAATAATCAATTGCGGTGGTACTACTAGTTAGGTACTGGCACCCTCCTTTTAAACCGTTCCCCCTCGAGATTGAAAGAACCTCGTCCTACCATACTTTGTCGTAGGAATATTTTGTACATAACTAGGTAGTAGTAATATCGTGTTTTAATAAATATAGATGTACGAGAGGTTCCTAGTTAACCATCTAGCGGGGATTTGTTGGGTTATCTAGCCGGGTATCAGCAGCCCTTCCGATCCTTTCCTTCCTTCGGATAATAAGTGGTGGATATGTGAATTACGGGTATGGTACGTATCCACAGTAAGAAACGCACACTAGCATGAATTTAGCCACACAACTGGCCCTCTATGACGGAGCGCCTGTACAACGACTCTGCTCATATTCACAATCAGACTTTTGTTTTCGTAATTCCTTGTGGTGCATCAGTATTCCATGCCAGGGGTGGCTATTATGATTATCTGGTGGTCCGCGCCTCCTATAAACAAGTGTTCAGATCTCAGACAGTAGATGCTGTAGGCCCCAAGATTATTGAAATTTTATTCTTATTTGCATGCATTCATTCACCTACTATAATATTGAATATTGCCATTTAACACCTTGTATTCAACAACGCCAACGGCCTAGCCGTGTTGAAACACCGTATCCCATGAGAACTCCGCAGTTAAGCAACATTGGGCGCAGTCGGAACTTGGATGGTATGCCGGTTCTAGTCACTGCGCGCTGTTAGCCAACATAAGGAGGAGCAGAAAGGCCCTGGCCACCGTACCGCAAGTAAACTCCAGCTGGGGGTAGCTTCTTCGGAGGCTCGGACCTGCCTTCGAGCAGAATACCAATTATTTATTTATTCAACAACAGGCTGAGCCCAGAACACTCCAGACTCCTACCTTACAGTATACTCTAAGCAGTAATTGTAGTAACCTGCATGGTTCTCTTCAAAACAATGGTCTAAACCAGTAGTGACATCAGCTGCCATGAGCAGGTCCATGCTGAGTACAAACTTGTGTAGTTCATTGGGGTTAAAACCACGATTTCCAAGCCTTTATATTAAACAACGACTACTATAATAGAAACGTAAGTTAATAAACGGATTATTTTAGAAGTTCATAAGAAAGCCTGGTGTCCTTTACGGTGGATTGTTCAGTGTTGTTTTAAACTAATCCTCTCCCCTCCTGTATAGTGTCTGCTGCCCCGTAGATAAAAAGATCTGTCGAATTTTTCCAGTGTAGAGATGATGTGAGTAGATACCTCCTGAGTGTGTTTGGACCTCTAATATCTCCCCAGCATCTCATGACGCAATGTAAGATCCACAATACAAGACATGCGCAAAGAGCCAGTGACACAGATCCCATCCGAATTGTGAGAGAATATCGTTAATAATAATAATAATAATAATAATAATAATAATAATAATAATTCATTATTACTGCTGTTGTTATTAATATCCTTCACTGAGTGCGATTGAGTTTGATCATTGCCGCCAGCCATAGTGGCGATAGTCTGGCCCAATGATTCTGTGTGCCATCGCACTCAGCTACCCAGTCAGGAGAGCATACTAATAAGAACAAAGGCAACAACAACAGCAAGAGCAATAATGAACAACAATGTTTCTCCCCACCCAATCCAATTAGGCACACATGTGTTGACCGACTGAAAAGCAATTCTGCCTGCTTGTTTTCACCGGTTGGTGAATCCTCAGTGCCATCCCTGACCTGGGACCACGCGCGGCCACACTAACTAGGACAGCAGACGGGACCAAGAGGTACACTGCTCATGTCGTATACAAGACACTTATTGATCAATGTTTCAAGCTTGCTTAATGTGGTTTTTATTTCTAATCGATTTATTGTGGGATTTTAGTCAGAAAGCTTTCTTCATCTCCTCCTCAGCAAAACCTGATTCAGCAATTTTGACATAGCTGCTACAATGATGCCACCACAATACGCCGAGCCTCTTGAGGAACTACATGGCAACTGGCTAATATAATAAAACACAATAAAAAAGACAATGCAGGGCCTTGTTATCGTTTAGGCCGTATGATGAAACTTACCTCTTGTCTTATGTCTTTTCATTTTGTATCAGTGGCGTATTAAACAGGAATTTAAGGGCGTATTTCTCCGGACATTGGATGGAGATGAGTGCCAATTCAAATAAGTAAATAATAAATATAAATAAATAACTTTAAAGAATTTTTAATTTACACGAGAAGGTATAGTGGATAGTCAAATGGTTTAGGACAAACATGTAACTCACAACAAATCGTATATAAACAAGTTGTTCCATGAAGAACTAAATAGCCTATTTCCATATATCCTACTGGTCCCTTCTATTAAAAACTGCTCCAGATTTTAAATGATTTTGTATGTGGTGTATACTACTTATAAATAGCTCTTGATGTACAACCTATGTCACCATCAACACCATTGCATTGAGGAAGTATATGCTATAAAATAACATTTTCAGTATCGCTGAGTAAGAGTCGTCCCGTGAGATGGCATATTTCTGTTACACCTAATTTAAGTAAAGTAAAGTGATGATGGCCCCCTCCCTTGTAAAATTCCAATCCGGAGGTAAACTAGTCCCCCGTTCGGATTTCCGGGTGGGGACTACTCGAGAAGGGGTTAACATCACAGAAGTAACAAGGAGGAAATCTGACATTCTACGGATCGGAGCGTGGAATGTTAGAAGTCTGCTGGGAAGTGGAAGGTTAGAAACCTTAGAAAGGGAAATGGATAGCTGGAGGTTGGATTTGGTTGGAATTAGTGAAATGCGCTGGCAGGTGGAACAGGACTTTTAGTCAGGAGACTATAGGGTCGTTAGCACTAAATCAAACAATGGCCAAGCAGGGGTTGGTCTCATATTAAGTAGGAAACTTGGACAGCGGGTGGAATTTTATGAGCAATATAGTGAACGGATTATTGTAGCAAAAATCAATACAAAACCTACGTGTACCACAGTGGTACAAGTATATATGCCTACTAGTCAAGCTGATGATGAGGATGTTGAAAAGGTCTACGAAGAAATAGATGAAATTCTGAGGTGTATCAAGGGTGATGAAAATGGTATAGTAATAGGAGATGGAATGCTGTGGTAGGAAAAGGAAGAGAAGGGAAGATGAGAAGGGAAGATAGTAGGAGATTTCGGATTAGGTGAAAGGAATGATCGAGGAAGATGGCTGATGGAATTCTGCACCGAGCATGAGTGCTAACACCTTATTCAATAACCACAATATAAGAATACTAGAGGACCCGTGCGAGAAATCTCGCTTGTTTATAAGTCATACTTTCCCCAATAGGTTTATAATGAGTGACTTTAGGAGAAAGGTTGTTATGTTTTTATTTCAACCAAAAGATTATGGAACACTATTTACATTTCAGTTAGAATTCCAAGCTCTACGATCTCCAACTTAAGAAGCCAATCACTGAAAATTGGATCATCATAACACTCACCAGTTATTCGATATTTAAGAAAGCATCTTGGTCAAGATTTCCTGCTTTATCTTGTTGGCTGAGGAGCCTCTTTCCCCCTTATCAGGACAGCCCTCGTTGGAAAATTTCTTCACGCCCCGCTTACAGTCAGTGTTAAACTCCTTCATACACTGCCTGCAGGGCAGCTTTCCCGTTCCTGTGTGAGGCGCTCTGCGCTAAACTCTTTTGTTCTTACGTGCAACGATCAGCGTGGCTGGTTTCCTTCTTTGATATTTATGAAATTAGAATGTAATTCGTCACAGTTAATGCCATTTGTGTGTTGAGTCCATTGATTGACAGTTTAGCCGCAACACTCTCCGGTTATTCGATACATTAACTATCAGTCAGATTTCCAAGTTGAACGTTCCCTAACATAAGAAGGCAATCAATGAAAATTGGATCATCATAACACCGGTTATTGGAAAGTTATGAAATTATACGATTTGAGTACCCGTGCGAGAAATCTCGCATGTTCATAAGTCATACTTTCCCCAATAGGTTTATAATGAGTGACTTAAGGAGAACGGTTGTAATGATTTTATTTCAACCAAATGATTATAGAACACTATTTACGTTTCAGTTAGATTGCAAGCTCTACGTTCTCTAACTCAAGATGGCAATCACTGAAAATTGGTTCATCAAATTTATGAAATTATACGATTTCAGTACCCAATCCATTGATTTACTAATTCTGAAAACCATGGGAAATTATAGACGATAGAAGAGAAACCTGTAAAAGAATTAATGTTTGATAGTTCTTAGGTTTTATACGCCGTAACACTCGCCGGTTTTATGATTTAGAGTAGGGCCTACTCAATCCATAGATTTACTGTTTCTGAAATCCATGCGAAATGATAGAAGAAAATCTGTAAGGGAATTAACGTTCAATAGCACACTTCATACAAAAAATGATAGGCATATATATGAAATTAGAATGCAATTCTTCACTGCTAATTTATGAGGCATATATGATGATGATGATAGTTCTAAGGTTTCAGACGACAACTCATATTATAGCATGATACAGCAACAGTATTTGCAAAAAGCACACTTCTTACCAAAATCGATATTTATGGAATTAGATTGCAGAAGAAAAACCTGTATCGCGGCATATTAACAAACCTGGAATTTAATAAATCCATTGTTCAGACTAATGAGCTTAAAGCATGTGTGTGCTGAGTCCATTGATTGAAAGCTTAGCAGTAACACTCGCCGGTTATACGATTTGAGTACCCAATCCAATGATTTAGCCGACTGATTCTGAAAACCATGGGAAATGATAGAAGATAACGTGTAAATAATTAACTTAATGTTTAATAGTTCTAATGTTTTAGACGACGTAACACTCACCGGTTATACGATTAGGGTACTCAATCCATTGATTTACTGTTCCTGAAAACCATTCGAAATGATCAATATTTATGAAATTAGAATGCAGAAGAAAAACCTGTAAAATAATTAACGTTTAATAGTTTTAGGGGTTTAGACGACAACTCATAATTGCAGCTTGTTAGAGCATTAGTATTTGCAAATCGCACACTTATTACAAAAAGTTATATTTATGAAATAAAAGTAGAATGCTATTCGTCATTGCTAATTTATGAAATTATACGATTTGAGTACACATTCCTTTGAATCACTGTTTCTGAAATCCATGCAAAATGATAAAGGAAAGACCTCAGAATGTTAAAATGACATGAAACGGGCGTCACAGCGGCCAAAATGTAAAGTGGACACCAATTATGGAGCGTATCTTACTGCAGCAACAGTAACTGCAAATCACACACTACGTTCAGTTTTTTAAAAGTATTTTTTTAAAGAAATTATAGATATTTATGAAATTAGAGTGCAATTCGTCACTGGTAATGTATATTCTCTTTCATGTGGAAGCTCATTTTTTACGATCGATCGCTTGTGAGCGCCGCAGGAGGGATGCATACTACTGAAATAATATATATGATGATACACATGGATGAGACCACGACATACAGGGCGTTACCAAATCGACTTCATTGTGGTCAAGCAGAGGTTTCGAAACCAGATTTTGGATTGTAAAACATATCCTGGTGCAGACATATACTCTGACCACAATCTGGTTTCTATCAAATGCAGATTAAAGTTGAAGTAACTGGAAAAAAGTCAAAATCCAAAAAGGTGGACAATAGACCGACTGAAAGAGAAGGATGCAAACGAAAGATTCAAAAAGAGTATAAAGGAAGGACTAATGAAAAACCCTAAACAAACTTCAATTACAGACGAATGCTGAGGAATGGGCACTTTTAAAGAATTAAATAACAAAATCCGCAGAAGAAAACATTGGTAGGAAAGAAAGAATGAGTAGAAAACCGTGGATCACACAGGATATACTAGAATTGATGGATGAAAGGCGGAAACACAATAATGTAAGAGATGAAAAGGGGAAAGCAGAATACAGACGTCTGAGAAATGAGGTTAACAAGACGTGCAAGGAAGTGAAAGAAGAATGATTGAAAGAGAATTGTGCAGGTATAGAAAATTGTCTGAAATCAGGAAAAGTAGACACAGCTTATCGAAGGATTAAGAATACTTTTGGGCAAAAGAAGACTAAGTGCTGTAATATTAAGGACACAAATGGAAAGCCTCGAACAGATAGGGAAGAAATGGTTGAGGGATGGAAAGCTTACATAGGGTGTTTGTATAAGGGAAAGGAGATTGAGAATCATGTAATAGAAAGGGAGGAGGAAATTGATGAGGATGCAAAAGGAGATTTAATATTGAGATCAGAAATTGACAGAGCATTGGAAGGCTTAAGCAGGAACAAAGAACCAGACATAGATGATATACCGATTGAGTTGCTACGCTGCATAGGAGATGAAGGTCTAATCAGGTTATACCACCTGGTGTGTACGATTTATGGGACAGGTGAGGTAGCCTCTGATTTCAAGAAGAATGTTATCATCCCCATACCGAAGTAAGTAGGAGATGACAGATGTGAAGATTACCGTACAATCAGCTTGATTACTCATGCTTCAAAGATCCTATCTAGAATAATTTACAAGAGGATGGAAAGCCAGATAGAAACAGAGTTGAGTGAAGACCAGTTTGGTTTCAGGAGAAATGTAGGAACAAGGAAAGCTGTTCTAAGTCTTAGGCTGATTTTGGAAGGTAGAATAAGGAAATATAAGAGAACATTCATGGCATTTGTAGACGTAGAAAAGGCTTTTGTTAACGTTGATTGGACTAAATTATTTGACATTTTGAAAACGATTGGAATAAAGTAGAGGGACAGGAGGGTGATCAACAATCTATACAGGAACCAGGCAGCAGTTATTCGAGCTGAAGGACATGAGAGAGAAGCTCGTATTCAGAATGGTGTAAGGCAAGGCTGCAACTTATCACCCAATCATTTCAATCTTTACATTGAACAAGCAATGAAGGAAATTGGAGGAAATTTCAAAGTGGGAGTGAAGAGTCAAGGAGAAATAATTTCAACTCTGAGATTTGTCGATGACATAGTCATCTTGGCCGAGACGCCGGAGGATATGAATGAGTTTTTGAATGGTATGGGCTCCGTCTTGAGTAGAGAATTCATGATGAAAATTAGTAAATATAAAACAAAAATATTTGAATGCATCCGAAATAAATCAGAAACCTCTATGGACATCAAATTGGCAGGTGAAAAACTGAAGGAAGTATGAGACTTCTGTTATTTAGGAAGCAAAATAACCTGTGATGGACGAAGCAAAGAGGATATATAAAGTAAGTTAGCAAAGGCAAGGAGAGCATTTCTACAGAAAAGGAATCTGTGGCACCGAATATAATATAAATTTAGGTATTAGGAAGTCATTTTTGAAGGCCTTTGTCTGGAGCGTGGCACTCGACGGAAGTGAACCTTGGACTATTGGTGCAGCAGAAAAGAGGAGAATTGAAGCGTTTGAAATGTGGTGTTACAGGAGAATGATGAAGATCAGATGGGTAGATAGGGTTACAAACGAAGAGGTATTAAGACTAGTTAGACTAGTTAATACTAGTTTCTGGCGACTGCTAATAAAGAGAAGAGATAGGTTGGTAGGACACGTACTAAGACACCCAGGAATAGCAAGCTTAGTTATGGTACTAAGGGTCGAGGAGAAGAACTGTAGGGGTAGACCAAGGTTAAAATATGTTAAACACATTGCCTCGGATGTAGGGTGTGGTAGCTATGCAGAGATGAGAGGATTAGCTCAGGACAGGGAGGCATGGAGCGCTGTATCAAACCAGTCAAAAGACTGAACACTTAAACAACACCAACAAGTAAAGTCAACTGAACGGCTTTTATAATTTACGAAATGTAAGTTACAGAATTTAGTGCCATTAGATAATGAGTATTATAATAACCCATCATACGAATCTTCTTTTCAATCGTTTGAATAGGGCACGTATAATAAAAGAAAGTAGGTTTTAAAATTTCAAACTGTTGTCATCTTGAAATTTCGAAAATAATTGAACACGAGATGTCATTATACCAAGCTCTGTATAAAGATTCGCTGTTCTTAGCATCACTGCTCTCGAGTGATTAGATCGCTAGAAAAATCATTTGAAATATTTTCAAATCACTTGGCCAATAAGGAAAGCTGATATTAGCGCTTAGCTGAACTAATAACTTTAAATCCAGCAATAAAGAAGAACATATTTTGGCATAATTGCATTTTTGGGGATAATTTTCGCCAATATATGGGTTATTTTGTGAACTTGCTTGACGCAAGGCCTGTGTTGGTTGCGTTCATGAAAGTTAGGATACAAGGCAGGTTATGGACTTACAGAAATTATGAGTGAGGAAAGTATTATTCTAGTTATAGGCAAGTGGCTCTTTTACTTCCGCGAACAAATATTGAGTGCTCCGTTGAAATAAATTACCATTGTGATGGAATTGTAAATTTCCTTCATAGTCTAGAAAGGAACTTAGTTCTTTTCAGCGGGATTGTAGGATTGTTCAGTATTATAACGTATTGTACAGCCTAGGGGCAGTACCCCTAAGACCCACCCCTTCATCTTTCACCAAAACCACTCTCATAGACATGCCATAAGCCTCACATACTTCCTCAACACGAGCAGGCCCAGCAATATTGCTGACAGCCACGCTTACATAACACATACATAAACACACTATCTGGAGCAGCGACGGTGAGGAAACGCCGACCAAGCAGTGGGGGAAAGCCTTAAAAGCTAGATCCAGAAGAGCCCCATTATCTATTCGTGGCCAGCGGCTCTGCTCCTCCAAGGTCCGTTCCAGCTCTTCACCGGGTGAGAACTAGCCGTGTGCTCAGATTCCTAATTATTGTAACACCTACCCAGAACACTTTTGTATTTCACACACTCTGTGCTTTATTTTATACCTGTCCACCACCTAAAGGGACAGTACATCACCGCCACTGACTAATAAATACTTGGTCAGTAAACACATATATCTATTGCTCATTTCACCCAGTTTTACATCCTTACACCCAACCTGACCTTAGTCCTAATTGCCCCTGACCGTGAAGGCCAGGAACTGCACCGTCAGGAAGTCCATTGTATTCGAGTAGGCAGCCAGACTGCAGCGTGCCGAGTTGTCGACTCTGCACGTGAGCTCGCTAAACGCTCGCTCATATTTAATTGGCAAGCTAAGTTAACAGCTCACTCTTAAACATTCATCCCCTAACAGGTAAACGCACCCTGTAGGAACGCCCCCAACAAATCACACCCTCACACCAACACATTACACTAGTAGTCTCCCCAATTACGGGAAACTACCCTTTTTCGGAAACATCCCCTAAATTCATACATCTACACTACCCTGTTTATCCCACCCCCAGCAGGGGGATAAAACAGTATCATTGGACTTTTAATATTTTTGCGATATTTTCAATTTGTATGTCAGTTGAGCCTGTAAGGGGCGTCAACATATGGCGGAGGGCAGCAGTTTCTTTATTAGTGCACATCGCCGACAGCCTAGGTTTTGGCTTATACGGCAATTTAGCACACATTTGACAGCGTAATCATAGTGGTGTAAGTGGTCTCAAAACTGCATGAGGAAGGCAACGGGAAACCACCTCATATTTAAGCACCAGGAAAATCTTTAGCATGACTGGAAAACAAAAAGCTAAGGCCCCCTATCCTCGGCAGCCCTTTAGTGGGCAGGGGGTACTAAGAATCTCCGGGCCAGTCATGAGGAAGATATCTACTGGGAATGTATGTAGCTTGTTTCAGAAATGCGCTGGCCACATTCCTTGAAATGTGCAGTCAATGGTTATCAAATGTACTATTCTCGTAATGATGATCCTCGTCACTTTAATGGTGTTGGTTTCATTATACATCATGATATCAGTAAGTCTGTGAATCCATTTGTGCCCGTATGTGACAGTGTATGCTTACTACAACTTGATGCACGTCCATTTCGGTGAATTTCATCCAAGTAGCCTATATGCTCTAACATGTGATTCGTCAGACTATGAAGTTGAAGATTTTTACACCAAAATAGAAACAGCCATTTCTTTCTCTAAAAGACAAGATATTAACATTGTAATGGGTGATTTCAATGCTAAGGTGGGCCACGGTAGAAGTGCTGATGTTGTCGATGATTTTGGTTTAGGTGCAAGCAATCTTCGAGGTGATCGATTGGTTCAGTTTTGTCAGGAGCAAGATCTTATTATAGTAAACGCACTTTTTCAGCTACCTTCACGTCGTCTCTATACGTGGATTTCTAATGTTAATAGCAACATTAGGAACCAGAATGATTACATCACAATGAATGAGTGTTCCAGAAACTCCATCAAATGTGTGAAAACTTATCCCGGAGCTGATATCAACTCAGATCATAACGTCCTGTTTGCATTTATTAATATCAGACTGTAGAAATGCAATCAAGGGAAGAACTAATTGGATTGAGTTTCAGAAACTTCAAAACCTTGCACCGAAGAATGAAGTGCAGACAGAACTGTGTGTAAAACTTGTGGGCATTCAGAACGGTATGAATGTAAATGATATCGAAGGGATAATATTAAATCTGCAATAAATGAAATAAGTCAAGAAAAAATAAAAATGCCGGGAGAAAGAAGAACAATCCCGGATGACAGATGAAATTCTGCAGTTGATGGGTCAGCGAAGAGCATTTAAGAATAATGATCCCACAAATTACAAAATATTTCAGAAAATAATAAGCCAGAAAATAAGGTTTGCAAAAGAATATCAACTTTCTCAGGAATGTGAGGAAATAGAATTTCTGAATTCAGAACATGACTCATTCAACATGTACAAGAAAGTGAGACAGGCAACAGGTATATACAAAAATAAAACAAGTGGAGTCCTCTTCAACGAAGATCGTGATATCTTATCTATCACAGAATATAAATTGAAGGAAGGGAAGGAATATATTCCAAATCTCTTCATGGAGTGCAAAAATGCTGATCTTGGTGCATGGGAAGGTGATGGGTGTGGATTACACACGTGCAGAAGTGGAATATGCTATAAGAACAACGAAGACTAGAATGGCTCCAGACCCCGAAGAGATTTACACTGAGATACTGAAACTACTTCTGAAAGAAAAATCCCTTTAGTCATTGGTTGACTTGTTCAACAGTATCTACCGGAATGGTATCATTTCTAATGACTGGCTCAAATCAACTTTTGTAACTTTATCTAAGAAATCTTATGCAAAATCCCGCAATGAATATAGTACCATTAGTTAGATGAATCATGTTCTGAAAGTCTTCCTTAAAGTATTGCATTCAAGAATATACCGAAAGTGTGTGGAAAATATCAGAATCTCTCAATTTGGCTTCTGAAGAACATCGGCACTTGGGAAGAGTTGTTTAGTCTGCATATGTTAATCCAGAGTTGTTGGAATGTCAATATTGATGTTTTTGCTAGCTTTATTGACTACGAGAAAGCCTTCGATAATGTCAAGCAGATCAGGCTCATTCAAGAATTAGGGCTCGACGGACGGGTCATCCGTATTATTGTTAATCTATACTGGAACGAGAGTGCTGGTGTAGAAGTAGATGGTCAGGTCTCAGAAGAAGTGTCAATTATGAAAGGAGTTATACAAGGATGTATTCTTTCCCCAATGCTTCTCATACTCTATACGGAAATGATTTTTCGTGATGCTCTTTATGGAAAGACTCCAGGAGTGATAGTTTATGAAGTCACAATATATAATATCAGGTATGCAGATGACACTGTCATACTTGCAACCAGTCTTAAAGATTCACAAGAACTTCTCGATGCTGCAAATGAGGCCAGTAACACCATGGGCCTAAGGCTGAATGTGAAGGAGACCAAGTGGATGGTTATACGTTGGAATGAAGATGGCATTCATGACAGTCTCATAGTTGGAAATGATTGGATTGACAAGGTGACATCATTTAAATACCTAGGATGCCACATTAATGATAACTGGGACCTAGGTAGAGAGATCCGATGCAGAATTGAGCAAGCTAGAATTTCTTTTCAAAAAGTCAGGAAAGTTTTAATGAGCCGAGACCTGTCCATTGCACTACGGACACGACTCCTCAGATGTTAGGTTTTCAGCATCCTACACTACGGCGTCGAAGCATGGACATTAACTGAAACCATGAGCAACAAGCTACAAGCATTTGAAATGTGGACGTCCTGAAGGATGTCTAAGATACCTAGGAGAGCCAAAATTACCTATGTAGATTTTTTGCAGCATATGAACAAAAAACCTGAAATTTTAAATTCCGTCAAGAGAAGAAAGCTAGAACATTTTGGTCATATGATGCGAAACAGTAAATACCAACTCCTTCAATTAATACTCCAAGGGAAAATTAATGGAAGAAGTGGTCCGGGGCGAGTAAAGAAATCGTGGCTCGACAACTTAAGCCAGTGGTTTGGGGTGACAAGTCTCGAATTCTTCAGAAGAGCTATGGACAAAAACAGATCATGATACTGATCGCCAACGTCCTGAGAGGACATGGCACTTGAAGGAGAATATGTCAGTTGAGTACCAGAATAATAGTCGAGATTTATAAAGATTATTCAACGACGGTGATAAGGAACTTGCAGTTATTTCCATCGAACATTTAAGTTAATATCCATCAATAATAAGCATCGATAATAACTTGACTGAATTTCAATAACAATTCTTTGCAGCGATATCATAAATAACACAAAATGTATCTACTGCAAATATGTATTACCAAGTGAAAAATAGGAGGAATATTTACATCGTTACTTAAGTGAACGTCTCGGAATTTTCAATTTATGTAGCGGTTGGCAGGATATGAAACAACGTTTATAAAACGCCCAATATCTAACAAAAGTAGAATCAACGCACAAATCCGCAGAGATGGTCATGAAAGAAAGATTCTACAGAAAAGCAGATGAGAAAGAGATGTTCCAACTTCTAATCGCTTGGCGATGAAGCTGATGGCTACAATCTAGCGAGAGACCGTTCGATGGGAGGATGCAGACCGTGGAGGATTACCAGAGGACCAACCAGGGGTAGACGTACCTGGGAGGAATCACAATGCCGTAGATGGTCGAGTTCCAGTATTTCAGGCAACTACCCAGGAAGGATCAGGACAGCGCAGACCTTCACTAAGGTGAGTAGTGGGAGAACGAGAGAGCTGCTTACGAAAGGAAGTTGTGAGCCCCTGGCTACCTTGGTGATGAAGAAGTGATGGTAGGAGGGCGTGCGTGGATTCGATTTTTTTCGTCTCGTTGTGCTCTTTACGGGGATGTAGGTGTTGAAAAGGTGAAACCATGGTTTTTGTGGTAAAAATGCGTTTTTCACATTTTTGTAAATATTTGGTAAACCGAAAAAAAATAATGACGTGTGACATACTGTACTTTTTGTCTCATTGGGCTCTTTACGGGGATGTAGGTGTTGAAAAGGTGAAACCATGTTTTTTGTGGTAAAAGTGCGTTCTCCACATTTTTTGTAAATATTTGGAAAACCGAAAAAGTGATAATGACGTGTGACATATTGTTTTTTTCGTCTCGTTGAGCTCTTTACGGGGATGTAGGTGTTGGAAAGGTGAAACCATGTTTTTGTGGTAAATACGCGTTTTTCACATTTTTGTAAATATTTGGAAAACCAAAAACGTGATAATGACGTGTGACATATAGTTGTTTTCGTCTGGTTGTGCTGTTTACGGGAATGTTGTTGTTGAAAAGGTGAAATCATGCTTTTTCGGTGAAAACATGTGTTTTCCGTCATTTTTGTAACTATTTGGGAAACGGTGAAAGTAATGGCTATGATGCACATGTTGCGATTTTCGTCTCGTCGTCCTGTTTACCGCGATGTACGTGTTGAAAAGCTGAAACCATGGTTTTTGGTGGAAAAAGGCGTTTTCGTTATTTATTGTTTTCAGATAGTTGGGTAACGGGAAAAAAATTGAGATGGGTCCCCTTGCTTGCTTGATAGACGATGACGAAAAAAAAATAGATTTGACAGGTCGAGGCTGCTCGGGCTCATAGAAGCTTGATTCTTTATTATAGCGTTGGCATGCACCTGTGCGTCTGGAAATCACAAAGACAGTCGCTCTTATCAAACAGTGTTAAGAAAGATGAGCTCTTGTCTCAAGGGAAAAGTGGTGTGTGTTCACATAAACACATTTCACAGGTTGTGGCTGCTGGGGCCTACTCTGTTGTGATAGAAAAAAAAACATACATGTGAGAGGCGTTTCTAACACTGTTGGAAGGCGGGTGCTTTTACCACGCGACAATACTAAGATCGTTGCTTATCATACAGCGTGGGTTTTATACTGCGTATGTCATAGTCTTCAGCCAGAATGCTTTTTATAATGTGGCGGCAAGTTTAAAATGTCTTGTGTGCATAACATATTGTAAAAAGCGTGCCAAGGCGTGGAACAAACAGGTTATTAGTTATGTTATTTTAAAGGGGGTGGGTGATTTGTGAAAGGGGAAGTGATACATCTTTTGGGAAAAGGGGATTAGTGTAAATAAATAAATAAATGAATAGGGTTTTCATTACAAAAATATGTTTATTGACCCATTAATTAAACGTGGGAGGGAAGCCCAACCACTTGACAAAACATCGTGTGCCTTTGACTATACTTATTCGTTCAATGAGATAATTGTTGGGATATAATGTTTTTTGAAGTTCTTCATAATAGAATTGTCCTTGAATGGGTTGACCACGTTGATCTTCTAAAAGATAAGTTGGCCTAGCTTCACTTGACAAATTTTGAAAATGTATGTTGTCTATTGATTCGTGTAGGGTTTTGTGAAGATATGACTACTGATGCGAACAAAATCCCCAATTTTAAGGTGATGTCGCCTAGGGTCAACCCTTTTTATAGGGTTAAACATCTATTGAGTCTGGGTAGGTTCTTGATGACGAGACGTGGTTTCATGCCAATGATGGATGAATCGTGTTGTGACACAAGTTGAGTTAACCACTCTATCCAACGATAGGTGCCCTCTATAGTAAACTGTTTCCACATTTGGCTTTTAATGTCCGGTTAAACCGTTCGACCACGCTAGCTTTGAGATTGCTATACGTGGTGTAATGGTGAATATTTAAAGATTTAAGAAAACTGAAGAAATTCTTGTTGTAAAATTATTTTTCCTGGTCGGTTTGTAACAAGTGGGGTTGACGTTTGCATTGTTGAATAATATGTTTAAAGGCCTTTGTGACTAAGACAGCAGTTTTATTTGGTAGTGGTTAAACATAAGCCATTTTGGAATAGACATCAATGACCGTCAACATATAGCGTACGCCGTCGTTAACGTTAGAATAAGGTATCGTCTCAACCAGGTCTGCTTGCCATAAATCATCGATTCCTTTGGAAATGACACGACGACGTTCATAAATGCGTCGCGCTGGTTTATGCAATTCATGAGCGATGCCCACTTTGATGGGTGATGGCTTATAAGATAATTTGGGCGTCCCGGAGTTGTTCTTCAATGTGGGCGCAATATGGGCGATTTCTGCATCATGTCCTGTGTGACCAGCTTGTTTTGACGCATGAAGCAAGTATAAGCGCTGTACTAACTGATTGTGATTATTCCAATAGGTTATATCCACGTAGGGTTTAAATTTCTTAAACCTCACGCCAGAGGCAGAGTGGTGTTTTCGCTTACCAAACATGTTTGCAATGATGGTTTTATATTTTTGAGATATATTGGCATTGACTTGCTGAGAGGATGTATAGTTTCTTTTGTGAGCGTTGGTGTCTAATAAAATGGATTCATATTTAGCAAGGTCCTCGGACGTAAAATCTTGTAGAGATGGGGGTTCTAGAGAATAGCAGCTTTAACAGTCCTGGTGTTAATTTATAGTTGATCTTATTAATGACAGCACTAGTACTAGCAAATTTAATGGATGAATCCCCAATTTTAAAACCATCACCCTCATAGCGCACACCATACGTGGTGTCTGTCTTTCCAATAAATAGATGGGTGAGATACGGTTGCAGTGTGGCTCCATAATGATTGATTAAAATGTTTTTCAGTTGAGCTTTATTTTGAGGGGTGGTCAAAATATGAAAACGGTGATGAGGTGGAGGAAGACGGTGTTTGTGGCATAATGGATTTTTGTTTTGTTTTTAGAAACTGTTGAAGGGGTGAGGATTTTTTTTTTTCCAAGACTAAATACGGTTTCGCTTTCACTGTCACTTTCACCATGTTTTTGTTCTTCTTGTTCTTCTTCTTCTCCTTCATCTTCTTGTTCAGTACCATCGGAGGAGGAAAATTTTACCCGCTGTCGTGAATCCCTTTGAGTAAATTTTGAACTTGATACGGGTTTGGTTTGAGAGGTAGCAGCAGTAGCATTTGGTTTGGTACTGATGGGATAATGCGATGATGGAGCATGTTTTTGATAGGCAAAAGTTTCACGTTCTTTAAACGTTGTAATTCACAAAATTTATGTCGAATTGTATTTCGTGCCTCAATGATACGCTACATGATTTGAACATGTTTCTTGTACCCTATTGCTCTCGCCATGATGGAGGCTAACAGGAAATGTCAAAACAGGGGTCTTTTGAAAGAGAAATTAAATGTTCAAAACCCAAGCGGTAACGTACCTCACATCATTCACTGTGTTTATTAATGACAAAATAGGCATGGGGATGATGGTTCCAACATGAGGCATACAATTGTGTGAAAGCGGTATAGGCCATATCAAGATTCACGTGATCTTGACAAATATGATAGAGATTTCTAGAGTCTTGGCGAAAGAGAACGGTGAGATTGGTATTGTCACAAATCAACTGTTTGGAAATTCTTGAATAGGTCCCAGCGAGATAAAAACAATCCACTTGTTAATGTCGCCCCATACTAAAATACACTAGAATAACGGCCTGACGTTGTGTGGCAATATCATCAAAAATAATAATGGAATCTGGTTTAATGCGGTCTGGTTGAATGACGTCTTGAGGTGAGGTGAATGTAAAATACCACATGGCCCCAAGACTAACCGCTGAGGGCTATTCAGCCAATCATCATCGTATTATTGACGTGCAAGAACCTCTATACGACGACGAAGTATGCAAGAAATGTTACGTCACCTAGGAAATGAAAAGGCTTTATAATTTTGTCCCATCCATATTTTTAATGTAACTGACAAATCAAAAACTGGTCAATCACAGAAACCATTCCCTACCACCACCACTGGTGAATGATCGCCTTACCTATTTGCTTGCTTCCGGTTTAAGACATTATCTATTGCACTATCATGGTGTGATTCATATTCAATATGCGATGTCTGATGAAAAACATTTACAAATACAAATAAACGGTAATAGACTGGGATGCTGGGGATGATTTATCCTTTCATCTTATGCTTACGTTTGAGGAAAAGGAAACTGGGAGAACGGTGAATGATTTTCCGCTTTATATAGAATTGGAATATACCGCTATGAAATAAGGCTCTATGCGTTAGTTGTTATCGAATGTTCGTTGTGAATGGTTCTCCAAGTAGCACCATGGTGAAAAAGAGATATGCGGTGAACATAAAAAAACAAAACACAAAAAAATATAGAAAAAGCCAGGTTCGAAATCGAGTCCGTCTGCCTCACGCCCGATGTTCAAACTAAAAAAAAATGCAAAAATAAAGGCTATCGAGAAAGCATTACAGGCGGTGCGATTGTCTACGAATCCGAAATACCTCCATGATACAACGATAAAAAAGAATCAAAGAAAAATCGTGGGCGAGTCATCCCTGTTGCTAAGCGTGGGTTTTTATGCCGGCTTTATTTGCGGGTTTGGAAGCTTTGGGTTCGCTTTTGGGCGGTGCTAGTGCCGTGGCAAAAACCATTAAAGCCGTCGAGCAAGTGAAGCAACAACTAAAAGAAAGTGAGCGACGCAATTAAACTATAGAAGCCATTGCTATGGGGGCTAAAAACGCCAATCCTTTAAGACCCGTCTTTTATCAACAAGGCCATGGTCTATAGTCAAAGAAAAAATGTCCATCTTTGATAAGCGCCTAAGGCAACTGCCTCCTCATGCCAATACCCATCAACAAGTAAAACGCTATGCCAAACAACTAAATATTCCTCATTTTCGAGGTGTATTTATGCGAAATGAAATACCCCATTCGCCGTGGAAAGAAGAACGAGCCATGATGAATTTAGATGATGATGTAGGACCAAGAACCCATTTTGTAGCCTACGTGAAACAAGATTTGAAGTTATGGTACTTTGACAGTTATGGAATTTTACCACCCCCATCGAGTTGATGTGTTATTTGGGAAACCGAGTGACGTTATTCTATAATGTGAATCGTCAACAAACCTTTGACAGTCAACATTGTGGGTGTTTGTGTTTACTTTTTAGGTCACGTTAAGCCAACAGTCTGGTCATTATGAATGTCAACGCCAAGAGCTTTACCGTGCACAGCCACTGTCCTGAAGATTCCCTGGATCCCCCCCGCCATTGATTTGCACCCCCGAACAATCCTATGTGCTGGGATTAATCTTTTTGTAAAGTTACAACAGAATTTATAACATACAACTGGATATTAATGACAAGTTTTATTATGATGATTATATGTTGAGGCTATCCCCTGGAGGTTATACCATAGACGATGGGCATGAGGCCATTAGTGTGGCGATGATAAAACAATTTGGCGTCAAGCCATTTGGGGATGGAACACACAAATTTGAACTAACAGTCAATACGATTACTCATCGCTGTCGTATTTTCTCCATGTTTAACATTGACTTTGAAACACGACTTCATTCTATTGGCCCTTTACCAGGATTTAAACCACGTGTGTTGGCAGCTCACCAACCCTATGATTCAGATTATGCAGTGAAATTCGTCGAGGACCATCACATCTCTGTGACTTGTAATGTTATTAGAGACGTGTTTACGAATCAAGAACAAAACCATTCCCTGTATGATTTTATTGTGACCTCCCCTTGCGACTGTATTATTAGTGAAAACCCTTCCGTGTTTCTATATCATTCTGTGTCTGTCAGTGACATTAGTAATATTACCTTACGTTTAGTCAATAAAAAGCAACAACTGATTGCTTTGGATGCCAACACGCCTGTGACATACAAGCAGCAATATCGTCTACGAGGTCGGTTAGTTGCCCTCCGTGTATGAAAAGGTTTACACGAGTAAACCGACAACGATTACAACACCTTGGTTATACGTTAAACCCCCATCATGAACAAAGAGCTGTTGCAACTCTTAAACCCGATACAAGAGGAAGATGGCGTCGTCAGCATTGATATGCATTCCTATCATCCTCAAGCATCTGGACTAAATATCAATGACGAGATCCAATTTGTCATCAACAATCAAGATATTTTAACTCTACCTCATGAAAGTGTTCCTGAAATTGAGGGTAAATTAATGAAAGCGGATAGCAGCACACCCACGACATCTCCGTTGGCTAATCATGGTTTGGCGTTTTTGTTTTCTTAAGTCAGATATGTGATTAATGATATCGTCATAGATATGACTCGAAATGTGGGTATGACTTGTCTTATGAAATTATATCCCTTCTGTAGTGAAGAAGAAGGTAAAACGCTTTCTATGGCATGATGGTGCCCCAACAGTAGCAATGACTGGTTAGTTTATACCGATGACACTTTTACAGGGTTTCTACCCTTAAAATTACTCCTTGGCTTTGCGGAAGATCACAAGCGTATTATTTTAAATGCAAGACAAAGTTTGTATCTCGTGAGAGATCGTGGTGATTATAACGCACTAAAGGGAGCCTCTGACCATGTGATAGATTCAAAAATTCAACTGCTTCGATTACTATGGAAAGTTCCCCATGTGACTCTATCAGATCGTAAAAAGATAAGCATGTTAAATTTAGTGCAAAAAGATAAAGCCTTGCCGATACCCTTTCGAAGTTGGAGTCTACATGAGTACTCCTTGCTACCTGCCACAGACACTCATAGTTGGAGTGTGAAATCGGCTCGCTCTACCAAGCGACCTCTCTATGTTATTATTGGTTTTCAAACCAATAGAAAATACCAACAAAGCAAATATATCACCATTGTTTGATCACACTTGAGAAATATACGACTATTTTTAAATAATGTTTGCTTCCCGTATGAGGGGTTGGAACTGATTTTTTCAAAAAAAAAAGTTTCGTCCCCTTTATGACATGTTTGCTAAATTTCAATCGTCTTATTATGAAAAACAGGATTTCCCTATGTTGTCGCCCCAAGGGTTTAAAGCAAAGGTACCACTGGTTGTTTTCGACTGTTCGTATTTAGAAGAATCTATGGAACTCACCACCATGGATTTAAGAGTAGATTTTGAAACACAAGAAAATGTACCATACCATACAAGTGCCTACTGTTTGATTATTCATGCCAGACAAGTAAAATATCATCCTTTGTCCAATTATGTGACCAGCATGTAATCCACCTGTGGTTTGGTGGAAAAAAAATCATAATTCATAGGCTTGATGATAAGCGCCTGCATGCACACTGTCTGGTGCGATCTAGCACTTTTCACACATACAACAACAAACTACATGTGTTCCTCAATAATCAACAACAACAACAACAACGTGACAGAAAAACCATGGAATTTAAAATGTGAATTTAATCGTCTGAAGACTTTTGAAACATGGACAGTTTCTTTTATGGATTATGGAGAATTGGCAGCGGCTGGCTTTTATTACTTAAACCGTCGGGATGTGGTCAAGTGTATTTTTTGCAACATTGAAATCGGAAACTGGGAGATGGGTGATCGACCATTTAGTGATCATCAGCGATGGAGTCCTCCCTGTCCTTACCTGAATCGCTATGATGTGGGCAATATTCCTTCGAGTTTGAATTACCCTGTCATTGTACCAGACCCTACAAAACAAGGTGATAACTGTGGTCCGTATGTGCAAACCATTCATTTGAATGTTGTTCCAGATTTTAAAAAACGTTGTATCAAAATTTGTACGTGTTTTCTTATAAGTATCTTGACATAGTCATGAAATCCCATTTGCCCTCTGCCAATGTCTTATTTGTTAAAGGGTCTGAAAAACGCCAGTGGCTCCAACCATTTTTACCCTCTCACTGTCAATGTATTGATCTTTTAGATTTGGGCTGTCCATCCCTGCAAACGCTAATGGATACTTGTCCTTGCGGCAATATTAAAAATAAGGCCTTAGCGCATGCGTGGCAATTGTATTATTGGCTCACCACCAATGCCTGTTGGGAGTTGTTAAACAAAATTAAAACTACAAGTATACTGTCTTAGGACAGTAGTGAGACTTATACACGCGAGGTGATAACATCAACGTTATAAACATGGACGCCACTTTAATCGACAAGGCTATCGGTAAATTCTTTGTGTGCAAAAAAAAAACCTCTGCAACTTTACTGAACATGAATTATTGGCGCTACCTAAATCATTTCTCTTTTATGTCGCTGCCAACGCTGTGAAAGAAATTTGGGACGAAGCGCCTGCTGAGTGGACCAGTGACCCTGTATTGAGTGAACTACAACCATGCAGCCATTTTTCCCCTCACAAACAATTAACCATGGCAAAAAATATCCTCTATTCGACAGTGTGCCACATGCCAATTGATGAAATTATATCATGGTCATAAAACTCACTGTTAAGACATTGTTTCATCATTCCATGGTTGTCATGCGGAAAACAAGCACCTACCATGTTCGTCAGCAGCCGCGGACAAACAACAACAGCAACAACAACAACAACAACAACAACAACAAAGTGTTTTTCACCGATTGAAACCTCCATGTCCCAAGTGTACCGGCCTTGGAATTATTGATAACGTCATTAAATATTTACCACTGCAAGTTCACCTACCTGGTTACAGCTTTTGCGGCCCTGGTACTCGTCTTGAAGGTCGTATGGGGAGAGGGGATATGGGGATAATTCCTTTGGATTATGCATGCCGTAATCATGATATAGCCTATCAAAACAGTGATCCCACACCAAGACTCCTCGCTGACAAAGTCTTGTTAAGCATTGCCAAGCAACGATTAACAGCTTCAGATGCCAGTCTACCAGAAAGAATGGCAGCATTTATGGTTATTGGTGCTATGAAAAGCAAATTGCTTTTATCTGAATATGGACTTTAACATCATCAATTTATTTTAAAAAATGTATAGTATCACTGCTATAATTTGATAAAATAAATAAAAAAGACAAGAGACCATGTTGTGTTTTTGTTTACCATTATTATTTATTAATACTATTATTATTATTATGATTATAATTATAAAAAATTGCATATTTGTACTAAACCTATTTTAATAACAAAATAATAAAAAAGGGCAGCAGTGCATAATTATTTATGAATAGTATTATTATAATCATTTTAAAAATGGTATAAAATTACTATTTATACTAAACCTATTTTAAATGACAATTATAAAAAACAAATAGTGTAATGATCATCATTATAAAAGATGCTATAAAATGGCTATTTGTACTAAATGCTATTTTCAATGACAAACAATAAAAAAGGACAAAAGTCCATTATTATTCATTAATAGTAATATCATTATATTGTGGTATTTGAAGCCATATTTTCAGTGTTGCCTTAGTAAACAAGTGTTTAGTGCTTTTCAGTCGGTCAACACGAATGTACCCAAAAGAGATGGGTTATGCCCTAATCCTGAAATAAATTACATGAGATTAATAAAACACTAGGATGACCAGTTTCGATCGTCAAGCGATCATCATCAGATCCATTACACTTAGGCTATAAAATCTATGTTTGAAATACAGGTGAAAATATTTACAATATGTACAATTATTTAGTTGCAGTATTGGTACTGCAACTGTCAGTGTATGCTAAATGCAGTATATATATTAGCTGAAATGCTAAATGGTGATAGCTATCCGGAGATTGTACTTTAGAGAGATTATATGGTTGTAAACTATGGTTAAACTATAAAATTTTTGGCTAACTACTTATCTGATTGTCTTCCGTACTACAGTTACTCGCAGTTTTCGTGTTTACTAGAACTCACTGTGCGGTCGACTGCGGTGGTTATCTTAACGACTGGTTTTTCCCTCCCTTCTCCCCCCTACCCCTACGTGCTGTGGGGAGTGATCGCGATGTGTTTATGTGAGGTGTTGCCAACCTAGATAAGATGTATGTTATTGAATGAGGTGGGTCTGCAACTATTAAAGACCGTGGATTAGCCCTCGCCACGCGTGGAGCATAACCCATTCGAACTAAGCGTTGACGGTCTTATGAGGACGTCCCGGCACCTTTGATACTGCCGCGAATATGGGCCTTGGTTTATTGCAGAAGAAAAGTACATCGTACACCTGATCCAGATAACATTTACCTATTAAAACCCCCTAATTGTCAAGCTAATTACATCGGGCAGAGTGGAAGGCGAGTAGACACACGTTATAATGAACATAGGAATGCGATAAGATACGGAACACATTCAGCCGTGTGCGAACATATGTGTGACGTAGGGCACAGCTTTACCAACATAGAGTCGGACCTTAAAATAATCCATCACGAATCGAAAGGCAGAGCTCTTGACATAAAGGAAGCAATCGAGATACACCTAGCCAAACGAAACAATCCCAACAATCTAAATGAACACACGTTCATGGAGAGCTCACCCCTCTTCACGCTACTAAAAAACACACCCTGTCGGAAACAAAACACAATTTAGCGACACAGCCAAGCTAGATAAAAAAGGGGGGAAATTAGGGGTTTTTTAATAGGTAAATGTTATCTGGATCAGGTGTACGATGTACTTTTCTTCTGCAATAAACCAAGGCCCATATTCGCGGCAGTATTAAAGGTGCCGGGACGTCCTCATAAGACCGTCAACGCTTAGTTCGAATGGGTTATGCTCCACGCGTGGCGAGGGCTAATCCACGGTCTTTAATAGTTGCAGACCCACCTCATTCAATAACATACATCTTATCTAGGTTGGCAACACCTCACATAAACACATCGCGATCACTCCCCACAGCACGTAGGGGTAGGTGGGAGAAGGGAGGGAAAAACCAGTCGTTAAGATAACCACCGCAGTCGACCGCACAGTGAGTTCTAGTAAACACGAAAACTGCGAGTAGCTGTAGTACGGAAGACAATCAGATAAGTAGTTAGCCTAAAATTTTATAGTTTAACCATAGTTTACAACCATATAATCTCTCTAAAGTACAATCTCCGGATAGCTATCACCATTTAGCATTTCACCTAACATATATACTGCATTTAGCATACACTGACAGTTGCAGTACCAATACTGCAACTAAATAATTGTACATATTGTAAATATTTTCACCTGTATTTCAAACATAGATTTTATAGCCTAAGTGTAATGGATCTGATGATGATCGCTTGACGATCGAAACTGGTCATCCTAGTGTTTTATTAATCTCATGTAATTTATTTCAGGATTAGGGCATAACCCATCTCTTTTGGGTACATTCGTGTTGACCGACTGAAAAGCACTAAACACTTGAATATCATTATAATAAAATATTGTATAAAAATTGCTATAAATGCTAATTTATATCACAAACAATAAAAAGGGCAAAAGTCCATAATTATTAGTATTATTATTATTATTATTCATAAAGGAAGTTCAAACGTCATGTTCTTAAGGCTGGCTTGTTGTTGATAATTCACCCCCCCCCCCCCCCCCCCCATGTACTGCAACCACAAGTAAAAAAAAAAGTCTAGAAGTTGGTCACACTCACGTATCAAATGATTATCAAGTCTAGGACTACGTTTTGTAAAACGCTTATTATTATTATTATTATTATTATTATTATTATTATTATTATTATTGAATAAAAACATGTTATTATTATTTGCAAAACGAAGGTTTAGTACAAAACCATGTGACCATTTAAGGCAATGTAACGTTAACTTTTTATTTATTTATTTATTTATTTAATAAATAGTGTTTAATAGTTTTCTTTTTTTTCTTGTGGTTGTTGTACATGAGAGGATAGGATAAATAAACAAGCGACCCTTAAGCGCATCACGTTTCAACTTATTTTTAAAAAATGTACAGGTACATCAAAAGAAAGTAAAAAGGTAAAATAAACATGCTTCGTAGGCACGATTCTATTCACGTAGCCTAAGGCTAAAAAAATTCTCTCGTTGAGGAGAACTTACAAAAATTACCATCACCTAAAGCCATGATTGGAATCATTGTATTGACATAGGTTAAGGCTAAAAATAAACATTAAAAATTTCTCCCATTAAGGATAAGTTTAGAAAATTATTACCTACATAGAGTTTTTTACCATGATAAACGTTGAGCAACAATTAATAAACGTCAAACTGTTGAGCACCAAAAAATAATTCTATTTTATTATAGTTATTAAAAAGTAAGCCATGAATAAACTAAGTCATGGCTAACGTACAATTATTATTCGATTGCTATTTTTACAAAACGAATGATGCATCGATTATTTTTTCACCATCATAGATTAAATAAACAGGGTGAATACTCGAATTGACATCTTCCCTGACATTATCGGGTAAGCTATTAAATCGTGTAAGAAGAAATGTTTCAAAGTCGTCGCAAATGCAAAGAGCACGTTCACCAAATTTGGTTTTTAATTTTTGTATTTTATGAATGCGAAAGAGTGTTTGTGTAGGCAAATCACTCATTTTCTTGCGTTCATGGACGCAGGCTTGACCAATTGCATTCAAGACATCCATGGTTGTCAATCAGGAAAGAAAAGAGTGTTACTTTTTAACACTTTCGTCCTCATTTTACAACAACAACAACCAAAATTACTTTGTCCATACATCAAAGTGTGTTTTGTTATCCTGTGCATTTATTGCCTAAAGTTGTAGATAGTATTGGATAAATTGACAAATATATAATAATGTTTGTAGGAGGTACGCGATAACTGTTGAACCAACATCAACAGCCAATTTCTTTGCGTTTCATGGTTAACATGACGTAAATAGGTATACTCTTGTAAATGACAATGATCATCGATAAGAAAAATTTGTGTTTTGGTGCGAATGACGTCCATTAATAGCGCTGTATGAATTTTGTTGCCACGGTCCACGTCCGTAAAAACAAATATTTTAACACAGGAAGAAGCAACAACTGTTTTTGCTATATATAGACTAGGGTGTCTGCCATATGATGATTAATATGATGGTACATGCTCATGTTTTCTAAAAGAACGAAAAATATAAAGCAAACTAACATTTTAAACTATTTTTAAAGCTGTAAATAAACCAAGACCTTGTTTTAATTGTTTTTTTATTAAAAAAAGAATGGTTGATTCCTACCACAGGGTCGAGGGGTTTTTGAATCACAACAAAGAGCATGGTGGGGTTTCATTAGAAAAATCAATTAAAACGTATTGCGCCCGTTGACGCATGTTTGCTCAGATAAGAGAGACGAAAACTTATGCTGAAATGTAATTGAACATACCCTGCGAGCGGCGGGAAGAAGCTGAAGCAATATCGCTTATGATAATATTTTTACTTATTTTTCACATTCCAAAAATCTACTATAATTATAACCAAGTAATTCTGCATATTTGAAGTACAGCTTACTTCGAAAATCGAAGAAACTATCAATTTACGCGGCCAGCTCATGTACTGAGAGCACGCCATATTTGGTAACACCAGTTCCTATTCGCCTGTGGAAGAGACAACATGTGCAAGATGGAGCACAAGTGAAAGGAAACCATGTGGCAGGAAAAATCTACGAATAACTTTCGTATGGTAGCCATCATGGCATTATGTAATAATTGAACGATTGAATACATTCACCACTACGAGAACTGTGAAGTATTTTTATTATTATCCGAGGTGAAATGAAGGACTTGTGTGAAGAAAACTTTGCGACCGCATGGTCTCATTCTCACGCACACACACACACACATGTTTCAGTGTTTTACAAACTGTGTATTTAACTAACTGAGTAACTGTACTAAATTTACAAGTATAATCTTTATTTGCCGGATGGGCAGTATTTTATTTAATTTTGTTAATATTTTCTTGTGTAAATATCAGTGCAAGTCACGAGTGAGTGTTGCACAAGCGACAGAAACTAGAGCCAGTGGCGGAGTGAAATGGGCAACTTTTTACCGCATATTAGCTGCAGTGCGCGACAGTTTTATTTAATGATGTGCTACATTTTTAACAACGCTAACATCGCAATAATGATAAACCAGCAGATCTTCAGATACAACTCCAACCGCGCGATGGCATTTAATTGCTAAATCATGCGTGGGGAATTGGCGACGGAGGATGTCCAGACACAATGAAATGGTAACCTAAAGCCATACACGAGACCGCATACAACATCTCATGGCGGGAATCGAACCAAGTGACGCTGAATCTGTAAGTCAGATCAAACATTTATAGCGTATTGTAAGAAGTGGAAAACAGTAGACTTAGTTTATTTTGGTTTCATTTATTTAGTGCACAATGCAGGTAGCTAATTATAAGACGCGTGTGGAAATTAATAGTTTATTAAACATTTATAGAAGCCAGGAAGGCTGGATTTTCAATGCTCATTCGTATCATTTAAAAACAAGTATTATCAACTTTTATTTTTGTCAGGCTGATGACAAATAAACTAGTTTGACAATGTTAAATCGAGGCCAAGGTTACGAGCCAAGTTCACTACACAGCACACTCGATTCTAGGCAGTGGATTAATATTTTGTTTTAGAAGGCTGTGAGATTCTTGACATTATTACAAGTGGAATGCAGAGTTCTGTTACTCACATTTATTGGCCAGATCAAAACTTGAAAACAGGTATATTTCTTTAAAAGAAGCCACACGGGCAATGAATGCAATTGTATTTTGTAACCAAATGAACGCAGGTTCGATTTATTCAGGGAAGAGGTAATTTTATAAACGCACACACACAGTTAGCTTGTATCAGAAGCCTTTATGTTTATTTAAAGCTTTGCCAGGATGTGTTTTGTACACTTAATTTTATTACCAGCAATTCAAACGTGTATCGATTAGGATTCCACACTTTTGTAAATTAAGAGTATTATATGAGTCGTGAGGGTGGATGAATACCTCCGACATTGTTATTGTGATTATATCGGTGGTAATGAACTAACTAAAGTCGTACCAAAACCGAAGGCGCCTGGATCATAGGAACCGAAATAAGAGTAAAATAATTGGTGAAGACATAGGATGTCTAATAAGTGTGATGAAATATTGGTGAAGACACAGGGTGTCTCGTAAACTATTGAACTATTGAGTTATTTGCTTAAGTTGGATACAAACGTTACCTGAAAACACCGAACGCTTTTAAAGGTCCATAAACTGAACAACAATACTGTCAGGAATAAATAATTGTGTGAAACTAATAATAATCAAAAATAGGGTTTCGAATACTAACAAATCTTGTAAATTCCCCCTGAACCTAAATAAAATTTATAAACATTAAAAATAAACTATTTTTCTGGACCAAATTTTAACACTTAGATATTGTCAAGCTATTGTAGATACATTTTGATACATTTTCACATGATTAGTCGACCACTAATTGGTGATGTGATAACTGAAGCACACACATCAGATTAGTAGCAATATGAGTCGATGTAATTGTTTAATTACTATCGCATTTGCAGGCTTTCCTATATTTTCTATTTTCTTAACACTTTGACACTATGACCGTTTGTTACAAACAGTAACAAATCGAGTACGTAGGCAGTGCCAATTGCATGTTCATTTTGTCGAATTTTGTATTAGGACCATGAGAGTAATTTAGATCTTGTTTAGGCCTTTTTTATATTTCTTTCAGGGCAGAATAGTATCGGACTAGTCGTTTGCAACTCTCATGCAAGGCTAGGGATCTATTCTGAATAAAATTTATTTGTGATTTTAACTTAAGACTGACCTCTCTTTCTTGTTTAGTTTTGTTAGCGATGCATTCCTCTGAGCTGGTTAAAGATCGAACCTCATTAATTCCCGACACCCCCGAGTGCAGACCTTTGTGCTACACCAGCCTATAAATGTATCGTCCCCCATACTTGTGTGTTAACTGGAAGAGGGTCTCGGAAGGGTCATCTGAAACCGGTGGCTCCCGGAAACCTTCGGCCAGCGGGCACATATAGTACGTTGGCGCCAAACGTGGTTGCATCGAAACTTGTGTTCGATCTCCATGATTCGTTTGTTTGTGAGGATTTTATTTGTTAGCAAATCCAACAGATTAGTAACGAATCGAGATTTCGTACTAGTGTTTTGGATGTCTTTATGGCATTCTTATTCCAGAATTAAGACCATGAGGCTAGGTAATATTTATTAATGATAATAAGTTGAGGATTTGATTTGCAGTTATCCTAGTCTTGAGTAAATGTAAGTTTGTTGTTGTCTTGATGTTATTTAATTTTTACCAGAGGTTCAGCTGTTATCATCGAATAAATTTATGAAGGACTGGATTTTCTACTTTTTTCCAACTCAAATCATTGTTAAGGCATATGAAGTTGTTAGTTCCCCGTATTTTTCCAATTGAAGATATTATGTCTGCGCAAGAGACAGCCGAGTTGTTGACAAACATGTCTGCCCTACTGCATAATCTGCAGGTGTCGATGGACAATTTCACACGAAACAATAATGATCTCAGAGCTGATATAAACAATGTTAGGACAGATATGGCTCAAAATAGTGAAAACTTAAGGGCAGATATGGCTCAAAATAATGAAAATTTAAGGGCAGATATTAATAAAGTTACTGAAAACATAAACACTGTTACAGAAAATGTAAACACTGTTAGGGCGGATATGGCTCTAAATAACGAAACTTTGAGGGCAGACATGAATGAGAACAGTAACACTGCTACAGCTACTCTGTTACAAACTAGTAACAGCATTACTACAAACATTAGAGCTGATATGACACTGTTGAACACCAATATTAGAGCTGATATTTCTCTGTTTAACAATAACATTAGGGCAGATATGGCACAGAATGTAGTTGAAGTGCGAGAGGACATTGCCAATGTTAAAGCCGAAATTACTGTCACAATCAATAAGGTTAGTGATGATTTGCGTGCAGAAATGGAAACTTATCGCACGGAATATCACGCACAATTAGAGGGAATAAAACAGGAGATACGCACAAATAGATCAGAAATAAATCAAAAACTCAAAGACGTTCAGACGGAGATGAACGATAACATTGAATCAGTCAGGAGTGAATTAGCTAATGCAAAAGAAATCGTTAGTACTAGGATTAACTCCGTGGAACAGCGTATGGAAGAAGTTAACACGTACGTGGGTGTGTTAAAAGCTGATGTGGCTATAGTTAACTCTGGATTAAAATTAACTAGAGGCATAGCATTTGCCGTACACATGAATACTAAACGTGCAGCAAGCAAAGTAGAGAAGGTGGAGGCTGAAGTCAGCAAAATAAAACAGGACTTAGCTACAGACATTGAAGCGATTCGAGAGGAAACTCGTGAGAACAATCACAGATCCAACCAATACGTAGCAAAAACATTAGACGCTTACCTTGAGGAACAGGGTGGGAAACAGAGAGAATTCGATAGTCGCATTGAAGGAAGATTTGAGCAGATAGAATCACAGGTGAACGCTATAATTAATAAGAAACCTGAGAAAGTGTTAGAATACGCCGAAATGGATGAACGCATCAATCGTCTATTAAAACCAAATAGAGAGGGTGTAACATCTACAAGCACTGCGACTAACATACCGAAACCGAATATTCCCATGGAAAACCAAGGTTATAATCCATTAAGGACAACATCACAATTTGTGACACCGAATGCTAACATAACGCTGAATTATGGGCTGACATCTAACTTTAATGTCACGCCGAACTATGGTCAAACTCAGTACTCGAATATTGTGTATTTGAGAAGCCATGAAGATCAACCGGCAAAATTCAATAATTCCAATTCCGTTACACCGGTAGATTTTCTGAGAAACTTGGAGTCATATATGAGAGAAACTATGGTAACACCAGACAGGGAGTTACGGACTGTTGAAAAATACGTAGAGAACAGCCCGTTAACCTGGTTCAAGGCATTCAGATACTCATCCCACAATTATCAGGAATTTGAAGAAGCATTCCTTAAGACGAATTGGTCTTTGGAACGTCAGCAAAATATAGGGGCGGAAATGCACAATAAGAGGTACGCTAGTACTCAAACAACTAGGTACGCTACCTATTGCAATGTTTGGAACCCCCTTTATCCGAATTAGAACTTGTCCAAACCATTAGAAGACAATATCCTATGGAAGTACAAATGTTACTCATAGCGTCAGATGCAAATACATTTATGAAATGTGACGAAGTTCTTAGAAAACTGGATAGCAGTCACGAACAATTTGCACCTACACCTAAACACAGGAGCACACATGAGGTAAATGTAACTTCAGTGGACAGAACCAGTCAGACTGTACAAACTACAGAAAATCGTCGAACAAATAATCGTCAAAATCACGAGGGACCAGATAGAAGGAGAGATTTCCGTGATTATCGTAAAGACAATACACCTTATGCAAGGAATAGTCGATTTGACACAATCAACAAGAATTACCAGAACAGATATAAAAACAGAGCCAACAATTACAACAATCGTAGTAATAACCATAACAATAACATCGCTAATTTCGACCGTGGTTATAGAGGACAGCCACGTGATCGTGAGGATCGAAATAACCGATACACTGATAATCCCAGAAGAGATTACAGACACAGTGGCGGTGACCGCAGAGAAAATGATTCTCATTTCCAATACGATAATGATTGGAAAGGTAAGGCTAATGAAAGTCGACAATACATTCAGAACGGAGAAGAAGAAATGCAGAAGACGAAGAATCAGACAGAAGAAGAGATGGAAATAACAAATGTCGTGAGAATAACAGGAAAGTTACGACAGCTGATGTTCACAACATTGAGATTGAACCAGCAGGTGAAGGCAACCGTATGAGTGATGAAGAATATCACAGGATCACTGACAGAATGGATCGTGCACGAAGTCAAACCAAGGATTGGTAATTGGCTGAAATAAAAATTGACTTCCACAATTTTTATTTAGTTGACGTGGAGTTGTATGCGCCCGTTGACGCATGTTTGCTCAGATAAGAGAGACGAAAACTTATGCTGAAATGTAATTGAACATGCCCTGCGAGCGGCGGGAAGAAGCTGAAGCAATATCGCTGATGATTATATTTTTACCTATTTTTCACATTCCAAAAATCTACTATAATTATAACCAAGTAATTCTGCATATTTGAAGTACAGCTTACTTCGAAAATCAAAGAAACTATCAATTTACGCGGCCAGCTCATGTACTGAGAGCACGCCATATTTGGTAACACCTGTTCCTATTCGTCTGTGGAAGAGACAACATGTGCATGATGGAGCACAAGTGAAAGGAAACCATGTGGCAGGAAAAATCTACGAACAACTTTCATATGGATAGCCATCATGGCATTGTGTAATAATTGAACGATTGAAGACATTGAAGACGAGAACTGAGAAGTATTTTTATTATTATCCGAGGTTAAATGAAGGACTTGTGAGAAGAAAACTTTGCGACCGCATGGCCTCATTCTCACGCACACACACACATGTTTCAGTGTTCTACAAACTGTGTATTTAACTAACTGTGTAACTGTACTAAATCTACAAGTATATTCTTTATTTGCCGGATGGGCAGTATTTTATTTAATTTTGTTAATATTTTCTTGTGTAAATATCAGTGCAAGTCACGAGTGAGTGTCGCACAAGCGACAGAAACTAGAGCCAGTGGCGGAGTGAAATGGGCAACTTTTTACCGCATATTAGCTGCAGTGCGCGACAGTTTTATTTAATGATGTGCTACATTTTTACCAACGCTAACATCGCAATAATGATAAACCAGCAGATTTTCAGATACAACTCCAACCGCGCGATGGCATGTGAATGCTAAATCATGCGTGGTGAATTGGCGACGGAGGATGTCCAGACACAATGAAATGGTAACCTAAAGCCATACACGAGACCGCGTACAACATCACATGGCGGGACTCGAACCAAGTGACGCTGAATCTGTAAGTCAGATCAAATATTTATAGCGTATTGTAAGAAGTGGAAAACAGTAGACTTAGTTTATTTTGGTTTCATTTATTTAGTGCACAATGCTGGTAGCTAATTATAAGACTCGTATGGAAATTAATAGTTTATTAAACATTTATAGAAGCCAGGAAGCCTGGATTTTCAATGCTCATTCGTATCATTTAAAAACAAGTATTATCAACTTTTATTTTTGTCAGGCTGATGACAAATAAACTAGTTTGACAATGTTAAATCGAGGCCAAGGTTACGAGCCAAGTTCACTACACAGCACACTCGATTCTAGGCAGTGGATTAATATTTTGTTTTAGAAGGCTGTGAGATTCTTGACATTATTACAAGTGGAATGCAGAGTTCTGTTACTCACATTTATAAGCCAGATCAATACTTGAAAACAGGTTTATTTCTGGATCAAAGGATCCGAAATAAGAGTAAAATAATTGGTGAAGACATAGAATGTCTAATAAGTGTGATGAAATATTGGTGAAGACACAGGGTGTCTCGTAAACTATTGAACTATTGAGTTATTTGCTTAAGTTGGATACATACGTTACCTGAATACACTGAAAGCTTTTAAAGGTCCATAAACTGAACAACAATACTGTCAGGAATAAATAATTGTGTGAAACTAATAATAATCAAAAATAGGGTTTTGAATACTAACAAATCTTATAAATTCCCCCTGAACCTAAATAAAATTTATAAACATTAAAAATAAACTATTTTTCTGGACCAAATGATAACACTTAGATATTGTCAAGTTATTGTAGATACATTTTGATACATTTTCACATGATTAGTCGACCACTAATTGGTGATGTGATAACTGAAGCATACACATCAGATTAGTAGCAATATGAGTCGATGTAATTGTTTAATTACTATCGCATTTGCAGGCTTTCCTATATTTTCTATTTTCTTAACACTTTGTCACGATGACCGTTTGTTACAAACAGTAACAAATCGAGTACGTAGGCAGTGCCAATTGCACAACCATAGGAGTGCTGAATTATTGTATGCATTTGTGTTGTATTAGCATAGTTTTTTTATTCAGCAACATTGTGCACATAGCTTGATTTTCTAAGAAATAAACGCATCTCGTTAATTAATTTATGATAGTTAGGACTAGCTAAACACTTAACTCGAAAGATATATGTTAGAGATGGCACCATCATAGCATAGGACAAATTTTCCCCTTGCTACTAAATGTAAATGCTCTAGTATTTGTAAAAAAGTAAATGTCTTGCTTTGCTGTAAATTCTTTGATGTTTGATCCACCCGTAAGTTATTTCGATGTAATTTCTTAGGGCCGATCTTACGTGCCATTCTCTTAGCTTGTTCATTTTGTCGAATTTTGTATTAGGACCATTAGAGTAATTTAGATCTTGTTTAGGACTTTTTTATATTTCTTTCAGGGCAGAATAGTATCGGACTAGCCGTTTGCAACTCTCATGCTAGGCTAGGGATCTATTCTGAATAAAATTTATTTGTGATTTTAACCTAAGACTGACATCTCTTTCTCGTTTAGTTTTGTTAGCGATGCATTCCTCTGAGCTGGTTAAAGATCGAACCTCATTAATTCCCGACACCCCCGAGTGCAGACTTTTGTGCTACACCAGCCTATGAATGTATCGTCCCCCATACTTGTGTGTTAACTGGAAAAGGGTCTCAGAAGGGTCATTTGAAACCGGTGGCTCCCCGAAACCTTCGGCCAGCGGGCAGAGTATTTATATGGATAGGGTTGAGTGACTTGCACATCTGCTAATGAAATGGCGCAAAACAGTAACCACTGCCACTGACGAAACGTATTTTCAAAATCTGACAAATATCTAAATGGTATCAAATCACCATCATTTTTATTAAATATAGTGGGGCTTCCACATCTATAAAATCTAAAATAAGATCTTGGTTGGTTGATCAACAGCTAAGCATGTTTTTGTATGGGTACAACTACCAGTTGTTTATATTGTATCATCAGTAACTGATATTCAACTTCTGGGCTAAGGGCTTCATACATTTTGTTTCTAAAAATAACAAATCGCAAAGTTATTATTAACATGTTATGATTCATATTATTTGTTATATGCGGGGTTCAAAAATTTGTGACAACAGTTTCCCTGACAGATTAACAAAAACGTAGGCCTGTGGACAATGTTCACATGACCACTGCATGACCTTTCGGTAAAACGTGTGTAAAACAAGCAAATGATTGTCCCACAGTGTGTAGCCTACTTCTAAAAGTTGACATTCATTTTCATCGTTTTCAGCCAAAACATAAATTTGGAAATTATTTAATAAAAAATGTTTTATAAATATTAAGTGCGAATCATTTTCAAGATCCCTTGGAGGTAAATGTATGCCTCTGTAGACAATGGGTATTGGCATATAATCCCCTTGTTGAATGAGTTGTATACGATTCCCCTGCTGACGTGCAAATTGGCACTGCATACTGTTAAATTAAATAAATTGTGTCAACAGATATTATAACCAAAGATCTGCATGCCTATAAAGGCAAAGTTAACATACCATGCATTTATTAACATGTCTATATCCAAGAAACAAAAGAAAAAACACAAATTTAAACCAGGGTGTGTGTGTCTCCATGAACTTGAATACACCATAAACTAAAAAAAAAATAGCCAAACGTATTTGCAACGTAAAGTATGCTCCTAAAAGCCGAATCAAAAAACATAAGCATCACAAACATGTTGTTGCTGTTAGTTTCTAACAGACCTCATGCTATGAGGTAAATACTGATTCATAGGTAAGGCAAAATAAAATTGACGAAATGCTTGTTGGCAATACGAAGTGGTTCGTTCCTCAGCAGGAAATTTATAGAAATGAAAACAAAACATATTTGAAGTTACCGGAAAATAAATATTAAACAGAGGCTTTGTACATAACGTACACCAAAAGTCTGGTAAACAATTCTCCTCAGCTAATTTAACAATGACTTGTTTCATCGTTAAACCATACCATGCTTTATGAAACACATGTGTTGATACATTATTTTGAAAGGCAAAATTTAGCATACAGAATTTGCAATAGTGATGGCCTGGGTTATGAAACATGTCATCATCATCATCATCATCATCATCATCATCATCATCACCATCATCATCATCGTCAATGATGTTGTTATAAAAAGTGATATCAATGCGTACTTTGGTGTTTCTATATTCCGAAGGATAGGCTGCACGTTGCGGATTATAATTTACCATCGTCATATATTAATTAAACGTGGTTTGTTTCGTAACGAAAAAAGCATCTTCATCCTGGCACATCATCATTGAATCTGAAAAGTAGTAGTCCACGTTTACTAATTAAATAAAAAATACTATGTACCTATACATTGTCTGTCCCCTAAGTTAATAGCAAAAATAAAATAAAAAATAAGCAAAACACAAATCAATAAATGGACATCTGTTTGTTGGCTTTACTTGTAGGTCACTAGCATAACATCAATCAAGTTTTTCGAAAAAATGACTTTACCTATTGCACTGGTATTGTTGTTTTGAAATACAGCACCACTCATAACAACAGTAAGGGAAACAGATGTTTTTGTTTTTGTTTTTGCATCAGGCCTATTAAGCTGCATTAATACTGAGAGTCGGGTGGTCACCTGCTCTAACATGTGGCCTAATAAGCCACCACATAGTGAGACGTATTAAGCCACACGCCTACTGAGGGTGGGTAGTTACTTTGCTCAAACATGAGGCCTATTAAGCCACAAACCTAGTGAGGCGTATTAAGCCACCACCTAGTGAGGCCTATTAAGCCGCAGGAATAGTGAGGGTGGGTGGGTACTTATTTTCCCCTAACCTAAAAGCCAACATGTTTTAGCCTGGACACAGTGAGCCATGTAAATGTTAATGCATGCCTCTTTTATTTGTTTCCAGGCAAATAGCACAAGAGATTCCGTTTATTTACAACTATTTACATATCCATGCACACATTTTAAAAACAAAAATTATATGATACACTACATTTTTTATTTTTATCCAAAGACTCAAGATGACATCACGCACCTTTTACCAACAAAACCAAACACTTGCCGTATTGTACACCAATAGAAACAAACATTACTGGTCGTAGCCAAATATAATGCTTGTGATCATATCCTCACACCACTGTCTCTTGTCGTCCAACAAAGCGAGTGTTTGATTTTGTTTTTGCATTTAAAATAAATTGTGATTTTTCGAAAGAATTCGAAACTGACTATGTGACATGGCTACGTGGGTCTTAAGGACTTGCAAATAATCGTCCACGCAAAGTCAATTAACCACATGATGGCTAATTCCCTTGGCTCGCGTGGATTGGCTTTCATCCACCTGCCGATAAGAGTGCATTTTGGGAGCTAGCCCGACAAACTCTGACATCATGGTGTCTGAACATTCATCTTTCATTAAGCCATTTTTTTTTGTTCAGACGAGGGATGTTGAACACATTGCCCTCACTAAACCATTTTGGATTTTGCTTCATCACGACGTACGGGTCGCAGCCACGGGTATGATAAGTAAAACCATCCGTGTCTGAATAGAACAACGAAATGGCACAAAATTGCCTCATTGCAAAACCAAAACGAAATTGATACATGTGTAATTTAGAAAAGTCTATTATCACTTGCCCTTAATACATGGGTTTATTCATAACCACTTTAGTTTTAGCTAATTCAATGGTGACTAAATCATCATCAATCACGTTCAACCATTTAAAATTTGGTTTTGCAATATATTTTCGAGCCCCCCAACCGCCATGCCATGTGTTGACCAATTTGCTGTCTCGATACTGCCGTAAATTGTCTAGACTCTTGCAATAAATACAATTATTCATGAGTTAAAAAAATGTATTTCAAATGGCTGAGTGGCACTTTGTATGTGGTTGGTATTTATATCCATGAACCGTTTTAACCACCGTTTCTGTGAGAAAGATATATATCTATGGATTTCTTTCATGGTTAAGCCCTGGGCTGAACATTCTACCAGCATGCAAATATGCATCACATAGTGATTTTTGTTATACAAGGTGCCCATCAATTTTTTATGATTGCCATTACTCATCGGCGGCACCATTTTCTCAATGCAAAAGGGAAAATCACCATGTTGCTGTCTGAGATGAGGAGGATAAACTATGTCGACGTCAGGAATATAGCCTACGTCCTTTTTCTGGCCTGCGCTATGCACATTAAACTCTTTAATTTGATCCTCAGACAGCCAGACACAGTTTTGTACGGCAGCGGTTGGCTCATGGCGTGACCGTATAAGTTTTTGACATCAAAATACATTAGGTAGGATTCCGCTTCTTCGGGACAATAATCAGGCATGTAATGATTATTTGCCTTGGCATGTCGCTGATTCAGCGACACAAACCCCCCACGAATCCCATTTTCAATCATAAACGCCATATCGGGATCTGTCAATAAATCAAGCTCCATTTAGGTGAATTTTAGAGTTGCATCCCAGCTTAAGCCTGGACTGGTATAGTAATGAGCGGGGTCAAGGTCATATATGGTGTGACATAACTGACGGAACGTCTCAAATAGGGCTGTCAAGAGCAACACATCCAATTTTAAGTAATGCATAGCATACTGGCCAAATGCTCGCCAAACATGACATGCATAAGCATATTCCTCTTCACTGATGGTGCTTTGAGTTAATTGAGAAAATAATTTTTCCCGTGGCGGCAAAGACATTTCCTCAAGCACCTCGTAACTTCCCACATAATCATAAGGAAATTGACTTTTACGAAGACACAATTTAATTTGTTCTGTATTCGTAAAATGGGATTGGGTATGTTTCAACTCGTTCTCGCTTAGCCCTTTCACGAGATTATCTAGCGAACTAGACATACACTTAAAAGAGTCAAGAAAGCGAACCCTCATGCTTCCTTTTTGCCATGACAGCGAGGTAAAACTCTCATGGTTTTTAACCAAAATGGTGAATTTTCTCTTATCTACATGAGCAAATTCTTTCACAATAAAGTGCAGATCGTGCCGGGAAAAATTGTGTAAGAAAACAGGACGAAGCGGGGTGCAGGTTAGTTCAAATTTCACCCGCTATGTGCTGCCCCGCGAAATTGCCCGGTCATGTGACAACGGTGTCTTACTTTTATTTCACCACCTCAAATAGGATTTCCACATAGGTGGCAGGTGGTCGCTTGATGGTATTCTCTTTTCTGTACATAATTCATTTCACGAGGTACAGGATTGTTCATAATTTTTTCTACCTTGCCCGCTAAAGCCGCCATTTGATCAACAAACCACCGCGCACAATCTGCACCTTTATAACTAACATACTCACAAGGGGGGTTTATCATAGTGGCAAATAAAGGAGTAGGCTACAGCAGAAGGCTCATGTTTCTGCACTGGATGCGTTGAGCTTGTATGGGGGGATGGTTCACACCCCTGGAGGGGGACGGTTAGGGCCTCGAAATCGGCATAAACACTAAATGGCACCATTTGTTGTTTATAAGTGGCTTTAAATTTCAAGACTGCCTCATTCCCTTCGGGCAAGACTAGCTTCACTGCTGCCTGCCCTTGACAGTCTTCTGTATGTCGTTGTAACAATTCAGCAGTTCCAAAATATTGTAAGCAGCGATCACAAATGTGCTTTTTGCCATTATGGTTCGACACTTATTACTTACCAGTTTTCTTAAATTCTTTATGTAGCAATAATGATTTGTATCCCCATTAGACAAAAATAGCAAGTAAATATGATATTGTTCTTTTCTCTTTGGTGGCATTCAAGGGGCCCACAATATTGGATCCCTTGATGCCATACACCATCAATGACAAATCTGGGTTATCTTTCTCAAATAAATGAATTTTATCCAGAGGCATTGGGAATGAAACGCCCTCCAGATTCAGAGTTTCTTTTAAGTGGTTAAACACATCTTTGTACTTCCCTGAAAAATGACCATTTCTGTCTTCACAGGGTTGCAGACAACTAGCCATACTCCATAAAAAGCAGTAATTGTTTTATTGCGTATGTTAATTACTGCCTTTCTCGAAGCAATCCAGCTCGGCGTGGGAATATGACTACTTCCTGAATTCAATGGGTTGTATTTACAAATATTGATTTGTAAATACTCAATGCTGTTGAGAGCCAAGCCACTGGGACCATCATGCAGCTTATCAAATTTAGTGATAAGCGCTTGAACAGCTTTTTCCTGATACCACATTTCTAAACTATCGGCTATCAGTAATTCACACATTTTGTACAGAGATTGAACGTGAGTTTCTGTTCAAAATTATTTTTAATCAAGATAAATTCACATAGCAGTTCAAAATTTATTTTCAACGCGTGATGTAAACTTAACCCTTTCTTACTTTCAATCCAAAAAATGGGAAAACACAATTCAATAAACTCTTTAGGAGACAGACAGTGATTGACGTTATAAATACGATCGGAACATACTCAACTTTTAAAATATTTGGCCAAAGGCTGCCACACTAATCCTTTACTCATGGGCAGAGACATAATTACAAATAAATAAATGGATGTTAACTCACCTTATAAATAAGGCAATCCAATTCCACACACTTGTTGTTAGTTATACACACACACACAATCACATACACACACACACACAAGATGTTCCTCCAATATTGGCCCCAGCAGGAGTGGACCGCAACGAGGTTTTTCCAACAATTTATCTGAAAAGCAACTCAATAAAACCCTTCATTAGTCGTGGTTGTATACAGTAAACACATTCATTCATTCGTTCGTTCACTCATTAATTCATACCACTTCAAAAAAACAAACACAAAAGTTTTCCGGTCAGCAACAGGTTTAATCATGTGAGCACACATGGAATAAGGCACTCACACAGCAATAGTAAGGTTATTTACATAAAATATATCTTGATAGCTCACCGTTTTTAATATTGCAAGCGTGGCCAATAAGCTGCTTACTACTACCAGTGGAATCCTCCTCTTTCCCACTAGTTCATACACGTCTTAATTATGATACAACCATAAATACATGCTATAAGTTTATGGATTTTTCCATTAATTAAACAGCTTTCATTTCACAAAACAAAACATTCATAAAACAACATGTACGCACCTTGTAATCAATAATTCTTTTTACATCAATGTGCGCCACCACCGCTGATGACACTGCTTCTGATTTAATAATGATGTTACTAACACTCTCCCCCTATCTCTATTTCTCTCTTTGTCTCCTTTTTTACGTTGGCAATGGTTTTTAATTTTTTCCTGATTTTTGCAAAACTGCAAAAAAAGTACAAAAAAATCCAATAAGTCACTAAATCACTCTCCATGCATACACAACATGTTAATAAATCCAATAATAGCATGAGTAAAATTATTAACTTACCTGATGTCTAGTATAGACATTGTTTACGTATTTTTATATTTTTATTGTAATAAATCAATAACAAGTGGACGCGCTCATACGTCCGTCCTGTTTGAAGGTAAACACAAGAGTAATGGACCGTCTTGCATTCTCACAAGTTGTAACAATAACACATCACTTTTGTTCACATCTGTGCGTGGCTTGAAACTCTCCAGTCAAACTCATTCTCACAAACAATGCAATGCATGTGAGTGGGAAGCTGCCGTCTGCATGTGAACACGCACCACTTTGCCCTTGAGACAAGAGCCATCTTTCTTAACACTGTTTGATAAGAGCGACTGTCTTTGTGAGGTCCAGACCCACAGGTGCATGCCAACGCTATAATAAAGATTCTAGCTTCTATAGGCCCGAGCAGCCTCGATCTGTCAAATCTGTTTTTTTTTCGTCATCGTGTATCAAGCAAGCAAGCAAGCAAACAAGGGGCCCCAACAAAAAAAACCGTTTCCCAACTATCTGAAATAAAAACGAAAACGCCTTTAGCCACCAAAAACCATGGTTTCATCTTTTCAACACCTACATCGCCGTAAACAGGACGACGAGACGAAAATCCCAACATGTGCATCATAGCCATTACTTTCACCGATTCCCAAATATATAGTTACAAAAATAACGGAAAACACATGTTTTCACCAAAAAAAACATGGTTTCACATTTTCAACACATACATTCTCGTAAACAGCACAACCAGACGAAAACAACAATATGTCACACGTCATTATCGCTTTTTTGGTTATCCAAATATTTCCGAAAATGTGAAAAACGCATTTTAACCACAAAAACATGGTTTCACCTTTTCAACACCTACATCCTCGTAAAGAGAGCACAACGAGACGATAAAAAACAATAAGTCACACGTCATTATCACTTTTTCGGTTTTCCAAATATTTACAAAAATGTGGAGAACGCATTTTTACAACAAAAAAATGGTTTCACCTTTTCAATACCTACATCCCCGTAAAGAGCACAATGAGACGAAAAAACAATATGTCACACGCCATTATCACTTTTTCGGTTTTCCAAATATTTACAAAAATGTGAAAAACGCATTTTTACCACAAAAAACATGGTTTCACTTTTTCAACACCTACTACATCCCCGTAAAGAGCACAACGAGACGAAAAAAATGAATCTACGCACGCCCTCCTACCATCACTCCTTCATCACCAAGGCCGCCAGGGTCTCACAACTTCCTTTCGTAAGCAGCTCTCTCGTTCTCCCAATACTAAGGTGGAATAAGGACCGATCTTTCAATATCATTTATGTAGCATGTTTCGTTGCGCATTGGTCATTCATTAATTCATTCAGTTTCTTACTTGTTGGTCGGAGTATTGATATCACTCCTGGTTAGGGTGTAATTCACTAATGATATAAATGTTTGTATAATTTTTCAGCAGAGATTTTAACGAGATTTTGTTGACATATTATTATTATTAATTTAGGAGTTAAAATATTTACTTTTGAGTAATGATCGAATTTGTACTTACCAATACAGTATGCTATAGTGAGCTAAGACATAGCCATTGAATAGATGTTGTAACATTGATGTCGTGTGTTGACAATGGTGGTCTAAACAAACCCGATGGTGACGGATAATGGAGTTGCTAATTAATTAGAGCTCACTTATGTCAATGACAAGTTGGGTTGACATGATGGTATTTTGAAATTACATTTAAAAAAAGCAGAATACTATAGCCTAAATTTGTTTTAGTATTAATGGATGAGTTAGAATTGGTAATGGATCTAAAATGAAGAATGGTATCACTAAATAATTTTTAACGGAGGTTATATAGTGTTAAATAACACATAAGACGAATTATCATATAAAATATTTACTTTATAAGATTGTGTTTATGTGATGCTCAATTTTATAAAAGGATTTGCAAGTTTAATTTATGAGTTTGATGGTTAGGAGCATTTATGGGAATTGTCCCAAGCTTGACTGACAAGAATATTGTAATGGACTTTAGTACATAATAACTGTGCATAGCGTCCGAAAAATCGGACGTCATAAAAATAATAAAAGGTGAAATGTTTATGCGTGGATTTAATCTCAGGGTACTTCCTAGCGCTTCAAAAGGGCTGTAGCTAACAGGAATTAAGAATATCGAATTCTTTATTCGTGGCGTTCCTCATTGAATCACATTTGCTGTGAGGATGGCGGCAAGACATTACAGAGTTTTGAGCAACAGTGAAATTTCTATTTATTACATCCAATAATTGTATTGTTTGGGACAGGCCATGTTGTCGACACTTTTATGAATCAACCAACACATAAACATACCATTTACATTTTATTATTGAGATGATAGAGGCATGTAAATATGGCTGTCCTAAAAGTCGGGCGCTATGCACAGGGTGTACTACAGTCTCAGACATTTGCAATCCCTTTCTAGTTTGATGATGAATGAAGTACTGCAAGTTTTGGACGAAGAACCAACATGAGCACAGGAGCAGCTGATCTACGTCGAACCTCGTGATGACAGAACAGATGATGAGCACGAGGGTAATCTAAATCACCTTGGTAGAAACCTGCTTCTGAGTAAATGTGAGGTGCAGATCGTTTCAACAGAAGATGCAAGTGGTGAAGGCAGGTCCTGTAGAAGACAAAACATCACTGAAAAATCTACACATGAAACTGAAACACCAGAAAGAAGAGCAAAAGGAAGCTTCCATAAGATAATCAATGTAGTCATATGTCACAGTTGGTTAATACCTCTGTTTCTGATACCCCTGTTAGTAAATCCAAATGCACCAGTGTGTCTAACTATAACACACACGAGGCAACACCTAAATGGACAACATCAAAATCTAGATCTCATTTGGTTACTGACTGTGTTCCCAGTGATGCGAAACTAACTCCGTTAGATTTCTTTTATTTTTTAACGACGGTCTGCTGTGTTGCATTTGTGAACAGACTAATCTGTATGCTTCACAAAAGAATTGTAACCTGGATCTAACAAAACGGGAAACTCTTGTAGTTATTGGTGGACTTCTGTTATCTGGTTATGCCATGTATCCTAATGAGAAGATGTACTGGTCCTAGGAGAATGACGTACCAACAACTTTATCAGAGAGTATAAGATGCAATCACTTCGAATTAATCTTGAGTCATTTTCATCTAAATAATAACGATCTGCACAATGGGACTGATCGCTGTCAAATCTCAGGGCATTACCGACCACATTAGAATCTGCCTTTAGGAAACATGTGGGAACTGATGAAAACCTCTCCGTTGATGAGAGCATGATTCCATATTAAGGGAAGCATTATGCCATGCAATTTATCAGAGGAAAGCCGATACGTTTTGGCTTCTAAATCTGGGCCCTGTGCTCTGCCAGTGGCTATTTGATATCATTCCAAATGTATACAGGGAACGAAAATCAAAGGCCAAAAGAATTTGGAAGTGTAGTCTTATCTCTTTTTTGTATTGAGTTCATCTATTTTATTGTTCACTATGCCTTATTTGTTTTATTGTTTCTTACCATCCCCCTTTCACTATTTTTATTCAAATAAGGTATAATTGATGGGGCTCACTGTCTGTTTTATATAAACCATTTTCATTTCACCCATGGCAGTGAGCGGTTTTTATTTTCATCCTTTCTTTTCCTACCATTTCATTTCATTAGGGGATGATAACTTAGATGTTAGGCCCTTTTAAGCAACAATTATCATCATCATCATCTTATCTCTTATTGATGCAGCTGGAATTTATTCGAACAGGGGGCATAAAGTATTCTTTGACAACTACTTCACGTCTGTAAAATTGTTAAGACATCTGGCTTCAAAGAGAGTATGTACAACAGGGACATTACAAAACACCGGACGATGAAGTGCACCCTTCGGAGCAAGGCAGACATGAAAAAAGAACAAAGAGGATCGCATGAGTACAGAAGTTGTGGTGATTTGTTACTAGTGCGTTGGAATGACAACAATGTAGTCACTGCTGGTACAAACTACGAACAGATAGAGATAAGCGCTGCATCAAGGTGGTCCGGCGTCAAAAAATGCAAAGTGTCTGTTCCGCAACCCAAACTGTTCAAGTCCTACAATTAAGGCATGGGAGGAGTTGATCAACGTGACCAGTTTGTGTCAACATGCTGCACGCGGAATTTGAATTATTTTAGACAAAAATGACGATAATTTTCCGAGCCCCATGTTAAAATTTAACATTGAGGAATTGTCACAGGAAATAGACACAAACGAGTTTGGTTAGCGAGCTGAGGCCAAGGGGAGGCCTGATCACGTGATATATGACGCTCAGAGACGCTTGGCAAGGTTAAAAATTGCTTAGCAACAAGAAGTTTTGCCGCGGATTGAAGCCAATAATTGTTATAAATAATATAGTTGGATATAAGCTGACAGCCAATGAGAAGGAGAGATTAACATTACCTAATTAATATATTTAGTTATTCCTTTTAAGCCCTTAGAAAGACATTTTATTGTTTGAAACACTGCAGAAAAATATTTGAAGATAATATCAGTACTTTGAATGTCGCTTGAAGTACGCAGATCACTATAATTTGTATTTAATCAGGTACGTGCGCATATTCTTCGCGGGAGCTAAAATGGCACCTGAAAAAGTTATACTCAGTGAGGGGAGCTCAGAAGGAGTGTTATTATGTCTAGAGAAGTCGACGAAGGCAGTCGTGAGTCCGGGAGAGTTTGATCCCAGGAAAAGAAGCCGAGTCCGGTGTTAGACCACCGGCGAATGCAGTACCGATTCGGGCCTGATTAATGTACGGCCTTGCTTGCCTCAAACTAGTGCAAGTTCGTCTGAGATGAGCCGATACACAACTTAACGTTTTATGAAATATTCTACGAGATTAATATTATTAAAATGAATTCAGAATATACTATTGAGTATCCACGAAATTTGAAGAAACATTAACGTCGCAGATTCTGAAAATAAGGCGAGTTACAGACAGTTTATTTCTACTGCAGAAAAGTGACGCATTTCGTGAAGACGAGCATTTTAGTTCAGCAAGATAGCAGTGAACGCTATTACATTCTACAAGGCAATGTGAGTAAGAGTGTGTTATATGAACATTGAAGCCTATAGCTACTTGAACATTATTATGACTGCTAATATCAAAAGAGAAGAAATGTTCTTTTACGTCTTGAAGATGAGTAATATTATGGAGTAGAGAATTATGCCATTGGGATGTGTTTTAACAGAGCTATGAGTTGACAATATGGAGCAACGTTAGCTAATTACAGAACTATGTACAACAACATATATGTCTACAAAGTCAAGTACACATGTAACATTTTGTACTACACCATCATGTACATTAATGTATAAACATGTACATGTTCTTTCTGACTACGAGCAATTACTACAATTCATTGAACAACTACATGAATTTTACCAACTACAATTGTGATTCGATTGACAATTTACAAATTTTATTTGTAACAATGAAATTAAATCGACAATATTGCTCAAATATAATCTGGGAGTTCGAAAGGAGTCGACGATTGAAGATTCTTCACTTGAATACTGATGAAATCCCGACAAAAGCCCTAAACTTGGTATCCATGAACGAGAGGAAGATCCAGTTCGATGCCCGAAAGATGATTGGTGCTTTCCGGGGAGGAAATCCTTCCTTACCCGAGGTCGCTGTTTCATTGGGGCTGATATGGTTTCAACATTGTCTTCTTGGGAACGTGAAACATCTAGATATTTTCTTAATACCTAATATAAACATCAAGAAGTCTTCAACAAGGTAGAAGTGACCAGAATGTATTATGTAGTTAGTGTATTTTGAGGGCATTTGAGCAACATATTTCTGCATATTTATGATGTATTTTCACTTCAACATTTAATAATTGTATGCTTCAACATCATGTGAGATGATTGTCGTTCTTCACCTGCAAATAAAATTTCAACGATTCAGTTTCTGAACTGACATGAATTAATTATTTGGGAATTTATTTTTCGCTTTGAAGATTTTAAATAAATTAGTATTGGACATTTTCGATTTTGGAATGGAATTTCAGACATTTTTGTCTAGGATGTCTAATAAATCCATTTTGGGTAAAATGAATTGGGCATGTTATTGTAAGAAGAATATATTAGTAGGTGAAGAAAACTACGTGTGATATTCTGTTAAATATCTTAAATGTTATAAACATTCGTCGATCTCGCAAGTAATATTCGTCATGTTTATGCTACGAATTCATGTACTCAAGGACATTCTTAATTAGAATGGAAGTACATTCAGGAGTTGACAAGCCATTTATTTGAGGGAAAGCATTGTACTTTCTATAAATAAAACTTTTATTCAGACTCACCTGCTTAGAAGATCTTTTCATCCGACAGCAGGGAAATAAGAGATATTATATTCCAGTCGTGGTTCATTTTTATTGGACACTTAAATAACATTTGTTGTTATTAATACACAATTTGTAATGTTGCGTTATATTGTGAACGTAATATTGCAACAGTGTAATTTGAAGTTAGATCGGTATGGAGAGACGTACTAATGTATTTTTATTACATGTTTATTAACAAAGGATTAATGACGGAGTAACTATACACAGTAAACTTACGGAGATCTTTCATAAGCAACTTCTATTATTGTTTTGAGAACGAATGTTGGAGATGAGTAATAATCATATGGACTTATCTTAACTGATTGGTCATATTGGATATTTTCTGTTAACAATGTAAGTTGTTGTATGAGACAACGCAAGTGAATGAAAGTTTGATTAATGCAAGTACTACGTGAGAATTGTTAGCAACAATTGTAATTATGTTAGAATTTGTTAATGAGTATACGAGGAAGGTTAATGCCGTACATAAATGTATAGGAGCCTGCGATGAAATATATGATGAAATACGAGGGAGTTTTCCGTATGAATGAAGTTATTGTATTCTAGTACTGTTGTGAGGAAGCTTGGAACATTGTTATTTGTTGTCGAGTTAATGAGAACTCTGATGTATTGAGACCGTTAGTCGAGTCAACAACCACGATGACTTTCCTAACATCCCATAAGTCGAATAAAATTACCGTGAGGATCAGGTGAACTTCCTAATAGGCTGAGCGGCACGAGACACTGTAGTCCACGGGGATCGTGGTACATGGTGACGATGGTCATAGACTGCCTAAGGAAAGGTTCACCTCAAAAACTAGACTGAGAAATTAAACATCCAGACTTAAGTAAAACACCGTGAAAATGTATTAAAATTCACAAGCCCCTAGCCTAGTTCGGAGGGTTATGATCGGCTAGTCCGCAAACTAATAAACAAAAGAAAATAAAGAGCAGGTCCCTACCTGAGAAGTTACTGAAAAAAACCCTCGCGAAAGATCTATCTCACAATAATAAAGCAACAATAGCAACACTAGGAAAATGGTACGACGCAAGTCCCTAGTTCAAGTTACAAGATTAAGCTAATATCAGAATTTACATTTAACAGGGTAGCAAAACAAATCTAAGTTAGGATGATACCATTTCCACATTTACATTTAACGTTAATCATCTAGCTAAGTCCTAACAGTTAATAACAAAATTTACGGCGATGACGTCCGTAACAGAAAACAATTACAACAAATCTAAGTGTACAGCCATGAAAAACATTTAATTATTCTTAATAACTACGTGCTATCAGCACACAATAAGGTAACATGTAGGATTTACACACTTATACATCATAAATAAGTAATGAAATACACACAAATTTTTATTAAATTCCTGCCTACACCTTGGTTTACTCTTTGTAAGCCATAGTCATCTAATGTGTGTAATTACGGTGACGAATGCGTAGTTGAGACCACGTCTGACATCGCATGGCCTGAGTTCCACAAGCTACGAACTCTAGGTTCGCGCATGCTTCAGGTCGCTACAAAAGTGTCAACTGTCCTAGTCATTTCCACACAAGGAAATTACCTTCAACTGCACGGCTATGTCAACAGTTCCAAGATGCAACAGAACAAAGTTAGACAGAATGAATTCATTAGTTAGCTTTTGTTTTACCAAAGTTATGCGTTTTATTATTAAGTTGTCTGTTTAGGTTTATCGTTAGTTTATGGCGAATAATACTGACAATAGCTCGGGCACGGAGTGTCTACACTGAGATCATTCTCCACCAAAAAGCCTCGACTCAACAGTCGGAATAAGATCAACGAGCAATAACAACTCGGACACACAATAACACGGGTTACCAGCGGCGCAAAGCTCGCATTCAATAACTCTGGGATAGGCCTGTCCACAACAGTTACCTTCCAATAAGATCTAGTCAACGGGAACCCTCCCGGACAAGGTAATCACAAGTACCTTCATACAATAAATTCCTGCATTTAACAGGGTCGCCTGCAACTCACTATAGAAAACCTGACCTAATTGTACACGTCAAAACGGTACACGCAAGAAGTGCGCTCAACTAACAAAAAGCAATCTATAAAACATGTGATCTGAGACAGGGTTGAAAACTGGGTTACATAAGCTAAGTTGCAATGAAAGAAAGAGCGAATACAATTGCATTTTGTCTCTTGTCAAAGTCGTTCTGTCTCTCAAACAAATGAAGCGTGCTCTCAAGGGCACTGGATTACAAAACCAGTTTATGTCACCAGCAGGCTACCACATTCCTGCGTTCGGTCGACACAAAACACACATTATTCAAGGCCGGCGATTTAATCAAAATAAAACTATACATCTGGCCTGTTCATAAAAAAACTTTACCATAGGTTATGAACCTCTAAAGAGTCCGTGTATAAAAAACACGCAATAAATCTGAATAGAATAATATAATTCCGTCTTTCTACCAAAGACGTCTAAATGATAGTAATCTTACAATTACTGGAGCTCTTTGCTCTCAAAATACAATTCACTAGTTGCTAGTACAACATCAAATAAAAACGTGTCTTACATGACACAAGCAAACTGATAATTGTGGCGCAGATTCGCACAAGGATCTGCTTAATGATACGTTGGGAACTGAGTTCGATGCTAGGCAACGAAACATTCCTTCTAGTTGTCAGGTTCAAACTTGACCAAGAATAGCTTCTGAGCTTATTCAAAATGAAAATATAATGCATTTACAAAACTGGCAATTACAGTCGATTGCCTAACTGATACGACTGTTCTAACGAAAGTCAGGGGTGTATCAAAACTGGCTGCAAAGAATGCAGTTAACGAAATAACCATGACATCTGATTGTCATAACTAAAGTCAGCAAAGACTTGAAAAATCACCCCAAACAGGGTTGTACAAAATAGCCTCAAATGACTACGGTCACATCTAGCAAAAGATAGGCTTTGACGTTCTACGACGTTCATCAAGCTGCACCAGGGTTAACCAAAATGTCGGACCCAAGGGTGTCTCACTATACTGAAATAAATGACATTAAATTAAACTAGATACAATCCCTACCTAGAAAAATGGCTGACACAGAGTGTGGTTGATTCACAAACTACATTAAATCTAATATACCACCAGAACTAGAACACGAGAAGGGATGCTCAAAAACTCACGACATGGAGAAGCTATCACTCAGCCCTCTATTCAATAACCAGGGTTGTACAAATTCCTCTCTGGATCTCTGGAACGGTATTATCCTCATCAGGATTCCCATCTGGACTCCTCCAAATACCAGGGTTCGATTCGTCCCTGTCGACAACTCCGTGAATATGCTGGATATGCCTGGGAATGGCATCTTGGATTCCTTCCTTCTCGTCCTCGGTTCTGCAAGCTCCATCATCATGCTAGTTCTCGTAGAAACATCACCCTCATACCAGGATGGTATTAGCCCATGATGACTGATTCAAGCATGGTGTGGAATAGTCTGGTCACGTTGACGGTGAAATAAATTATGAAATTCATTCTTTCACTTTCCAAAAATATAATGTTCGTCGTAAGTATTGTAGGCTTTGATAGTAATTGATAACACAGCCTTAATTTCGTGGATGTGAACAGATACGTGAGCTGGCACTGCTCTATAATTCTGCACGTGCTAATGACGCTACTTTTCTATCATGCAGCATCGGTAAAATGTACGTCGTTTTGGAAATAAAAACTTCACTCTGGCAATCCAAATATGTTACACTATCGTAATCACACTTATTTGAAGTAATTGCAACACATTTACCTGTAGATTTTCCACAAGGCATTTGGCCCTCCACAAACACGTGGGTACTAAAATGTGGTGTTCCGGTAAAATTATATAATTCACTAATACTTGCCAATAATTATCTTCAATATGTTTCTGTGGCTCACTGTGCATAAATAACAGTATTTCACAATATGCCAGTGCACGATGGCACCTGATAACCAATTCAACGCTAACAAGCGGATATTCTTCTATGTCTTGCAGGACAAATGCAATTACACGCCTATACTGGGCGGATTCTCCAGACGTAATGCAAGGCACTGGGTGTCTCAAGGAAGTAGGTCGTCAAACCGAAGTCGTTGAGCGACTACTTACGTTCCTATTTGCGTATCTGCAAGGGTATCACCTTACCTTAAGCTAAAATAACAATCTCAAAAGTGTTTTAATAATGCAGCATGACGAAATGGAATATTCTGAGTCTTGTGAAAGAATAAAATTAATTAATAAGATCTCAGATAAATAATTAGCAGTTTTCACCAAAGTCAAAAGTGCGATTCAACGCTACTTCAAAGAGTATCGCGTGAGCTCTCAGCTCCACGTGGCTTCCTGGGTGTGTTCAAAGGTACAACATCCCATCATAAATGTTCTGTCATAAAAATATCACATGAACCATAGCTCAACGGGTTCAGTATATCAGCGATATAGAGGGAAAGATAGCAGGGAGTACGGCGGAAATGTATTTGGGAAATGAAATTAACCTTTGACTACTAAATATTTACTAACATTTTATTAAACATAGAGTTGAGTAATAATCATATGAAATTATCTTAACTGATTGGTCATACTGGACTGATAATGACGTTGAAACCCTAACACAGACTAAATGGTATAGTATTCTTTAAGAAAGTAGGAGAGGGAATATTAATATTTGTTTAATATTAATAGTAACGAGTCAGGTACACTATTAAACAAGTGAACTTTAAGTGATAGACCGTTGTAAATATTGTAAATATCTATTTAATAAGTATTTAATTGCGGAATTATTATTAATATTAATAATTGTTACGTGTTAAAAATGTATAGAGCGAATGGGAACGAATGATTTTGATATGAGAGCGCATGTTTGTGAAAGAGAAGTGAATGAGTGAGACTTTGTCAGTTGCAAATGACATAAGTAATGTAAGGGAGTGAATTGTATTTAATGAGTGTATTTTGTTATAAAACTACGGAAACATGAAGGTTTTAAGAAGTTTAAAGGAATGAGAATTAATACTGTCAGTGTGACAGAAATGGTACAGCTTTTACGTGTTAAAAGAAACAGGAATCTATAACAGGTGTGAAACGAGTAAGGAACCGGTTATATAATAGCAAGCTTATATAATAGGAATTTACAGGTGTTTACGCTCCGAGGAGAAAAAGAACGAGTGTGTCTCGAGTCAGACAGCGTGCAGCTGTGGATATCGACATGCGCAAACATTTTAAATGTTATTGAAAGAATGTCAGATACAATGGAATACTTATTAATGGTTTTAATTGATCAGTAAATGCCTGATGCAAGAGAAAATGCTACCAATACATGTATAAAGTCGTGCGGACTTTATTTTAGTGAAGGAAAGAGGAGTGCGAGTGTTATTCTTAAATTATAGGGAATTTGTATTTATTTATATTTTTAGGATTTTGTTAATACATTTTATTTCGATCTTTTTCTACGTGTCTGTGTTGCGTAACTTATAATAATTATAAGTGGAGATGGTGTTATGGAACCCCAGAACAGGTAAGGAGTCCCTTTACCCTATACAACCCCGAGATATGGGTATGTGTTCTCACTGTACCAACCTATTATTTTATTTTATCCATAACACGATCATAGATACTGTGTATAATCCCGAAGTGATTGTTGGTGGGATATTTGAAGGTTTTTCTAGCCGGGAACTTTCAAGATTCTGAGATCCAGCCGATCTTCGGATTCCCAGCAAGTGTCTTCTCGATTTATACGGGTACAATACAAATCCCACATGAGGCAGAAGAACTGGTGGGGGCCAATATTTGCATATTTTCTGGATGTGTGTGTTGTAAATGCTTGGCTGCTACATGGCAAAGTACAACCTAACCGTTCCGAGGACATCCTGAAGATTCATCGTTACATTGCTGTAACCATACTAAAAATGAATGGAGAACAATCTCAAAAAGCAAAGCAAAGTCAACTCCGTACAGGCCACGGGGACCCTGGGAGTAGTGGAAGGTAAAGGCTTCCACTTTTTGTGATATCGACACTAGATAGGATGGAGTTGTCAGCTCCACGCCCGGCCGTCTTTGTCCCAGGAATTACCCTGGTACTCATTTCTGGTGTAGGCTGAGTGTACCCCAGGGTTATTTGCGTTTCCGAAAGTGGTAGTTTTGTTTCTAGAATCTACTACCTGGGTGGGGATCGAACCCACTCCGTTTCAGTTAGAAGCCCAGCGCCTATACCGACTACGCCACGCAGTCCCCGGATAAAAATCTCACCAGGGACAAATGTTCCTATACCAATGAAAGAGGTACGTTACGATGGATTGAATCACTGGCGACCATCAAACAATACAGAAAGAAGAAGTGCCCTCTGCAAAGGAAAATCTAAATTCACGTGCAGTAAATGTATGGTTGGACTTCACTCAAAATATTTTCAGGGATACCATAATCAGTGAATAGAGCCACATTGACAGTATTGTGTTAAGTCTGCAGTGCAAATTGTAGGTTCATTTTGCAGTGTAAATTAGATAAGATAATACAGTGCTCTAGCAATGCATAGCTTGCAACATTATTGTACAATGTAATGCTGAGAGACTATTGTTATTGTGGTGACCCGAGTACATAGCGTCCGATATATCGGATGACCTGTGTAGAAGAACACTATCACTCATATGAATATTCAGATTGTTGGACTGTGTCCCTGTAACCGTTAAGAGTAGAAATGTTTAGATAAATTGGGATAAGATAGGATAATACTTCAGAATATTGCAATATGAATATTTTAAGAGAAGATAGTGAGAACCATTATGCATTAATTTCTTAATTAAAATAAAGATGTTAAAGTAATAGATCATGAATATTTCATTTGATAGGGATAGCTAGACGAGATAAAATTAATTAACAAAGTGAATGTGAAAAAGGACATTTTAATTTATCGACTCTCTTCACTATGTGAATTTAAGGTCCGTGGTAGGTCACTGAAGACAATGTATTTATTTTTGTCGCGTGTTTTATTTCTTTACGTTGCATGTTCCACAAATGGTGACAGGCTAGCGTGAGATGGAATTTTATTTTATATTATCAATTTAAAATTTGTTTATATCAGATATTACTGCGTAATATTCGCGTTAGGGGTTTCTATTTCTGTGAACCTTTGACGACAAAAATATTTTAGAATTTTTTACACCAAGAAGAGAATAATTAACATAAATTATTGCCTGACGTTGAATAGGACAGGGACGACAAGAGTTTGTTTATTTACGATGCATTCCTTATGATTCAAGCGTTAAAGATTTCTGAATGGAATTTCTGGAATTGTTCTTGCAGTTTTGATGCCTTACTTTGGTAGAATGGTCAGATGTAAGCATTATTAGATTTAGTTCTTCAACAATCCAGTATCCCCCCTGTGAAAGTAATCCCATTCTACCTCACAATTGTTTTTTTTATCCTATTTCTATTTATGAAATAAATAGGCTTATGAGATCACATTTTGTCCGTGTGTGTGTGTATGAGTGTGCCAATGTGTATCTGTGTGTGTCCCCCACTAATAGCCTACAATCTAAACGGGCGAAGCGATTTAAATGGAACTCGGTAAGTGCAAACTACTACCTCGTTCAACCTCGACCGTGCTTTTCAAATTTCAATACCTTTCACAAATCCAACATGGTGGCCGCGCGAGATATTTCATTGCCATTCTATATCTCCGCAACGGTAACATATATAACCCTTAAATTTGGTATGGTGATGAAGGGTACGGTATACTAGAAGTTCACCTATGTGGCATTCAATAACCTGCTAAGTAAAAAACTAACATGACGGCCAAGCGAAGTTAAAACATTGATGCGTTAAAACAATTATGTACCAGGTCGATATGTTAATAACTTTTAAATAACGTTTGAACAAAATGTTTTCAAAATTCGAAGAGAGAGGCGGTTGGTTTCATTGGTTGATAGTTCTATCGTGGCATCCCTCACCTAGGTTTAACGAGCGGCTGGACTAACTAGGACAGCAGAAGGACAAAGAGGTACGCTGTCCATGTCATATTGGAAACACTTATTGATCGAGGTCTCAAGCATGCGCACTTTGATTTTAATTTCTAACGCAATGAAATTGGGCATTTCAGGCAATTGCATTTCTTTTTCCCTTCTTACAATTATAGCAAAACATGTTTCCGTAATTTTAACTTTCCTGGCACAAAGATGTGACAAGCCTGTCTGGAGCGTAATGGCATATGCCCTGCATCAAAACTGAATGAAGCATTTGGCAACGCGTGCTTATTGTTGGTTATGCCACGCATTCAAATATATTTTTCTGCTTAAATAGGGACGTTCAGTGACGTAACTAGTGGGGAGATTATAGAGCATTATGATTCATGCCCCTTGATCAAGAGACTGGTAAATAACTAACTAAATAAATAAATAAATAAATAAATAATAAATTAACTAATGTTCGCTCTTCCACGAGACGGTACAGCGGTTAGACAAACAATAACAACTACATTAACAACGCTGACTAATCATCGACCACAGGTATGACAGTGAGCTATTTGAGGCATTGCTACGGAAAATCAGAACAAATTGAATATGCATTTTATTTTCATGGATACGGTAGTGAGAGCAAATGTCAGTCGAATGCTAAAAACCAGTTTTTGGCACAGAGACGGCTGTAAGGCCACATCATACCGGCCTTGAGTTCTTGCCTTGTCTACTTATAGTTTTGCCATCACCTGAATTTACTCACAATGTAAATATTAATATGCTGTGCGGAACATAACAATAACCGAATGGTTCCTTTGGCACGTATCTGAGAGGCTATTATCTCGTAACTACTTCCAAATACTGTAGTTGTCTTGAGAGTTCTAGTGTCTGGACTCCCACATACGTTTTGAGGCGAAGACTTTGGCTTTATCGAGATAGGGAAGAAGGTATGTAAAAAATGGTGCACGAAGTGGTGGCAGATATATTAACTGCTATCAGGCATGTTCAACCGTTCAAATTATCGCCAGGGGGCCAGATGATTTCCGTGATGTATCAAGAGCTCGTGATCAATGCCCTTCATATAATTATGCCTTAGGTTAAGTGAGTTAGAAATATGGAAGAAGATCAAGATCACCTAATAGAGGCCATCCTTCGACGCCATAGTTCACATAAGTCGTTTTCCACCGTTCAAGACGAGATCAATGATTAATATTCATAGCAGGATTTTTATCGATGCGTGATTCTTTCGGAACATATATAACACCTGTTTTAAGAGAACATTGTTCTTGATCTTGGCAAGTGTAATTACAAATTGTTTGCAGTATTTGTTCTTATTCCATTTATAATATTCGCACGATACTCATGTTCACGCCAGATTACGTGTGTTCTCGAGCTTGACATGTATTTTGTAAAACCCATAACATTTCGTGAAAAGACATTTTGATCTAGAAAATCTCTCTGGCCACCATGTACTATAGGTTACGTCTCTCCCACAAGTTTGTGAGTAATATCCCGCAATTTGTATCACAGTCCTCTATCCAAGTATGGCCTTTCAAGTTATTTGGCCTATATATAGCCTATTTATTCCTGAGATATCTATTACTGATGAAATATTTCACACAGACAGAGGTGTATGGAGGTGGAACTAAATAACAAATTTCAATAACATTGGTCCAGTCGATCAAAGGTTTAATGGTACACTCACAAACACACACACACACTCGTACACACATTTACATGAATAATGCCGATCTCACAACGATACTTTTCATATGATGGAAATAGGCCACATAAATTATATCAAAGGCACTTCTTAAGTCCACCTCCGGCTAAAGCAGCTAGTATTCTTGGCTGTCGCCCCGGAGGTTCGGCTTCGATACCAGTCTCTGCCGAGAAATTTAATTATAGTCTGTGGGCTAGATACCACACCCTCGTACGGCAAAACTTAAAAAAGGTTGGTTCCCACCTCAGCCATCCTGGAAGTGGTTTTCCATAGCATTCCACTTCTACTCCAGGCAAATTCTGTTGTCACCCTGGAGGTCCAGGTTCGTTTCCTGGCTCTACCTAAAATGGTAATTCTCGTATGATTGCTGGAACTGGGTACACTCAGCGTAGTGAGGCAACAGAATAGGTGGGTTTGGCTCCCACCACAGCCATATTGAAAATGCTTTCTCGTGGTTTCCTACTTGTATTCAATGCAAATGTCTGCATAGTTCCTAACTGAAGTCCACGGCTGCCTCGTTCCCAATTCTCATCAGAACTAAAAATGCTCACACGTACACAGCCATCACACTAAGACAGGTTATCAGGCAAATTCCACACGCACCCAAATTCAAGGGGCTAAGTGATCACCATGTCGCAAAGCCCCTAATTAAATTATCAATATCAGAATATTGATTTGTCTGGCCTTTGCTCGATGCGGGCATCAAACATGAGTAACTCTGTATAGCCCTGCTCATCAATGTCATAAATACAGAGCATTTAACTTCGTTTTAAACAGTGAATATTACTGCTTAACTGTACCTCAACATAGTCTGGGGACGTGATCACCCCAATGAAGAGAGTAGGAGCAGTGCCGGTCTGACAGTTATCACCTCCTCACTGTGTCTGGAACCCTAGCATATTCTTAGCGTCACGCTTGGCTACAGCGTACATTGGGTCGGGTCCAGAAAAGCTAGGCATGCACACCAAAATAGTCAATGTAGAGTGAAATGCTTATCAATGGGGTACAGGTCAATTGGCGTAAGCCACAAAACATTTCTATTTTAGGAGAGACTGTGTGCATTTCACTACAGGCGTTGATCAGTCTTTAGTGTTATTTATTGAAATTCTAAAATGTGTCTAATATTGTAGGTTGCAGGAATATTGGCAAATGGTGTGGCAAATAAATTTCTTGTAATTACTCTTTAGTATCACATTTCAGGTTTACGCTACTTGACTGTGAATTAAACTGTTTTGCTGAATCTCTACTTAGTGTGGCGACTAAGGAAGAGAGTTATTAAGGATACGTAAATACAGAGTAGTTCAGAAGTGTTAGATTATTATTTTTAGCATTTTAACTCAATTAATTAGTATTGACTGAAATGTTTGCGTGATTTGGTGGGAGAGCACAAGGAATTCCCTAGCTTGTTACGAAGCTTGTATACACACCAGCTGATGAATTCTTAGTGGCATCCCTGACCTAGGTCCACGCGTGGCCACACTAACTAGGACAGCAGACGGAGCAAAGAGTTATAGAAGAATGTCGTATAGAAGAATCTTAATGATCGATGCTTTAAGCTTGCCTACCTCCTATATCTAATCTATTTATTGTAGGATTTTAGTCAGAGAGCTTTCTTCATCTCCACCTACATTCTCAGCAAATCTTGATTCAGCAATTTAGACATAGCTGCTACAATGATACCATCACCATATGCCGAGCCTCTGAGGAACTACATGGCAACTCATCATAAAACTCAAAAAAAAAAAAAAAAAATCGGTGACAATGCAGGGTCTTGTTAATATTTTGGCCGTATAATGAAATTTACCCCCTATCATAAGGCATATCATAATTGTATCAGTGGCGCATCATGCAAGAATTTAAGGGGGTTATTTTACGGACACAGCAAGGAGATGAGTGCGAATTCAAATAATAAATACATAAATAAGTGTATAAATAAATATATAAATAAATAAGTGAATAAATATATAACATCAATGGACTATAAATTTACGCGAGAAAGTAAAGTGGATAATCAAATGGTAATGGGCAAGCATGTACAACCCTACCAGCGAATTGTTACCACTAGAAGGAGAGCGCAGCTGTTGTGTATACATTACGTCATCTCGCCTAGTTATGGCTGCAGCGAGCGACTTGCGGAGCAAGGGGGGGGGGGGGACGACGGCGACGACTCATGTACAGTCGTAGGCTACAATGACAACACATCGCACAGCCCATGGACCAGCATGAATCAGGCTTACAAATAACGTCCATCGCAGGCGTGTGGCTGGGTGGAGCGAATTCTTTCCGATTTCCGCCACCTGTAACAATTCTCTGGTCGGGTAGGACCTCAAAAGAAATTGAATAAATACATTTACTTATTGTACCCTTTTATGCAGGTCTTCTAGGATGTTGACTCTCTTCTCGGGCACGCTCAGTCCGGATGGCTTAGATTTAACACATCCTAGGTATTTCAATATGGTTCAAGGGAACTTATCCTAAAAATCATATGCCATGGGGAACATTAACAACATAAGTAGGCTAGCAAGGCGGTTTTAAATTCAGTCGTAGCCATGAGCGTTGAAGCTCGCACCGCGACTGCATGTTGCAACTTGGTAAGCCGATATCTCGCGAACCCATGGATCGATTTTGGACATATGAGAAATCAAATTACTCGGGCTGATGCTCTTTTTCCAATGGATAACATATTTCCACCCTAAAATAAAACCTACCCCTACTAGGGGGTAAAATTGTAATTTTTTAGAAAATGTCGCTTTGGAAGTGCCACACGCATGCGGTCCGATACCAGTATGATATTAAACGTTTTTCCACATAAACGACATGCCATTGAGTCGACGCCACTATGATTTAACATTTTTGTTTTTTTTTGTTTTTACGCATGCGCATTTGTTTCTTTTTTTTTTGTAAGAGGGTGGTCTTTTTGAATAATGTTTTATAGATAAGTTATGTTTTTTTTAAATTAACCAAAAGATCCAAAACTAAAAGGTCATCGGCTTTTTAATATCTCATGAACCAATAAGGCTGGGGACTTGTATTAGGGATCGTAGCACTTGGGATGACATTCCCTTTTTGAATGTATTTTTTGAAATTTTGACAAAGGGCCTAACTACACTTTTGTTGATATTTCCTGAACCCGTGATGGGATTTTGACCTGCGAGGTATCGTTGGACTCGGGCAGATGCCCCTTTTTGAATATATTTTTGAAATTTTGATAAAGGGCTTAAGGACACTTTTGTTGAAGAGAATTTAATTTTTAAAACTTTTTTTACCTGTGTAAAATGTTTATGAAGAGTGGCTGTAGATAGAGAGAGACGATAGTAGTGGGCATGTGTTATAACAAGGCTAACACTGACCACAGTGGCCGTGCTTAATAGAACAATCGATATTTTGGCGGGTCGGTTTATGATAGGGCTAGGGTTCGTTTTTCTGATCTTTCCTATGGCAGATGGCTGGAGGCTAATATTTGAAAATGCGTGAAGTATGCTAATATTTTTTTTACCCCCAAAGAGGGTATTTAACGTCTAAACGATTATGAGAACTTGGTTATATGTTGGTTGAAGCGAGTACAGAAAACAAACTTACAGGAGAGCAGACTAGCAGGATGTGAATGTCATTTGAGCATATCGGAATGCGCTGATCTGACTTGACAACAGGTGTAATGGAAAATTACACAGACGCAGAGGATGCATGAAGGTCAAACAAGCTGACAACCGTGGTGGGAGTGGAGAGCGAAGTGTATGTGAACACGTGTGAAACCACATGTAAGCTAACAAGTCACGTCCTGTTTGCTTCGTACGAAAGGAAATGCTTGTTGATGTGTAATATGACCTGATACACAGGTGTTCATCTTGGACGTTAGCTGTACACGTGTATGATAACAGGATGTTGAACGCATGGGAAACAAATGATTATCCATGCAACGCGACATAAAAAGGCATGTCGTTAACATTTCCACTCTCATTTATGTGACTAACTTTGAACACGCTACAGCGTTGTGTGAAACACTTGGTCTTATTTTAACAGTTTTGTTGCTGGTAGAAAATACTTGAAATAGTTGTGAGCTGTTTGCAGATAACCTATATACTCATGCCTCATAGAGAGACCATTACACCCTTGAGCCCACAAAAATGAAACAGCAAGACATTACAAGTCAAGGTGAGGTATTGCTTAAAAAAACATGATTGTTTTTGTTTTTGTTTTTATGAAATGCATGTATTAACTTGAATTAAGGTATTTATGGCGGTTTATTTAATTATTTTTAGAAAGTTGGAAAGAAAAACTTTACCGCTGTAGCAGACACAGAAAACCCGAGGCGCTCTAGAGTGGAACCATTACCAAGCAGTGAACTATTCAAAATTGAGGTAAGACTAACTTAAAATGATATACCATTTTACCACTAATGAAACTCCCAGACAAAATGCATTCCCTGAACATGACTGAAACAATGACTGCTTTCTCTTTTAATGGTTATGTATTGGCAACAAAAATTAAATTCAACTGACATGTTGTTTCTTATGGACTTAACTAATATCCACAGTTTTGAACAAGATAAACTGGACTATTCTTGTTGGTTTATGACCCATAACAGTGATGAAATGATGAATCTTCTTTATGCTACAAAAGAATCAAAACGACATGACATTCATTTTTTAATATATGAATGACTGCTGTTTTATTAAAAGTTTAAGTAGATGGGGTACTGTTAGTGGTGAGATACAGTTTGAATGGTGTTTAGATCTTTTTAATGCTAATTAACGTTAAAGTTTTATTTACAAGTATTGATTTATTGATTGATTGGTTATTTTGTTTGTTTTTAGGTATGGTAATGCGGTACTAACGTAGTGAACAGACAGTGAACAAGCATACATTTTGCTTTAAAGTACTCTGTGCTCATGTGCAACGTTCAAAGTTTTATTATAACACATGGCTTTAATACCAAATACAAGAAGTGAGCAAGTGGGTTTACCACCTGGATTAAATTTAAAATCAGAAGACGATCGTTGGTTGACATTTGAATCTTGGCCTGTCAGCACATAAACGTGCTGCAGCTGGTTTCTATTACTTGAACCGAGAAGATGTTAGACGGTGTGTGTTTTATAGTTTTGAACTTTCGCATTGGGAAGAAGGGGACGATCCATTTCGAGGCCATTTGCGATGGTCTCCTTGTTGTCCTTTTATGCTTAGAAAAAATGTGGGTAACATACCAGTGTATCCATTTTACCGAACCACAAGTCCATTCGCTACTACTTACTTTGCTCAACCACAAATAAATAATAATGATGTATTACCAGCCAACAAAAGTATTGATATATGTGGTCCATATGCAATAGACAGTGTTGAATTGGCATCTGCTTTTGAAAAATTGGGAGTTCGTAATACTAAAGCACTAGCAAATCCACAGTATAGTTCTGTTAAAAAACGTTTAGAGTCTTATAAAAATGTTTGGCCATTAATATTAAAAAACCTTGTAAAAGAGCTAAGTGAAGCTGGATATTTAATTCCTGTGAAGGGGACAAAACAAAATGTTTTCATTGTGGATTTGGTTTAAAGGATTGGCAAATAACAGATGACCCTTTTGTGGAACACGCACGTTGGTTACCTAACTGTAGATACATTGTGTTGCTTAACGGTCAAGAATCTGTGAACATTATTCGTAAAAAAAAACGTGATTGCAGCCCAAGACATAAAAGTCCCTTCAGAGCTTGAACACACGATACAAATACGTGAGGCTGAAAAAAAAAGACTTATCTCACCAACTGATACAAAAGTGCGACCAACAATTATGTAAAATTTGTTATCAAGAAGAACTAGGTGTTGTATTTTAACCTTGTGGACACTTGATAGCATGTGTCAAGTGTGCATTAGCACTTAACACTTGTTCTATAGGTAGAAAAGTAGTGTCTGCTACAGTTAGGGCATTTCTTGCGTATATAGTATAATTTATTAACGAAGAATGATGCAATGAAGAATACCTATAACAACATTATTATTACAAGCTGTTCTACAGTCTAATAAATATGCTTTTCTTTTGTTTAGAGACTACTACAATGAATGTCCTGAATGCTAAGGGCAAGCATGTGGCTTAGAGACAAAAAAAGATCAGCGAATTGCCAACGCATATTCCATTCCGCATTATGAAGATTCGGAAATTGAAACAGCATATGGAGATCGTGTTCTTTGTGTATGTGAAAATGTTGAGACATTTCATCCTACACGGTTTATTGATATGTCAGAGAGTGTGTTTGAAGATGTGAATAATGCTATACATCCTGTACACCTAATTTATGAAGGTTTTGAAACCAATAGGCGTATGGTACGTTTTAGTTAAATAAATAATAATTATGACAAATGTCAAATAATAATGACAATATATATCATGACAATGGACTAAAAAAAAGGAAAAAATGTGTGTATAAGACAGTAATGTTTTAGTTTTTAGTATTGTCTTTAAAAAAATATTACCATGAATAAACAAAAAAGAAATGTATATAAAAATTGTAAATAAATGGAAATGATGTTACCATGCTGTTTTATTTTATACAATGTTACAATATTTAATATTGCAGAGGATGCATGATTATAATGTTTTCTTAGGTTTTATGTAAGTAGTTACATTCAACATAATAAATAAGATTTAGGTTGGATAGAGTTAGGTTGGGTTAGATGATGTTAGCTTAAATGGGGTTAGGTTAGGTTATGATATGTTACATTAGGTTAGATGGGGTTAGGATAGGTTATGATATGTTACATTAGGTTAGGTGAGCTAGGTGTGACGTCATAGCCAGCCTTAAAGCGAGTCTAAACTTGAAGAACATGTTACGTGATAACTATTGCCTGAACATGGCTTGGCGACACTGTATTATTATGATACTCGGTACACAAACCATAGATAGAGTGTATTGTTTAAGACCACTCCCTTGATAAACATAGCTAGAAACTGTTAATGGTTAACAATTGCATTAATAGTAGGTCGTTGGAGATAACAATTAAGAAAAACAGACAATACCCATACAATATTTTTATTATTTAATGTAAGTAGTTGTACAGTAGTTACGTACAAACTTCATTTTTTTCTCTATTACTATTTAATTATTTTTGATCGTTTTGCAATACTACCGCTTGCATATCAATGGCAGATAACCTTCTAGTTAAGGGGCAGTTTGGCCACACACAACTTAGGGTCACTTGCCTCATCCGATCACTTTCACTTTTGTTGTTTGTTTCGATTGGTAGAGGATTTTAATGATGTTCTGGTTTGTGTTAAATATAGAGATGTAAAATAAAATTAATCATTTGAATAGGGTGCTGTACCCAAAAATACCTACCGTCAGCTTGTTGATATCCCTCGATGGTAACTGGATTGCAGGACCTGAAACCCCGGCTAAGAAACCCTCAGATCCTACTCAACAAGGGACGGGGATAATGGGGAACAAGGATTACCTAACTGAGGGAACAATAAGAAAAACCATGGCAAAAAAAGAAAATCTAGCTCATCAGAACACAAAACAACGTAAAAACATAATCTCCAAAGCGTGGAAAAACACTGAAATGCCTGCAATGGTTTCCTTAACGTGACCTCTTATCGCAGCTATAAAGTATCACTCTGAATGAATTAAAATGAAATTCTCCGAAATTTATTCAAAAATAGCGTTATAGCAGAAATTGCTATAACAACATAACAAGAAATAAAGAGCAACTGCAGCTTCAACTGGAAGCTCAAATCAATGTGACCTGAGTACATCTTCTAGTCATCACTAGACAAACTGTGTTCTCAGAAAAGACAAAAATAAGTTGAACACTCTTTAAATTAACACCCTACTATGACACAAGTAATGCCTGAAGAGCATAATTGAAAATCAATTCCGCGTTTGTGTAGGTCAATTCTAATCCTACAGATTGCAATATCACTTATGTACAAAATTTACACTAATATACAATTTAAGTGGCACACTCCAAGTGTGTTTTTCTCCCATTTCGCATGCATCAGTTCAACATCCTTCCATTAGAATAAGGGCATTAGTTCTTTTACATAAGTTTGAAAATGTTTAAATTGGTCCTATCCGACCAAGCGATAAAGCTCAGTAGATGTAAACTTTCACTTTAATAATTGTTGCAATCACCAAAAATAACTGACCAGGATAACTGTAAAACCTTTGTCAGTATGGTGATCAAATCCAGAATATTAAGATTGATATCATTTAACACACGTTTTAATCTCTTACATTATAGCTTGCATGCTTCTCAACAACAACAAAAAACACTTGTAGTGATACGCTGAATTAAACTTGGAAGTAAGTCAAATTATATTTGCCTATACAATAACAATTATCATGGATTAGTTTCCATGAAATATTCAAATGTTTATTTCATTTTTAATGCCTCCACGCGGCTCTATTCTTATATATTTGTACTCCACTGAGTACTCATTTCAAAATTAATATGTCATAATCATATATATCCTAGCGTAACTTGGTCACCCTCATTGGTGAACGACGAATTTCATTCTTAAGTTTCATTCTCAGCTGATTGTAGTTATTACTACATCGTTGTTGGAATTTATACAGAGTTTTACATTAGTTTTCAATTATGTTGATTGGATTATCTCAATAATAATAATGTCCTTTTAGAATAAACACCTATGCTTTCAGAGATTGCAATTACAATAATTTTCCTTAATCAGAATGTATTTATACATTCATTAAATCTGGGATATACGCTGGTTAAAAAAGTGAATGTTGTTTCAGAATCATCAATAGTTAAATACAATGATAAAGTCCATCGAACATGGATCTCAATTGTGCCTTCATACGTGAGGCTAACGTGAATCGAAATCGCAATTTAAATATATGAAGAGAAAGTTTATCCAGCCGAAGTTTGGTACACCCCTGCACAAATGAGTTCTAGAAACATAAGTAATGTCTCTAAACCGCCGGACGTGGTAATCATATCAATTAGCGCACTCGACCGGTTAGAAAACATTACCAGTCTCTTTCCTTCAAAAGCACAAAGAATGGTCCCTAGCATAAGCGAAAGATCAAACTCCTCTGTAAAAAGGCTTCACAAAGTTCATAACTTGCTATCAAAGTCTGTCTTCTATTCATAAACAAATCACTCGAATGTACAATATTCGAAAATTCAGTAGGAAAATGCAGCTCAACAAACAAAGTCTATCGATGCGAAGAATGTCTCAAATTGACATATTAAAGAGTTCACCACGTTGTAAACTACGCTGAATCACAAGTGTGCCTCTTGAAGTCCTCTTCATTAAGCTAAGAAAGCTTCAAGAAAATAATTATCGAATTTATAATGAAATCTATTTAAACATATTTAAATACAACTTGAAAAATGGTTGCACTCCTTATTTGAGCTTAAAACCTGTCGATTATAAAATCAGTCATGATTAGAACGTCATGTCTAAATTCTATAGTTCGACATACTACTCAAAACAAAATACACTAGAAATGATGGCAGAAATTAGTATTGAAATATCTACACTTTACTACGAAAGACGAGGTTGTGTGTGCTGTACCTTGCTGATTGTTGAAGTTCAAAATGCGTGCATTGATACGCCCTGCATATCACACCTTTTCCCAGATGTAGCCGTAACTAGAATTCCCCAGGTCGTCGGGAATCGAACCAGGGAACACCTTCTCCATTCCGCACGTCCTTCCCTGTTCAACAGGCTATCACCCATCCTGAATGAATGGTTAGTTATCGCTACTTCAAATCTCCAACATCTTCCAGTACACAGTTCGTTTCTCGGTAGTAACGCGATATTCATATCGGATCGAAATGTCAATAAACGGAACACGGATGACTGCCCATGCGAATAGCATTCAGAATTACTGGCAAAGTGGACACAAGTGGCCACACAATACGTATTAGTCATCACCGGATCCATGGCAATTATTCATTTAAATATCCAATACTAAGCCGGTTCAGTAGTGCTCATGTTACTGTGTTTTTAACCTGCCATAATTGAAGAAATATACAGCACTAAAATTATTCCTCTCGACATCTTGTCAAAGAATGTGTCTGTTCGAGATGAGGAATAATATTTAAAGTTCACTAGCATTGCTGCGCATTCGATGTCGATACAATAGTAAAAGGCACTGCTTTTGAAAAAATAGAGTTCACTGTGGTTACTAGCAGCTTACTGTATTGTGATTGTAGTTTCTTATACTGATCATCCTTGTAGCGGTATAGATTGCACCTTTTGAAAATTAACAGAGTCCTTCGACACTAGCTCTGTCTAAACATCAAAGTGTTTGATGTATTCATGGAGTCGGAATGTAATCACGAAACGCGTTCTCAAGTTTAAAAGACGAGATGTGTTTTCATGCACTCTGTAAAGCTATCTGCTCACAGCTGTGTGAGAATGAATCCAGCTAGTCTCTTGCTACCCCACCAAGGCGTGTCAGGGATCGAACTGATCTCTCATTGGTGGATGTATTTCATAACTTATAATGTCCCAGACAAATAATTAACATGCATATATATCTCAAAATACATATTAAGCTCTGTTCTAAAGTCTCGTATAATACTGCAAATCTTGCATGTTATTCTCCTTTCTTTTCATTTCTGATAAATGTAATCCTGGTGTACGATCAATAAACTGGGTCAATGGTCGCCATGTTGTTGCCTTATTCGGGTGACTCCGTGCGTGCACGCGGGCAATCGGAAAGTACCGTAATCGCACTGCTGGACCTCGCTTCGGTTTGCAACTGTGGGTCGCGCTGATCTCCAAGCTGCACTATTCATCATAACAATATGAGGATAATGGTACATGTTCCTCTTGATATCTTTACAGAAAAGAAAAAAACAAGCGTACTTTTATGTATATCATGTAGCCTTATCACATATATAAAGGATCACTATTCTCATGTTAATTTCTTAGAGAATTTCCTCAAATTCTTAGAGTTATAGCGGCCAATAATCTCAGTTCCATTCAAGCTAGATATTTCATAACAGTTATTCCCAAACACTCGGCTTACACGGATCGGGCTGAAGAACACGTAGGCGAACTTCGTGTATAGCTTCTTAGCTAGGTCTGCCTACGTTGGTTTTCTAATGAGGACCAGTTCGTTCCTTTTGAACGGTGGACGATAGCGTTTATTTCTAATTCGCTTTTGCCTCTTTTCGGCTGCGTCCTTCAAATTCTCACGCACAGATTGTATCCTCTCCTCTGCAGTGAGTTCTACGTCTTTGGGAATGTAATCTGTTACAGTGTTCCAAAGTCTAACAGGTTTTGTGTTGAAATGTGCAGTCATGGACACGTCAGCGATGCTCTCATGGAAGGTCGAGTTCGTAAACTCTTCCATTAGTGGCACAAACTTCACCCAGCTGGCATGATCTTCTGGGCAGTACAAACGAGCATATTTTGAGTTATTTCCCATAATTCCTTCCGATACGTTCGACTCCGGGTAACGTATACTGGAAAAATGCGTGCTTAATACCCAGTCTGGTCATGGCTATATCAAAATCTTGAGATGTAAACTGGGTTCCATGATCTGACAAGAGTGTTTCAGGTATTCCAACCTTGGGAAACGCCCTTTTCTCCAACCGACTAATAACTTGTGTAGAGGTGGCCTTCTGAATAGGATCAAGGGTAACGTATTTTAGAACTACATCGATTGCGACCAAGAGAAATTGGTTTCTCCTGGCCCCCTTCGGGCACGGGCCGAACAGGTCGCACGCCATCAGCTCTCTCGGCGTTGAAGGAATTATGGCTCAAGGCTCTTCCTTTGACAAAGCTGAGGGGTATTTCCCGCGTTGGCACTCAAGGCGTGTTTTTATGACGTCTGCGATGGTAGCCCGCATTCTGGTCCACGTAATCGTTTCCAATAACGTTCGGAACGTTTTGTCCACGCCTCCATGGCCCGTAATGCTATGAGCAAGCCACGTTAGACTTGTAGTTAACTTAGGAGGAACTATAATTCGGACTTTCGTTCTCTCCTTGTCGATGTACTTACAAAGAGTATCTCCACAAATGAGATACCTCAAAAACGCTTCCTAACTTGTTCAAACTCTGGATCGGTGTTATCCATGTACCCTCTCAAAAACCTGTACTTTATCCTTGTTGGGGTGTGTCTCTTCTGTGACACGGCTAACTTCCTTAGCTTTTCTACGGTTGCCACATGTTCCCTCTCCAACTGTACAGCGTGGATCTCGATATCATTTGAAGGATTTCTTGGTAGGGCGTCAGCTAACAAGTTATCTTTTCCAGGCTGGTGCACGATAGTGGCATTGAACTGCTGGAGAAACAATATCCACCTCGTTAACCTGTCACTGGAAAGATCGGATTTTAGCATAAGCTGAAGCGCTCTGTGGTCTGTCACGATAAGCACTTAATATCCCATCAGGATCTTCTTCCATATCTGCAGGGCAGAAATGAAAGCTAGAGCCTCCAATTCCGTAGTGAAGTAATTCATTTCATGCTCTTTCATCTTCCTACTATGAAAATCCGGTTAGTGCTTCTTTCCTTCGTTATCCTTCTGATAAAGTACTGCACTTACTCCTACCCTGGACGCATCTGATTCGATGTAAAATACTCTATCAAATTCTGGGTATTCTAACTTTACACAATTCTTGAACATGTTCTTATATGCTTCAAACGCTCGGTTGGTTTTGTCTGTCCATTTCCACCTGTTATTTTTCTTTAAGACCGAGTAACCTGGACAATGACTGCTAAGGAACTAGCACATACCTTGGAAATCTCTGAGATGTTTAATTTTAGTAGGCCTTGGGAATTGTGCAATAGCTTCAATTTTCTTGGTATTGGGGTGGTAACCGTCCTGGTCTATAGTGTGCCCCCAAAAAGTTAATGCACTCTTTCATAAATCTGCATTTATCAACGTTTAATTTGATGTTTGCTTGACGCAGATTATATAATATCATTCTTAAGTGGTTCAAGTGTTCCTTGACATCCGCCGATGAAACAATGATGTCGTCTATGTAGCAAATAACATGTTCTTTAACATTTTCTGTTAATTTGCTATCCAAAGCACGTATGAGAGCTGGACCACTGTTAATCATACCAAATGGTACTCGACAGAACACATACGTGGTTTGATCAAAAAGAAATGCGGTAAATTGTTGACTGTCTTCCTCAAGTTCTACCTGACAAAATGAGGCTGTTAAATCCAGAACACTGAAATAAGACTTTCCTTTAAATTTCTTCAGTAGTTCCCTGATTTTCGGTGGTCGATCAGTTTCTAAAATAATTCTTGTATTAATTTTTCTTGCATTCAAACAAAGACGAAGCTGCCCATTGGCCTTCTTACGACTGTGATCGGATTCAAGAATGAGGATGCCTGCTTTCTTATTATGCCATCTTTTTCCATTTTCTTTATAATGACTTACACCTCTTCATAATATTTCTGTGGGATGGGATATAGTTTTGCCTGATATGGAGATTGATCGGTAAGGCGAATTTGATATTTAAAATCTTTAATCATGCCGGGCTTATCATCGAAAATGTCCTGATATTCCTCTGTTAGGTTAAGAAATTCCTGTTCCACTTCCTCAAATCCCTCGGCTTTGAGTGCATAATGCTCCCTCCCTTGCTCGATTTCATTGATGAGGTGTTCTAGGATTTCCTGTTTAGGGAGTTCCATTTCCTCATTTGCTACCTTTTCTGTAGCGTCTTCCTGAAACCTGATCAATCTATTGTCCATATCTATTATTGCCCTTGCTTTAGTGATGAAGTCTATCCCAATAATTAGATCGAAGTTAATATTCTTCACCACGATGAATATATTCTCATATATCTTCCCATTAATTTCAAATTTCATCAAGATTTGTATTTTACACTTCATAGATTTATCCTTAAATATCCCTTTGACTTTCATAGGTGAAGCAGGTAAAATTACAAACGAATCCTCCATCTTGAGCCTCTCAAAACAGTCCTCACTTATAATTGAGATCATGGCTCCTGTGTCGATTAAGGCTCTACATGACTGTTCCCCTATTTGAACCTGAATCACAGGTAATTCAATGGGTCTTCCTTTTGTTCTAGTCTCTTCTTCAAACAGAAGATCTTCATCTGAGCCGTTAAATGTTTCATGTATCGTGATTTCTAATGGAGGTGTTAAAATCTGAGTCTTTACTTGCGTTTGGAAATTGGAGGTTTTTTTCCTTCGTCAGGGTTTCTTTCTCTACTCCCCTGACGACTTGTGCTAGGCCTGTTCTCCTCGATTTCCTGATTTTCATTTCTCTCTCTCGAATCTCTTCGTCTGCTTTCTTTAGACTGTTCTTGCTCCCCTCTGAGCCTTCTATCACGATTACGTTCATATTCCTCATTCCTATAATTTGTATACCTCCCATAGCCTTGATATTGTCTGTTATTGGAATTATATGGGCTTCCTTTATATCTCTTTCTTTCATAGTTTCCATTATCTCTGCGATATAAATTGCGTTCTTTATATCTACGCTGCCAAGGCTGTTCCCTGTATCCAGTGTACCTGTTGTCTTGCCGATTGTTTCTCTGGTAGTAATTGATGTTACGACTATTTCCTGATCGATTATAATTCCTCTCTTCGGACCTGACTTTGTCAGTCTGTTGTGTCCTGTCCATGACTATTGTGTTAACAGTTCTAGGTTCATTTCGGTTATTCCTGGCCACCGAAGTTGTCGTAAGAGCACTTACATGGTCAAGCCTTCTTAACAAATCATCCATGGTTGCCAAATCGGATACGCCAGATGATATTACATTCTTTCGGACTTCTACAAGAAGTTGTCGAGAGATAGCTTCTATTAACTGAGTTTGGGTTAATGGCGGTTGTAAAAACCTAAGTTTCGAGAGCTGTGTTGCAAAGTACTCAGAATAGCTTGTTGGACCAGTACTTGAGTACTTGCGAGAGTACATTTCTGAACGCACGTTGCTCTGCACTTCTGTGCTCCAGAATCGGTTTATAAATGATTCCGCGAACTCGTCAAAATTGTCGAATGTATAGCGGAATGCATGGTACCAATGAAGTGGTGCATCTGATAAGAAACGCTCTACCACTCTCAGTTCTCTCTCTCTCGGAACATGTGTCTCTATAAAATAATCCCTCACACTCCTGATAAATTCAATGGGAGTATTCCCGTCAAGGTTATTAAAGCGTCTCGGCTTATCTGCATAATTCCTTATAATGGTGACATGAGATGTCCCATCTGGTGTCTTATGTGTGTACGCCCCTGTACTTGTACTTGCTATCGGCAAAATATACGATTGCGTTACAGTGGGATTAAGTGCTGCATTAGACTGGGGACTACTCTCTGCTATAGGAGCTGGTTGTTGAAAATTGACCTCCCTGTCCTGCGTTCTAACATTCGTCCGTTCAATCGTAGCTAGAAAATCCGCATTCCAATGCACCCTCAACTGTTCCCGTAAACTATCTACGTCTATACTGCCTTCCAAAGTTATATGTTCGAGTTGATTACGAATCTCATTTATGTCAGATGTCTTTTTCTCTCTGACTTCATTTACATCTAATTTGGCTTGATCAACTTTAACTTCTACCGACTTAACCCTTTCTTCAATACTGTTTGACTGTTAGTTTGAGATTTCTGGCACACATTCAATCTTTTAATTACGTCTTCTCGTACTTCAGATATCTACTTACTTGCTCTAAGTTCACCCTCTACAACTTTTCGGTTAACTTAAAATCTTTGAAGTTGTCATCGTTAGAGGAGTGTATGAATATTCAAGTAACATTTCTTTCAGTAGTAGGATGATAAAAAGAATGATTCTTCCCACCAAATCTAATTGGGCACACTTGTGTTGACCGACTGAAAAACATTTCCTCCTGCTTGTATTCAACAGCTGATGAATCCTTAGTGGCATCCCTGACCTAGGTCCTCGCGTGGCCACACAAACTAGGACAGCAGACGGGGCAAAAAGGTATACTGCTCATATCGTATAGATGCATCAAGCATGCCTATTCTTGTTCTTATATTTAATGGCTTTAATGTTGAATTGTAGTCTGAAAACTTTCTTCGTCTCTTTCTACTTTCTCAGCAAAGCCTGATTCAGCAATTTAGACATAGCTGCTACAAAGATGCCACCACCATATGCCGAGCCTCTTGAGGAACTACATGGCAACTGGCCAATATAATAAAACACACGGACACTGGATGGAGATGAGTGCAAATTCAAATAAGTAATAAATAAGTAAATAAATACATAAATCAATTACTTTAAAGAATTTTTAATTTACACGGGAAGGTACAGTGGATAGTCAAATGGATTTGGACAAGCATGTAACTCACAACAAATCGTATAGATGCATATATACACGTATTGTGCCCGTTTAGACCGAAGTCCAACGACCACATATGCATTTCTCCAAAAATCAGTCAGCACGAGAATCTAAACATCCCAGGGTGCCATGTGGGTTAAAGTGACAACAATAACACAATAAAAATTGCATTACTGATTTTCGGCTCGATGCAACAATAAGGATAGAAGGAGACTCTGAAAATAGCACAATTCGAAAAATAATCTCATTTTATTAAAATGTTAAAATTGACTTGAAATAATGCAAGAATAGCATTTATGAATGCACGACGAATCATGCATTTATGTACACAATATATACAGGTTTATCAACACATGAACACTTAATATTTGAACTAAAGCCAGAATGTCAGTTCTGTTGACTTTGTTCAAATTAAATTATTTACAGTCGTAGGTCCTTCAGGGAAAATTAAATTGTCCAGCCTGATTCCTAAATCATAAGTATTCATTGGTTGAAATTAAATGGTTTCACTCGAAGTAGAAAAATCACTGTGTTTTTGGTTTCGAATGTTGCAGAAAATGACTATCACTTCTAGTAATTAATATTCCAAAAATGGGTTCATTTTTTAAGTCATAACAATGGGAATAACACAACATGAACGTATATGGACATCTGAGCATGGATTCGAAGAACTTCGATATTAAACAGAAAATTTATTATACCATCTGTTCTCGATTCAAAATAATTATTCTGAGTGCATGACTCGACTATCAATTTTTGGTCAAAAATTATTATTAACAAACTTCAATTCTTTAAATATTAATTTAACCATTCAAACATTCAAATAAAATATTTGAAAATATTATTTAGAAAATTGTTACAAAAATAGTAACAAATACTATTATCAAAGGTTGCAATTCTTTGACAGAATATAAAAATGTAAATCAATTCATTATTTAATATAATATTTATATTTTTAATAGGATCACAAATATCCTTTAAATGGTAGTGGCTGTATTAATTTATTTATAGCATCGGCCCATTCTATTTAAATGTGTCAAAAATCGCATGATCATAATTAGCATTAAACAACGGTAAAGTCTCCTCCCAATTAAAGTTTAATGTTAATAACAAAATCCGGGTCAACAAGTACTAGGAAAAATGTATAGAACACGAGATTCAACTGTGACTTAACTATGATGGTTTCATAAAATAACCCTTGGTTATAAATTCGTCGAAAGTGTGGCTTGTAACAATATTTTCAATCCCCAACATATTTATCAAAGTCATCCAACCTTCACAATGGTTGATGCTTCATTTTAACAACAACATCATTCCTGCGACTTAATTGCACAATCACAATGGCACATTTAACTATTTCCACACACAATAATTTCTTCCCAAATTACACATAATAATCAAGCCTTTGCTTGTTATCCAAACTGGAAGATTTAGAAGCCAGTAAGCTCCTTCAAATGAGTTTACTGTAATTTTACCATCATACTAAACATTAATAATTTCACATCGTGTCTATTTCTGGTCAAACTTTCTCTCAAATGACGTTACCCAAATGATTTATATTTATATAAACTCTGGTAAAACCCTGCTTTATACATTCTATTTGTTTCCCGTATCAGCACTTTCCGTGTCTTCTACATGATTTGACTCCATAATGCAAGTGTAAAATGCTTCCAATGAATTACTCTGTTAGTAGAATGTGGACGTGCGTTTAACCACTAACCTTCGGAAAAACAAGTATCCGATGTAGAAAACCGTTTTAAATATTCAATTTATAAATTCACACTACATTATATGATTATTAGAAAATATAAATCATAATTATTATTGTATGTCTACCCCATATTATTCCCGTTTTCCAACGGGGTCGGGGATGAGATGCGATGGAAGTCTTTGTGGCTATGGTTACGGCCGGATGCCCTTCCTGACGCCAACCTCATGAGAGGAGTTAATGAGAGATGAAATTAAAGATGGTGAATGAAACTGGGCAAGGATGTGGAAGGATGCGGCCGTGGTCTGTCAGAAGGTACCGTCCCAGCATTTGCCTGGTGTTGAAAATGGGAAACCACGGAAAACCATTTCAAGAACGGCCGTCGGTGGAGCTCGAACCCACGCGTCTACCGAGTCAGCAGAGAGCTTGGCCCCATGACCTAATGCTGCGCTTTAGCCAGCGTGGCCACTACTGTCGGTTAAAAATCATAATTATTATTATCTTAGAAAAATTGAAAATAATAATTATTATTATATCATCATTATTATTATTAATAATTCAACAACTGGATTTAACTTCAATAAACTATTCAAGACAGATCAAACTCGACTTCTTAAACATGGAAAAATATCAATTCCTCAACTTAAATTTATTTTTAAATTTACAGTTACGACGGCTAATGACCGCGATTAGAAAAAATCACAAAATCAAATAAAATGCTCGTGATGCTCGTCCATTGAATCAAATCATTGAATCTTCATGTCTGAGTGTAGAAAATACTCAGAACAAGGCTTTCCATGCCTCGCATAAATATTTGCAGCAGCAAATTATCAAGGAAAAAAATATTGTGCTGATAAGACTGTAGAAAAATGAGAATTCCAGCTAACTACGCATAAAAATAATGCAAATTGTAGCTTACATTCTTGTAGATCTTGATGTTGATGATAATCTGGTTAAAACCAGACCATTCCAGTCTTCAGTCCCCATTTGGACACGTACTTAAATTCTTGTATCGGCCTCCATTGTATACCCGCAATTTGTCTACCAAGACATAGCGGTAATCATATTCGTTGCCTGATAATCTTGATGAAAACTGTTCATATTGGCTGCGTTAACAGCTGTAGTTAAATTCTTGACAGGGGTAGTATCTAATTGATCCATGACGAAAAATACCCAACAGTGATGCATTCAGTACAGTTTAATATACTGACAATCTTATTCAGTTCTGATGTTCAAGTCCCTGAACTGAACCGTGCAAGAAAGGTATTTGAAAAAGTACTGACATATAATCTTGGTTGGTCATTTAGTTACCAAGGCAAAAGCTTGCTTCGGGCAATTGGATATAAAAATAATCCAATAAAAATATTTGTGGACTGTGGAAAATTTATAGACTAAGTCTATCATACATCCGTGAGCAGTTTTATATTTACCAATGTTTCTGCCACAAAATGTCTATCACCTGAGTGATAACTGACGAAAAATACTAAGTTCACTGAAATAATTTCCAACACTTTTTGAAGTTCCAGTAACCATGTACTCTTTCGTTGAAACTCACTAAGACCTAGCAACCATGTGCTATTTCTAAGTATAACGTCGAATATAGCTACCATGTGCTTCACGAAGTAACATACGATGAATTAGCGACTGAGCGCTGTGGCGAAGTAACACACGATGTATCAGCGACTGGGCGCTATGATGAATTAACATACGATGAACTAGCGACTGAGCGCTGTGATGAACTAACATAATGTGCCTTGGTCGTCGCCCGTTTTATACTCTCCAGGTGGACTCCTGACGTCACTGCGAGGTATGTCCTCAATTCTTAAACTTCTTATATCTCGGCTTCAGCTGGTTCTATTTTCTTCATATATAGAACATTCTTCTTCCCTTTTCCGTGCCAGTAATATGGTATTAGTCCCATGTTTCCGATCAATCGGGAAATATCTTATCCAAAATATAGCCTCGCTTGTGACAACCAGCTACGTCACTTGCCGTTCTGTAGGCTGCATAAAGCTTCGAATTCCTTCTTAGAACATTCGGAGCGCGCTATTCAAATCCTCCGCTCGGAACTTAGCATATGGGCCTGTGCTCTCAAATCTGGACAACTAGATTTAGGCACAGTATATATATATATATATATATATAAAGAAATAGTTACATGAAGAACTAAATAGCCCATTTTCATATATCCTATTGTATCTTCTATTCAAATCTGATCTAGATTTTAAAATGATCTTCCATGTGATGTAAACTAAATAGCATTTGATGCACAACCTACGTCACCACCAACACCATTTCATTGAGAAAGTTTGTGCTAGAAGATATAATTTTCAGTATCGGTGAATGAGACTCCTCCCGCGAGATGGCATCTTTCTGTAACATGTCACTAGAGTTTATTACTCCTAAGTAATGTCAAATGCAGGGCTTCTATGATTTACGAAAAGTAAGCTATAGAATTTACTGCCATTAGATTATGATTATTATAATAACCTATCATACGAATCTACTTCTCAAACGTTTGAATAGGGCAAATAAAATAAAAAATGTAGGTTTTAAAATTTCAGACTGTTGCCATCTTGAATTTTCGAAAATAATTGAACATGAGATGTGTTTATACCAATCTCTGTATAAAGATTCGCTCTTCTTAGCATCACTGCTCTCGGGTGATTAGATCGCTAGAAAAATTAATCGAAATATTTGCAGATCATTTGGTCAATAAGGAAAGCTGATATTGGCGGTTAGTTGAATTAATTACTTTATATCCAGCAATTGAGAAGATCATTTTTGGCATGGAAGAATGGGGATAATTTTCGCCAATGTATGGGTTATTTTGTGAACTTAGTAACATATTTCTAGGAGAAGATATTGTAAAATATGGATACAGCTGTAGCTATCAAAAGACGCCCTACAAGGAGAATGAAAACTTGATGTAAAACAGAACTCATTTTTGCTTGTTTGATGCAAGGCCTGTGACGGTTGCGTTCCTGAATGTTAGGATACAAGGCAGGTTATGGACTTACAGAAATTAAGATTGTGGAAAGTATGATTCTGGTTATAGGCAAGTGACTCGTTTACTTCCAGGAACAAATATTGAGTGCTCTGTTGTAATGAATTACCATTGTGATGGAATGGTAAATTTCCTTCATAGTCAACAAAGGAACTTAGTTCTTTTCAGCGAAATTGTAAGATTGTTCAGCATTATAACGCATCATTGGACTTGTAATATGTTTGCGATATGTTCAATGTGTATGCCAGTAGAGTCAGTTTGGGGCGGCATAAAATGACGGAGGGCAGCAGCTTCGTTGTTAGTGCACATCGGCGCCAGCCTAGGTTTTTGCTGATACGGCGATGTAGCACAAATTTTAGAGGGTAATCATAGTGGTGTAAGCGGTCTCAAAACTGCGTGAAGAAGGCAACGGGAAACCACTTCATATTTAAGCCTCAGGAAAATCTTTAGCATGACTGCAAAACAAAAAACCAAAGCCCCCAGTCCTCGACAGCCCTTTAGTGGGCAGGGGGTGCTAAGAATCTCCGGGCCAGTCATGAGAAAGATTGCTACTTGGAATGTCCGTAGCTTGTTTCAAAGTGGAAAGACTCATAATGCTATCAGAGAGGTGGAAAGACTCGGTATTGATGTGCTTCGAATCAGTAAAATTCGCTGGCCACATTCTTTAAAATGTGTAGTCAATGGTTATCAAATATACTATTCTGGTAATGAAGATCCTCATCACTTTGATGGTGTTGGTTTCGTTATACATCACGATATCAGTAAGTTTGTGAAATAATTTGTGCCCGTGTCTGCCAAAGTAGTTTACTACAACTTGATGCACGTCCAATTTCGGTGAATATCAACCAAGTATATGCTCCAAAATGTGATTCGTCACACAATGAAGTTGAAGATATTAACATGAAAATAGAAACAGCCATGTATTTCACTAAAAGACTAGATATCAAGATATTAATGGGCGATTTCAATGCTAAGGTGGGCCGTGGTAGACGTGCTGACGTTGTCCGTTATTTTGGTTTAGACTAGGTGCAAACAATCTTCGAGGTGATGGATTGGTTCAGTTTTGTCAGGAGCAAGATCTCATTATAGCAAACACACATTTTCAGCTACCTCCACGTCGTCTCTATGCGTGGATCACTAATGTTAATAGCAGCATTAGGAACCAGATTGATTATATCACAATCAATTAGCGCTTCAGAAACTCCATCAAATGTGTGAAATCTTATCCTGGAGCTGATATCTACTCAGATCATAACCTCCTGTTTGAAATTATGAATATCAGACGGAAGAAATGCAATTACATGGGAAGAACTTATTTGATTGAGATTCAGAAACTTCAAAACCTTGCACCGAAGAATGAAGTGCAGACAGAACTGTGTGTAAAGCTTGTGGACATTGTGAATGTAAATGATATCGAAGCGAGTTGGAATCATATTAAATGTGCAATGAATGAAATAAGCCAAGCAACTTTGAAAGATGCCGGGAGAAAGAAGAAGAACAAGCCTTGTAAGACAGATGAAATTCTGCAACTGATGGATCAGGGAAGAGCATTTATGAATAAAGATCCCACTAATCACAAAATATTGCAGAAGTTAATAAGGAAGAAAATAAGGTTCGCAAAAGAATAACAACTATCTCAGGATTGTGAGGAAATAGAATTTCTGAATTCAAAACATGACTCATACAACATGTACAAGAAAGGGAGACAGGCAAAAGGTATATACAAAACTAAGACAAGTGGAGTCCTCTTCAACAAAGATGGCGATAACTTATCTAGCACAGAAGAGAAATTGAAGGAATGGAAGGAATATATTCAAAATCTGTTCATGGACTGCAAAAATGCTGATCATGGTGCATGGGAAGGCGATGGGTGTGGATATCACACGTGCAGAAGTGGCATATGCCGTAAGAACAACGAAAATTGGAGGGTTCCATTCATTCATTCATTCATTCATTCATTCATTCATTCGTTTATTTGCAATTGGGGGTGTGTCCCCCGGTGGCAAATTAGATATACATAACAAATAAATAAATAATTGTACATAACAATTCACTAACAATTAACCTGGAGTATTTACGCAAATAGTCAGTCATTTCTTAAACACACCTATATGTTTGGGAAAAGGCTCTAAGACTGCGGCAGGTAGAGAGTTCCAATTATCAATGGCACGGTTTACGAAAGAATATTTACCATAATTTGTTCGCTGTGGTCGGCCCTTAACTTTGAAAGGATGATCCTACCCATGTAAGTAGGCTTTTCCATACGTTTGCTAAGCTCACCCCAAGCTGGTTGATTTGTATACGTGTTGTACATAGCGCAGAGTCTAGATTTCATCCTCCTAGCCTCAAGTGATTCCCACCCAGCTTTCTTTATCATACGGCTCACACTGCTCCTGGGATTAAAGTCACTGAGCACAAATGAGATTTACTTTGAGATACTGAAAATACTTGTGGAAAAAAAATCCCTTTCATTATTGGTCGACTTGTTCAACAGTATCTACCGGAGTGGTATAATTCTCAATGACTGGCTCAAATCCACTTTTGTAACTTCACCTAAGAAAGCTAATGGAAAATCCTGCAATGAATATAGAACCATTAGTTTGATGAGTCTTCTACGGAAAGTCTTCCTTAAAGTATTGCCTTCAAGAATTTACCAAAAGTGTGAGGAAAATATCGCAATCTCTCAATTTGTCTTCAGAAAAGGCTTCAGTAGTAGGGAAGCGTTATTTAGTCTGCAGATGGTTATCCAGAGGTGTTGGGTTGTCAATGTTGATGTTTTTGCCTGCTTCATTGACTATGAGAAAGCTTTCGATAATGTCCAGCAGAACAGGCTCATTAACATACTTCAAGAATTTGGGCTCGATCGACGGGACATCCGTATTATTGGTAATCTCTACTGGAACCAGAGTACTGGTGTAAGAGTAGATGGTCAGGTCTCAGAAGAAGTGTATATTATGAAAGGAGTTAGACAAGGCTGGAGTCTTTCCCCAATGCTTTTCAACCTCTATTTGGAAAGGATTTTTCGTGATGCCCTTTATGGAAAGACTCTAGGAGTGATATTTAATGAAGTCAGATAGAATACTATCAGGTATGCAGATTACACTGTCATACTTGCAAACAGTCTTAAAGAATTACGAGAACTGCACGATTCTCGATGAGGCCAGTAATTCCTTGGGCCTAAGGCTCAATGTGAAGGAGACCAAGTGGTTGGTTATACATTGGAAAGAAGATGGCATACATGACACTCTCAAAGTTGGAAATGACTGGATGACACATTAATGATAACTGGGACCTTGGTAGAGAGATCGGATGCAGAATTGAGCAAACTAGAATTTCTTTTCAAAAAGTTAGAAAAGTTTTAATAAGCCGAGACCTGTCCATTGCACTACGGACATGACTCCTCAGATGTTAGGTTTTCAGCATCCTACTCTACGGCGTCGAAGCATGGACATTAACTGAAACCATGTGCAAGAAGCTACACGCATTTGAAATGTGGACTTACCGAAAGATGCTGACGATACCTTGGACAGCCAAAATTACCAATGTGGAAGTTTTGCAGCGTATGACAAAAAACCTAAAATTCTCCATACCTTCAAGAGAAGAAAGCTAGAACACTTTGGTCATATGATGCGAAATAGTAAATACCAAATCCTTCAATTAATACTCCAATGGAAAATTATTGGAAGACGTGGTCCGGGGCGAAGAAAGATATCGTTGCTCGCCAACTTAAGCCAGTGGTTTGGGGTGAAAAGTATCGAAATGTTCAGAAGAGCTATGGCCAAATACCAGAACAAGCTACTGATCGCCAACGTCCTGAGAGGACACGGCACTTGAAGGAAAAGAGTCAGTTGAGTACCAGAATAATCGTCGAGATTTACAAAGATTATTCAACGACGGTGATAAGGAACTTGCAGTTATTTCCATCAAACATTTAAGGTAATATCCATCAATAATAAGCATCGATAATAACTTGACTGAATCTCAATAACAATTCTTTGCAGCAATATCATAAATACCACAAAATGTATCTACTGCAAGTATGTATTACCAAGTGAAAGATAGGGGGAATATTTACATCGTTATTTAAGTGAAAGTCATGGAATTTTAAATTTATGTAGCGGTTTGCAGGATATGAAACAACGTTTACAAAACGCTCAATAGTAGTGGGATGAGGGGGGAGCTGGACCACTTCTTATTGAGCCACCCTCGTATTTGCCCCGAACTTGATATCTCGCTAACCAAACATGGGATTAGAACATACAGGGTGTCCTAGCACTGCTAGTAATGCCCCCTACATTCCAATAGGCTCTTTATTTGATTAAAAGACCAAAACTAAAAGGTCATTCGCGAGTAGTGGGGTAGTGTTGGTTTCCTGAAGTCGCGCTCGTGCTTGAATATGTATGCCTATGTTGGGAAAGGGTTAGGTGGTGGGGGAGGAGTAGGGTCGAGTGAGGGGTCGTTTAGATGGTATTTTTTCCGCTCTAGATGATGGTGAGGTTATTTTTTAAAAATGGATGGAATTGGGAAACGCCATTTGGGGTAAACATGTTGTTTTTTGACATTTTGGCGATGAATGTTTTTTTATACGCATGCGCACTTGAGGAGATTTGTAAGAGGGCGGGCTTTTTAAATGATGATTTATTAATGAGTGTTTTTAATATGTATTGAAATAAACCATAAAAACTAATAGGTCATCGGCTTTTGACTATCTCGCTAACCAATAATCGGATTTAAACCTATGAGGTGTCGTAGGACTCGTGGTGAACTCTCCTTTTCCATGGACGGGGTATATCCACACCAAAATAAAAACGTGGTAAGGGGGTGGGGAGCTGCACTACTTAGGAAGTTGTGAGCCCCCGCGACCTTGGAATGGAAGATTCATGCTAGGAGGGCGTGCTTGGATTCGTTTTTTTCATTTCGTTATGCTCTTTACGGGAATGTCGGTGTCGAAAAGGTGAAGTTAGGGTTTTGGGTCAAAACGTGCGTTTTTCACATTTTTGCCGATTTTTGGAAAACGGGCCATGCTAGGAGGGCGTGTTTGGATTCGTTTTTTTCGTCTCGTTGTGCTCTTTACGGGAATGTAGGTGTCGAAAAGGTGAAGTTAGGGTTTTGGGTCAAAAAATGCGTTTTTCACATTTTTGCCGATTTTTGGAAAACGGGCCATGCTAGGAGGGCGTGCTTGGATTCGTTTATTTCGTCTCGTCGTGCTCTTTACGGGAATGTAGGTGTCGAAAAGGTGAAGTTAGGGTTTTGGGTCAAAAAATGCGTTTTTCACATTTTTGCCGATTTTTGGAAAACCGAAAACGTGAGAATGACGTGTGTGATAGTATTTATTTCGTCTCTTTATTCTCTTTACGTGGATATAGACATGAAAAAGGTAAAAAGCTGGAAACATGGTTTTCTTATGGAAAAGGTGTTTTTTTTGTTCATTTTCGCGTTATTTGGAAAACGAATGAGGCGATTTTTATGATGGGCATGTCGATGTATTTGTGTCGTTGTTCAGTTTACGGGAATGTAGGTATGGAAAACCTGAAATCATGGTTTCCGTCATATTTTTTTTCGAGATCGTTGAGGAAAACGGGGAAAAAGTAAGAAACCAGATTTGAAGTCACGTTAGGTTATGCGCTTTGATGTTAATAAAACACTTATGCATTATTATTATTATTATTATTATTTGTCTTGACTGGTCAGGGCTCACACGCAGAGAGAGAACTTGCTTAATGCAATGAGAAATGAAAGCATTGAGGCTGACCCACGGCGATCCAGACAGACACAGGTCTTATCATCGTACGTGCCTCGCAGCAGAGAGAGATAACAGCCTGTTGTTCACATGCAGGTGGCTGTTATCTGACCCAGACGTGTTACCCGATATCTCGATGAAGGACAAACAGCTCTGTCGAAAAGCTGATCATTGCATTCCCACGCATACTCATGCAGAGATTGCAAAAGCTTGTGAGAATCGGTCTGACTTGTGCGCTCCATGACATCCTACTCGTAGGAACAAAAAAAAAGTAAAGTGTTAACTTTGCATCTTGTTGAGGAGACATATATGTTCTGAGGGTAAGAGAGACTCATCATTCTCGTGTTCATCTTTGAAGGTGACGGATGCAAGTGCCTTATGCTCTTTGTGAAATATTACGTGAACTGCGGCCATACTTGTACTAAGGTAGGTTCATTATTGTTAATTATGACATGATTGGTTTTATTGTTATTTTGTGTATGCATGAAAAGTAAGTTAGTGACTGATGGTATTTTTGGGGGATTTCGTTTGTTGCAGATTTTTAAAAACAACATCATTAAGTCTGGGAAAGCAGACAGAGAGAGACAGTGACAGTGACAGTGACAGTGGCGGCAAAGAGCACATTTGCTGAAAGTATTATAATTCATTATATGGTGAGTACATGTTGTTCCATTACTTTTATTGTTGTTGTTGTTGTTGTTAAATGTATGTTATTTATTTCACGGAAATTTATATACTTATGGCGTGTATTTATTATTGTTTCAGAATGAAGATATATATGGAGTGAATAGGTTTTAACTACTTTGACGCTTTCGATATTTAAAAAAAAGAGGTGAGTCTTTGTAAATGACTTTGTTATTTTCGAGTGAGTGTCTTATTTATGTGTGCACACTTGAAACCTTTTGTTTTTAGCAAGTCTTATGAATGAATGAATGAATGAATGAATGAATGAATGGATGAATGAATGAATGAATGAATGAATGCACATGTTTAATGTATATAACCATGACTAATAACGGATTGTATTGGTTTGTTTTTCAGATAAATCATTGGAAACAAAAAACAAGATAAACCTTGTCGTTGATATTAAAACTATATCAACCTTGTTGGTGATCATTTCCTGCTGGGGGCCCAAATTGCTACAACCATTGTGTACCTGTGAACGAGATTGTGTGCCAGTCAGTAAAAATCGATAAGTGTGGTCGTTTGGAATTGCAGATTTTGGATTAACCTATTTTAAGGTAAGGGTTGCACGTTTATTTGTCCATTTTATAATCATGTCTATATCAGAGAGTGAAGTGTTAGTGTGGCAGCCTTTGGCCAAATGTTTCAAAACGCGAGTATGCTCAGGCCGAATTTACAATGCGATTCACTGTCTGTCTCCTAAAGATTTTGTGGAATTATGTTTTCCAATTTTTTTGAGTGAATGTGAACAAGGCTTAAGATTGCATCACGCTTTAAAAATAAACTTCGAACTACTATGTGAATTTACATTGATAAAAAATAATGTTGAAGAGAAACACACCTTCAACCTTTGTACAAAAATGGAGAAAGTACTGATAGCCGATAATTTGGAAACGTGGTATCAGGAGAAAGCTATTCAAGCGCTTATCTCTAAATTTGATAAGTTGCAACAGGGTCCCAGTGGCTTGGCCCTCAATAGCATTGCCTATTTGCAAATCAATATTTGTAAATACAATCCATTGAATGCAGGAAGTAGCTATATTGCCACACCGAGCTTTATCGCTTCGAGAAAGGCAGTGATCAACATACGCAACAAAGACGATTACTGCTTTTTGTGGAGTATAGTGAGCTGTCTGCAACCCTGTGACAGTCATGTTGATAGACCAGGGCAGTACAAAGATGTGTTTAACCGCATGAAACAAACTCTCAATCTCGAGCGTGTTTCATTTCCCATGCCTCTAGATAAAATTCATTTATTTGAGAAAGATAATCCAAATTTCTCCTTCATGGTGTATGGCATCGAAGGATCCAATATTGTGGGCCCCTTGTATGCCACCAAACAGGTAAAGCAACATCACATTCACCTGCTTTTCCTGTCTGATGGGGATAAAAGCCATTATTGTTGCATAAAGAATTTAAGTAAATTGGTGAGCAGCCAAGTGTCTAACCATAGGTGTGCAAAACACATTTGTGAGCGCTGCCTTCAATATTTTGGAACTGATGAACTTTTGAAACGACATACAGAAGACTGTGAAGGGCAGACGGCAGTAAAGCTAGTCTTGCCCGAAGGGAATGACGCAGTCTTAAAATTTAAGGCCACTAATAAACAAGAGATGGTACCATTTACTGTTTACGCTGATTTTGAGGCCCTTACTGTTCCCATTCAGGGATGTGAACCAAGCCCCCATACAAGCTCAACCTATCCAGTGCAGAAACATGAGCCTTTTGCTGTAGCCTATTATGTTGTCTGTCACTATGATAATTCACAATGTGAGTATGTAAGTCATAAAGGTCAGGATTGTGCGCGGTGGTTTGTTGATCAAATGGCGGCTTTAGCAGGCAAAGTAGAAACTATTTTGAACAACCCTGTACCAATTCAGATGAATGACGTACAGCAAAGAGAATATGATCAAGCCACCACCTGCCACATATGTGAAAAGCCAATCTTAGGCGGAGAAAAAAAAGTAAGAGACCACTGCCACAGGACAGGGCATTTTAGAGGTGCTGCCCATAACGAATGCAATTTGAAGTACTCTACACCTCGCTTCCTCCCTGTCTTCTTACACAATTTCTCCCGGTATGACCTTCACTTCATTGTAAAACAATTTGCTCATGTAGATAAGAGCAAATTCAGCATTTTGGCTAAGAACCATGAGAGCTTTACCTCACTTTCATGGAGAAAAGGAAGCATGAGCATTCGCTTTCTCGACTCATTCAAGTTTATGTCTAGTTCGCTGGATAGTCTTGTGAAAGGCTTAAGCGAAGATGAGTTGAAACATACCCATTCCCACTTTACGGATACAAATCAATTTAAATTGTGTGTTCGTAAAGGCCATTTTCCATACGATTATGTGGAAAGTTACGAGGTGCTTGAAGAAACGACTTTGCCGCCAAGAGAAAAATTATTTTCTCAATTGACTCAAAGCACCATCAGTGAAGAAGACTATGCCCACGCACAGCATGTTTGGCGAGTGTTTGGCATATAAACCATGGGCCAGTATGCTATGCACTACTTAAAATTAGACGTGTTGTTGTTGACCGACGTTTTTGAAACGTTTCGTCAGCTATGTCACACGATTTATGGCCTTGACCCCGCTCACTACTATACCAGTCCAGGGTTAAGTTGGGACGCCGCCCTCAAATTTACCCACATTGAGCTTGATTTACTGACGGATCCCGATATGGTACTCATGATGGAAAAAGGGATTCGTGAGGGATTCGTATCGCTCAATCAGCGACATGCCAAGGCAAATAATCATTACATGCCTGATTATTGTCCCGAAGAACCAGAATCCTATCTAATGTATTTCGACGTAAACAATTTATACGGTCACGCTATGAGTCGACCACTGCCGTACAGAAACTTTGTCTGGCTGTCTGAGGATGAAATTAAAGATTTTAATGTGCATAGCGCTAGCAAGCAACAGGACGTAGGGTATGTTCTTGATGTCGACTTAGCTTATCCCCCCCATTTCAGACAGCGTCATGGTGATTTCCCCTTTTGCATAGAGAAAATGGTGCCGCCCGAGAGTAAGGGCAATCATAAGAAATTGATGGGTACCTTGTATGATAAAAATCACTATGTGTTGCATATTGACATGCTGGTAGAATGTTTAGCTCAGGGCTTAACCCTGAAAAAAATCCATAGAGGTATTTCTTTTTGTCAGAAACCGTGGTTGAAACCATACATGGATTTAAATACCAGTCACAGACAAAGTGCCACTCAACCATTTCAAATCAATTTTTTTAAACTGATGAATAATTGCATCTATGGCAAGAGTTTGGAAAATGTACGGCAGTATAGGGACATTAAATTGGTCAACACATGGCATGGACAATGGGGGGCTCAAAAATATATTGCAAAACCAAATTTCAAATCTTTAAACATTATTGATCATGATCTACTGACTATTGAACTTGCTAAAACTAAAGTGGTCATGAATAAGCCTATCTATTTAGGCCAAGTCATTTTAGATTTTTCAAAATTGCACATGTATAAATTCCATTATGGTTTTGCAATACAGCGATTTGGTACCATTTCCTTGTTATATACAGACACGGATAGTTTTATTTACCATATCCGTGACTGTGATCCGTATGTCGTTATGAAACAAAACCCAAAATGGTTTGACACGTCCTCGTTTAGTGACAAGAACGTGTTCGATATCCCCCGTCTGAACAAAAAAGAAATTGGTTTAATGAAAGATGAGTGTTCAGACACCATGATGACTGAGTTTGTAGGTCTCGCTCCGAAAATGTATAGTTTTCGACAGGTGGATCGATGCGAATCTATGCGAGCCAAAGGGATTAGCCAGCATGTGGTTAAACGTCTCCGTGTGGATGATTATTTACATGTCCTTCAGACCCACACAGCCATGGCACATAGTCAGTTTAGGATTCTCTCAAAAAATCATGATTTATTTTTAATGAAGCAGCGAAAACAAACACTCGCTTTGTTAGACGACAAGAGACAGTGGTGTCAGGATATGATGACAAGCGTCCCATTTGGTTACAACCAGTAGTGGTTGTAGCTATTGTTGTTGTACAACACGGCAAGTGTTTGGTTTGGTTGCTATCAAATGCGAGATGCCATCTTGAGCCTCGGAATAAAAATAAAAAATTGTAGTGTATCATATAATTTTTGTTTTTTAACCTGTGTGCATGGGTGTATGCATGGATGTGTGAATGCCTGTAAATAGTTGTACATAAACTGTATGTCTTGTGCTATTTGCCTGTCAACGCATAAAGAGAGCCATGCATCAACGTTTGCATGGTTCACTGTGCACAGGCTAGATTAAAAACATGTTGACTTCTTTAGGTTAGGTTAGGAAAAAAAACAAACAAGTAGCCACCCTCACTATTGTTGTCGCTTAGTAGGCCTCATGTTTCAGTAAAGTGACCATTCACCCTCAGTAGGCACAGATTAATAGGCCAACTAGGGTGTGGCTTAGTAGGTCTCATGCAAGAACAAAAGAATAATAATAATAATCGTGGACAAAACTCTCACTTTATGGCTAGAGTTATGAGTGGTGATATATTTGAAAACAACTCCAGTCCAATATCTGAACAGAAATTGTTTCTTTAACCTGTTGCATGTTATGTTTGCCGCCTATAGCTAAAGAAGTCACCAGACAAATGGTTATTTATTTGTGTTTTGCTTATTTTTTTATTTTATTTTTGCCATTGACTTAGGGGACAGACAGTGTATATAGTACATTGTATTTTTTTTATTCACTTAGTAAACGGCAACGACTACTTTTCAGATTCAATCATGATCCACGGTGAAGATCGTTTTATCGTCACAAAACACACCACGTTCAATGAATATGCCATGATGATGTCTCATAATCCTCAACGTGTGGCCTATCCTTCAGAATATAGAAACACGAAAGTACGCATTGACACCACATTTTATGACAGCTTCATGAATCGTGATGATAATGATGATGATTTGTTTCATGATCCAGGACATCACTTTTGTAAATCCTGTATGCTAAATTTTGGCTTTGAAAATAATGTATCCACGCAAGTGATTCATAAAGCATGGTACGGTTTAACCATGAATCAAGTGATTGTTAAATTAGCTGACGAGGATCACTTTCCAGATTTCTGGTGTACAATATGTACAAAACCCCTGTTTAATGTTTATTTTCCAATAACCTCTCAAATGTTTTGTTTTCATTTTTATAAATTTCCTGCTGAGGAACCAATCACTTCGTATCGACAACAAGCATTTCACCAACTTTGTCTTAGCTTACCTATTAATCAATATTCGCCTCATAGAATGAGATTTGTTAGAAATTAACAACATGATGTCATGATTATGGCTTTCTTTTTTGTTTGCATTCGGCTCTCAGGTGCATACTTGACGTTTAGAATACATTTGGCTATTTTTTTGTTTGTTTTAGTTTATCGTTTATTCACGTTGATGAACACATACACACTGGTTTAAATTTGTAGTTTTGAATTTTGTTTTGTTGGATGTAGACATGGTTATTAAATGCATAGCGTGTTAACTTTGCCTTTTATAGGTTACCAAAAGCATTCACATGTTTGCTCTTAGTATCTGTTGATACTATTTATTTAACAGAATGCTGTGTGAATTTGCACAACAACAGAGCAAACGAATACAAGTCATTTGACAAGGGAATGATAGGCTAATTCCCATTTACAACAGAGACATGCATTTACCTCCAAGAGAGAAATCTTGAAAATAATTCACACACTTAATTTTGATAAAACATTTCCTATTAAATAATTTCCAAATGTATGTTTTGACTGAAAAAAATGATACAAACATTATTATTATATTTTTATCCAATACTATCTATCTACAACTACAGGTCATAAACACTCAGGATTAAAAAAAACCAACAACACACTTTAATGTACAAAAGTTATTGTTGTTGTAATATAAGAACGAGAGTGTTAGAATGTAACACTCTTTTCTTTGGTTATAGACAACCATGGACGCCTTGAACGCCATTGGTCAGGATTGTGGCTTTGCACGCAAGAAAATGAGTGAATTGCCTACGCAAACACCCTTTCGCATACATAAAATTCAAAAACTGAAAACCAAATTTGGTGAACGAGCTCTTTGCATTTGTCAAGACTTTGAGACATTTCTTCCCACACGATTTAATAACCTACCCGATAATGTCATGGAAGATGTCAATTCCAGTATTCATCCTGTCTATTTAATTTATGAGGGTGAAAAAAATAATCGATGCATGGTTCGTTTTGTAAAAATTGAAAACGAATAATTATTGTACGTTAGCAGTAACTTTTTGTTTATTCATGCCCTACTCTTCAATAACTATAATAAAATAAAATTATTTTTTGGGTTCAACAGTTTGACGTTTATTAATTGTTGCTCAACGTTTACCATGATAAATAATAATAAAAATAAATTTTCAAAACTTATGCTTAATGGTAGATTTTTTTGTTTGTTTATAGGTTTAGTACAATTACCATGTATATATAATTTTTTATAATAATAATGATGAAACTATTAGTTAAAATGATGGACTTTTGTCCTTTTTTATTGTTTGTGATTTAAAATAGCATTTATAGCAATTTTTAAGCAATTTTTATTATAATTTATAATGATCAAATTCTAGTAACATGTTATTTTATTCAATAATAAGCGTTTAACAAAAAAAACTGGTTCTAGAGTAGATAAAAGATTTCATGCTGTCATTCGTTCTGCTAGACTGCCATTTGAAGCTGATGAATAATGATGGACTTTTGTCCTTTTTTTGATTGTTTGTGATTTTAAAAAAATAGGTTTAGTACAATTATCATGTATATATAATTTTTTATAATAATAATGATGAAACTATTAGTTAAAATAATGGACTTTTGTCCTTTTTTATTGTTTGTGATTGAAAAAATAGATTTACTACAATTAGTAATATTTTTTAACGATGCACTGCTGTCCCTTTTTTATTGTTTGTCATTTATAATTATAATAATGAAACTATGAGTGAATAATAATAATGGAAAAAAACACAACATGGACTCTTGTCTTTTTATTTATTTTTTTGTCATGATAACAGTGATACTATACATTTTTTTAAATAAATTCATTACGTTAAAGTCCATATCTAGATAAAAGTAATTTGCTCTTCATAGCACCAATCACTATAAATGCTGCCATTCGTTCTGCTAGACTGGCATCTGAAGCTGTTAATCGTTGCTTGGCAATGCTTAACAAGACTTTGTCGGCAATGCGTCTTAGTGTGGGATCACTGTTTTCATAGGCTTTATCGTGATTAAGGCATGCATGATCCAAAGCATTGATTCCCATATCCCCTCTCCTCAAACGATCTTGAAGACGAGTACCAGGGCCGCAAAAGCTGTAAGCAGGTAAGTGAGCTTCGAATGGTAAGTTTTTAATAATGTTATCAATAATTCCACGGCCAGTACACCTGGGACATAGAGGTTTCAATCGGTGAAAAACACTTTTTTTGTTGTTCTTCTTCTTCTCCTTCTTGTTCTTGTTCTTGCTGTTGTTGTTGTTGTTGTTTGTCGGTGGCTCCTGACGAGCATGGTAGGTGGTGGTTGTTTTCCGCATGACAGCCATGGAATGATGAAACAATGTCTTTACACTGAGTTTTATGACCATGATATAATTTCATTAATTGGCATGTGGCACACTGTCGAATGGAAGGTATTTTTGCCATGGTTAATTGCTTGTGATGGGAAAAATGACTGCATGGTTGTAGTTCACTCAATACAGAGTCGTTAGTCCACTCGGCAGGCGCCTTTTCCCAAATTTCTTTGACAGCGTTGGCAGCAACATAAAAAAGAAATGATTTAGGTAGTGCTAATAATTCATGTTGTGTAAAGCTAATCAGTTTTTTCTTGCACACAAAGAACTTTCCAATAGCCTTGTCGATTGTAGTGGCGTCCATGTCTATAACGTTGATGTTTTCACCTCACGTGTACACGTCTCACAGCTATCATTGGACGATACACTTTCAGTTTTAATTTTATTGAACAACTCCCAACATGCACTCGTGGTGAGCCAATGAAACAATTGCCATGCATGCGCTAAGGCTTTATTCTGAATATTGTCGCAAGGACAAGTGTCCATGAGCGTTTGCAGGGATGGACAACCCAGATCTAAAAGGTCAATACATTGACAGTGAGAGGGTAGAAATGGTTGAAGCCACTGGCATTTTTCACTCCCTTTAACAAATAAGACATTGGCCGAGGACAAATGGGCTTTCATGACAATGTCAAGATACTTGTAAGAAATATCACCCTGGTTCCATGCTAACTGCAAATGATTTTCAATCCATTGGCTCTGTTTTTTATCTTTTTCACTAAGCAACTCGAAAGCATAGGGAGGTTTAAACACCAAATGAATAGGGTTAGACACCCAAAACGTACTACAATCGATAAAAGCGACTTCCTTAAATATAAATTTGTTGTCTGCAATTTTAAACCCCTGACAATCCACGATGAGTGTACGCATCATGCTTTGTTTTATTTTTACTTGTTACCTCATTGACGTCTAATCAACAACTAACCCATGCCATGGTTTAACATGGCAAAAGTCAAAGGACTTTAGGGAAAAAAAAGGAACAAATGAATTGAACAACAGCTAAATATTTTTTTGAGGTTTTATTCATAACAAAAAAAAAACACTTACATTTTTATTACAAAAAAAGTGTGTTGGCTTAATTTGGAACAGCATTCAGATGAATAGTTTGCGCATACGGTCCACAGGTATCTCCTAGTTTTCCAGTGTTTGGTACAATAACAGGATAATTCAAACTCCATGGAATATTGCCCACATCATAGCGATTGAGGTAAGGGCAGGATGGACTCCATCGCTGATGATCGCTAAAGGGTCGATCCCCTATTTCCCAGTTTCCAATTTCAATGTTGCAAAAAATACACTTGACCACATCCCCACGTTTTAAGTAATAAAATCCGCTCGCAGCCAATTCTCCACAATCCATAAAGGGAACTGTCCATGTTTCAAAAGTTTTCAAACGATTAAATTCACATTTTAAATTCCATGGTTTGTCTGTCACGTTGTTGTTGTTGTTGTTGTTGTTGCTGTTGCTTATTGAGGGACACATGATGTTTGTTGTTGTCGTATGTGCGCACAGTGCCAGAGCGCAACAGATACTGTGCATGCAGACGCTTATCATCAATCCTATGAATGATGATCTTTTTTTTTTCATTCGACCACAGATGGCTTACATGCTGGTGACATAATTGGACAAAGGATGATATTTCACTTGTCTAGCATGAATAATCAAACAGTAGGCACTGGTATGGTCTGGGACATTTTCTTGTGTTTCAAAATCTATCCTTAAATCAATGGTGGTGATTTTCATAGATTCTTCTAGATACGAACAGTCGAAAACAATCAGTGGTGCTTTTGCTTTAAACCCTTGTGGCGACAACATAGGACAATCCTGTTTTTCATAATAAGACGATTGAAATTTAGCGAACATGTCATAAAGGGGACCGAACTTATTTTTTGAAAAATTGAGTTCCAACCCCTCATAGGGAAAGCAAACATTATTTAAAAATAGTCGTATATTTCTCAAGTGAATGTGATCAAACAAGGTGACATCTTTGCTTTGTTGGTATTTTCTATTGGTTTGAAAACCAATAATAACATAGAGGGGTCTCTCGGTAGAGCGAGCCGATTTGACACTCCAACTATGAGTGTCAGTGGTAGGTAGCAAGGGGTATTCATGCAGACACCAACTTCGAAAGGCGATAGGCAAGGCTTTATCTTTTTGCACCAAATTTAACATGCTTAGCTTTTTACGATCCGATAGCGTCACATGGGGCACTTTCCATAGTAATCGAAGCAGTTGAATTTTTGAGTCTATCACTTGGTCAGAGGCTCCTTTCAGTGCATTATAATCACTGCGGTCTCTCACCAGATACAAACTTTGTCTTGCATTTAAAATAATACGCTTGTGATCTTCGGCAAAGCCAAGGAGTAATTTTAAGGGTAGAAAGCCTGTAAAAGTGCCATCGGTATGAACTAGCCAGTTATTGCTACTGTTGGGACACCATCCTGCCATAGAAAGCGTTTTACTTTCCTCCTCGCTATAGGATGGATATAATTTCATAAGACTAGTCATGCCCACATTTCGAGTCATATCTATGACAATATCATTTATCACATAACGTACTTCAGAAAACAGAAAAGCCAAACCATGATTCGCCAACGCAGACGTTGTGGGCGTACTGCCATCTGCTTTCATCAATTTACCCTCAATTTGAAGGACACTTTCATGAGGTAGAGTAAAAATATCTTGATTGTTAATGATGAATTGAATCTCGTCAATGTTATTCAGTCCTGTTGCTTGAGGTTGATAGGAATGCATATCAATGCGCACGACGCCATCTTCCACTTGTATGGGATTTAACACTTGCAACAGTTCTTTGTTCATGATTGGGGTGTAGCGTATAACCAAGGCGTTGTAAGCGTTGTCGGTTTACTCGTGTCAACCGTTTCATACACGGCGGGCAACTAACCGACCTCGTAGACGTTGTTGTTGCTTTATAGATAAATTTCATAGCGTCTTTAAAACCAACTTGTAGGTCACAGGGGTGTTGGCGTCCAAAGCAATCAGTTGTTGGTTTCTATTCACTAAGCGTAAGGTAATATTACTAATATCACTGACACACACAGGATGATAGAGAACCACTGAAGGGTTTTCACGAATAATATAGCCGCAAGGAGAGGTGACAATAAAATCATACAGGGAATGGCTTTGTTCTTGATTCGTAAATACGTCTCTAATAATATTGCAAGTTACAGAAATGTGATGGTCCTCGATGAATTTCACTGGATAATCTGATTCATGGGGTTGCTGAGCTGCCAACACTCTTGGTTTAAATCCTAATAAAGGACCAATAGAATGAACTCGTGTTTCAAAGTCAATGTTAAACGTAGAGAAAATACGACAGCGATGAGTTATTGTATTGGCTGTAAGTTCAAATTTGTGTGTCCCATCCGCAAATGGTTTGACACCAAATTGTTTTATCATCGACACGCTAATGGCCTCATGCACATCGTCTATGGTATAACCTCCAGGGGGTAGTGTCAACATATAATCATCATAATAAAATTTGTCATTAATATCCACTTGAATATTGTAAATTCTGTTGTAACTTTCCAAAGAAATTAATCCTAGCACATAGGATTGTTCGGGATGCAATTCAATGGGAGGGAAAAAATCCAGGGACACTTCAGGCCCGCGACTGTGCACGGTAAAGGTCTTGGCGTTGACATTCATAATGATGAAACTGTTGGCTTAACGCGACCTCTTATATAAAAAATGTAAACTCAAACGGCCACACTCTTGACTGCCAAAGGTTTGTTGACGATTCACATTATAGAATATCTTTACCCGGTTTCCCAAATAACGTAGCAACTCGATCGGGGGTGGTAAATTTCCATAACTGTCAAAGTACCATACTGTGGAACCTTGTTTCACATAGGCTACAAAATGGGTTCCTGGGCCTGCATCATCATCTAAATTCATCATGGCTCGTTCTTCTTTCCACGGTGCTTTGGGTAATTCATTTCGCATAAATACACCTCGAAAATGAGAAATCTTTAGTTGTTTGGCATAGCTTTCCACTTCTTCATGGGTCATGGCATGACGAGGTAGTTGGCTTAAGCGCTTATCGATGATGGACATTTTTTTTTCCTTAGACGGTAGGCCACTACCTTGTGGATAAAAGACTGGCTTTAAAGGATTGCCATTTCTAGCTCCCATCGCAATGGCTTCTAACGTTTTATTGTGTCGCTCGCTTTCTTTGAGTTGTTGCTTGCCTTGCTCGACGGCTTTTATGGTTTTCGCTACAGCGCTGGCACCACCCAAAAGGGACCCCAAAGCTGCCAACCCTGCAAATAAAGCCGGCAAAAAACCCCCACGCTTAGCAACAGAAATGACTCGCCCACGTTTTTGCTTTCTTTCTTTTCTTTTTATCGATACATGATGCTGCGATTTCGGAGCTGTAGACAATCGCACCGCTTGTAAAGCTTTTTCGATAGCCACTCTCTTTAGATTTTTTTTTGTTTTTTTACGTTTTAACACTGGGTGTGAGGCAGATCGACTTGGTTCCCGACCTGGCTTTTTTCTCTTTTTGAGATTTGTTTTTTTCATGTTCATAGCATATCTTTTTTTCACCATGCTGCTACTTGGTGAACCTTTCACAGCAAACATTCGATAACAACTAACGTAGAGTACCTTATTTCATAGCAGTATATTCCAATTCTATATAAAGCGGGAAATCATTCACCGTTTTCCCAGCTTCCTTTTCCTCAAACGTAAGCATAAGATGAAAGGATAATTCATCTCCCACATTTACTCTTTGATGGTTGTGGGCCAACACTCTATCACCGTTTAGTTGTATTTTTAAATGTTTCTCATCAGGCATGACATATTTAATATGAATGACACCATCATAATGCAGTCGATAACGACTTAAACCGGAAGCAAGCATATAGGTAAGATCATCATTCACCAGTGGTAGTGGTGGTGGGGAATGGTTTTCGTCATTGTCCAGTTTTTGATTTGACAGGTACACTAAAAATACAGATGGGACAAATTTATAAAGCCTTTTCATTTGATAGGTCACATAACGTTTCGTGCAGACATCATTTTCGTCTCGAGGCTCTTGCACATCAATAATACGATGATGATTGGCTGAATAGCCCTCAGCGGTTAGTCTCGGGGCCATGTGATAGACACTTTGCACTTTGCGATCGACATAGCTTTTTGTTGCCACCTCTCGTGACTGTTTTGACAAAGAGGCGGCCGTGGCCATGGTTACACGAGCTCTCCCAAACACGTCCATAGTGATAGACGTTAACTAACCTTTCTTACTCACCGTTTGCCTATATATATAAACCTTATACACACATGAAAAAAACTCAGTCATTGACACAATGGAATTAATGAAACAACCCCATGCTTTGCCCGTCTCTGATTTGGTTTCAGAGCTATCACTGTCCGTGTGCGAACCTAAACGTCATGGCACCCTATTCCCATCTACCGTTCGATGTATTATGGTAGGGCCTTCGGGTTGTGGAAAGACCAATGTTTTGCTGAACATTATTACCGCACCTCATGGCCTACGATTTCAAAATATTTATATTTTTGCCAAATCCTTGTACCAGCCTCTGTACGTGTATCTGGAACAAATTATGTCTTCGTTAAATAAAGAAGCCATGGGCTATTTTACATTCACCTCACCTCAAGATGTCATTCAACCAGACCGCATTCAACCAGATTCCATTATAATTTTTGATGATATTGCCACTCAACGACAGGCCATTATTCAAAAGTATTTTAGTATAGGACGCCATAAACAAGTGGATTGTTTTTATCTGGCTCAGACCTATTCCAAAATCCCCAAACAGTTGATTCGTGACAATGCCAATCTCATCGTTCTCTTTCGCCAAGACTCTAGAAATCTCTATCATATTTTTCAAGATCATGTGAATCCAGATATGTCCTTTACAGCTTTCACGCAATTGTGTGCTTCGTGTTGGAACCATCATCCCCATGCCTGTTTGGTCATAAATAAACAGAGTGAACGATGTGAGGGACGTTATCGCTTGGGTTTTGATCATTTTATTTCTGTTTAAAAAGACCCAGGGTTGGACATTTCCTGTTAGTGTGTCTTTACCTTTACCATGGCGAACGCCATAGGGTACAAGAAACATGTTCAAATCATGCAGCGTATTATTGAGGCACGAAATACGATTCGACATAAATTTCGTGAATTGCAACGTTTAAAAAACGTCAATCCTTTACCCATGATAAAACATGCTCCATCATCGGTTGATCCCATGAGATTTAAACCTAATGCTTCTGCTGCTACTGCTGCTGCTGCTACCTCTCAAACCAAACCCATAACAAGTTCAAAATTTACTCAAACAGAATCCACACGACAGGTAAAATCCTCCTCTTCCTCCTCCTCTAATGTTAGTGAACAAGAACATCAAGAACATGAAAAGAAAGAAGAAGAAGAGCATGAACAAAGTGAAAGTGACAGCGAAAGCGTATTTAGTCCTGAAAGAAAAAAGAAATCGTCACCCCTTCAACAGTTTCTAAAAACAAAACAAAAATCTTCCGTCATAGCGGCAACACCGTCTTCCTCCACATCGTCTCCGTTTTCACAAGTCTTGGCAACCCCTCAAAATAAAGCTCAACTCAAAAACATTTTAATCAAACATTATGGGGCAACCCTGGAACCGTATTTGACCCTTCTATTTATTGGAAAGACAGATACCACGTATGGTGTTCGCTATGAGAATGACAGTTTTAAAATTGGGGATTCATCCATTAAATTTGCTCGTACGAAAGCTGTCATTAAAAAGATCAACTATAAATTAACACCAGGTCTGTTAAAGCTGCTATTTTCTCGCACCCCCTCGACACAAGATTTTACGTCCGAGGACCTTGCTAAATATAAATCCATTTTATTAGACACCAACGCTCACAAAAGAAACTATAAATCCTCTCAGCAGGTCAATGCCAATATATCCCAAAAATATAAGACCATCATTGCAAACATCTTTGGTAAGCAAAAACATCACTCTGCCTCTGGTGTAAGGTTTAAGAAATTAAAACCCTACCTAGATATAACCTTTTGGAATAATCCCAATCAGTTAGTAGAGCGCTTATACTTGCTTCATGCATCAAAACAAGCTGGTCACACTGGACATGAGGCGGAAATCGCCCACATTGAACAACAACTCCGAGATGCTAAAATTATCATATAAGCCATCCCCCATCAAAGTGGGCATTGCTCATGAATTGCATAAACCAGCCCGACGCATTTATGAACGTCGTCGTGTCATTTCCAAAGGAATCGATGAACTTTGGCAGGCAGACCTGGTTGAAATGATACCTTATTCTAACGTTAACGACGGTGTACGCTATATGTTGACCGTCATTGATGTCTATTCCAAAATGGCTTTTGTTCAACCAGTAAAAAATAAAACTGGTGTCTTAGTCACAAAGGCCTTTCAACATATTATTGAACAATCAAAACGTCAACCTCACTTGTTACAAACCGACCAGGGGAAAGAATTTTTCAACAAGGATTTCTCCAGTTTTCTCAAATCTAAGGATATTCACCATTATACCACCTATAGCAATCTCAAAGCCAGTGTGGTCGAGCGGTTCAATCGAACATTAAAAAGTTATATGTGGAAAGAGTTTACAATACATGGTTCCTATCGATGGATAGACTGGTTACCTCAACTTGTGTCTCGCTACAACAACACCATTCATTCCACCATCGGCATGAAACCTCGCCTCGTCACCAAGAACCTACCCAGACTCAATAGACTGTTTAACCCTATAAAAAGGGTAGACCCAAGGCGACATCGCCTTAAAATTGGAGATTTTGTTCGCATTAGTAAACATAGAAGTGTGTTTTCAAAATCGTATACTCCACAATGGTCGACAGAAATTTTTAAAATTCGCCAAGTCAAGCTAGGTCAACCAGTGTCATATCTCTTAGAAGATCAGAGCGGTCAACCCATTCAGGGACGATTCTATTATGAAGAAGTGCAAAAAACATTATATCCCAACGATTATCTCATTGAACGAGTAATTAAAGTCAAAGGTGCAAAATATTTTGTAACGTGGTTAGGTTTTCCTTCCACGTATAATTCATGGGTCAATAAACATAATTTTTTGTAATAAAACCCTATTTAATTATTTTGAAAAAAAAATTAAAAAAATGTATCATATGACCTTCCATTATTCCCACCCTTTTGTTTATTACATGTCCAATAACCGCTTTGTTCGAGCCCATGCCAATCTGTTGCGTTGCATCATGAGTCCATAATGAACCTAGGCTATGACATACACAGTATAAATCCACACACTGTATAATGACACCTGCCTCTTATCTCTCTCTGCTGCGAGGCACGTACAATGATAAGACCTGTGTCTGTCTGGATCGCCGTGGGTCAGCCTCAATGCTTTCATTTCTCATTGCATTAAGCAAGTTCTCTCTCTGCGTGTGAGCCCTGACCAGTCAAGACAAATAATAATAATAATAATAATAATAATGCATAAGTGTTTTATTAACATCAAAGCGCATAACCTAACGTGACTTCAAATCTGGTTTCTTACTTTTTCCCCGTTTTCCTCAACGATCTCGAAAAAAAATATGACGGAAACCATGATTTCAGGTTTTCCATACCTACATTCCCGTAAACTGAACAACGACACAAATACATCGACATGCCCATCATAAAAATCGCCTCATTCGTTTTCCAAATAACGCGAAAATGAACAAAAAAAACACCTTTTCCATAAGAAAACCATGTTTCCAGCTTTTTACCTTTTTCATGTCTATATCCACGTAAAGAGAATAAAGAGACGAAATAAATACTATCACACACGTCATTCTCACGTTTTCGGTTTTCCAAAAATCGGCAAAAATGTGAAAAACGCATTTTTTGACCCAAAACCCTAACTTCACCTTTTCGACACCTACATTCCCGTAAAGAGCACGACGAGACGAAATAAACGAATCCAAGCACGCCCTCCTAGCATGGCCCGTTTTCCAAAAATCGGCAAAAATGTGAAAAACGCATTTTTTGACCCAAAACCCTAACTTCACCTTTTCGACACCTACATTCCCGTAAAGAGCACAACGAGACGAAAAAAACGAATCCAAACACGCCCTCCTAGCATGGCCCGTTTTCCAAAAATCGGCAAAAATGTGAAAAACGCACGTTTTGACCCAAAACCCTAACTTCACCTTTTCGACACCGACATTCCCGTAAAGAGCATAACGAAATGAAAAAAACGAATCCAAGCACGCCCTCCTAGCATGAATCTTCCATTCCAAGGTCGCGGGGGCTCACAACTTCCTAAGTAGTGCAGCTCCCCACCCCCTTACCACGTTTTTATTTTGGTGTGGATATACCCCGTCCATGGAAAAGGAGAGTTCACCACGAGTCCTACGACACCTCATAGGTTTAAATCCGATTATTGGTTAGCGAGATAGTCAAAAGCCGATGACCTATTAGTTTTTATGGTTTATTTCAATACATATTAAAAACACTCATTAATAAATCATCATTTAAAAAGCCCGCCCTCTTACAAATCTCCTCAAGTGCGCATGCGTATAAAAAAACATTCATCGCCAAAATGTCAAAAAACAACATGTTTACCCCAAATGGCGTTTCCCAATTCCATCCATTTTTAAAAAATAACCTCACCATCATCTAGAGCGGAAAAAATACCATCTAAACGACCCCTCACTCGACCCTACTCCTCCCCCACCACCTAACCCTTTCCCAACATAGGCATACATATTCAAGCACGAGCGCGACTTCAGGAAACCAACACTACCCCACTACTCGCGAATGACCTTTTAGTTTTGGTCTTTTAATCAAATAAAGAGCCTATAGGAAAGTAGGGGGCATTACTAGCAGTGCTAGGACACCCTGTATGTTCTAATCCCATGTTTGGTTAGCGAGATATCAAGTTCGGGGCAAATACGAGGGTGGCTCAATAAGAAGTGGTCCAGCTCCCCCCTCATCCCACTACTCTCAATATCTAACAAATGTAGAATCAACACACAAATCTGCAGAGATGGTCATGAAAGAAAGATTCTACAGAAAAGCACATGAGAAATAGTTCTTCCAACTTCTAATCGCTTGGCGATGAAGCAGAGGGCTACAGTCTAGCGAGGGACCATTCGATGGGAGGATGCAGACCGCGGAGGAGTACCAGAGGACCAACCAGGGGGAGAAGTTCCTGGGAGGAATCACAATGTCGTCGATAGTCGAGTTGCAGTACTTCAGGCAACTACCCAGCAGGGATCAGGACAGCACAGACCTTCACTAAGGTGGAATAAAGATCGATCTTTCTATATTATTTATGTAGTATGTTTTGTTGCACATTGGCCATTCAATAATTGATTAATTTTCTTACTTATTGATCGGAGTATTGATATCACTCCTGGTTAGGATGTAATTCACCAATGATATTAATGTCTTATAATTTTTCAGCTTAGATATACCGACAGTAGTGGCTACGCTGGCTAAGCGCAGCGTTAGGTCATGGGGCCAAGCTCTCTGCTGACTCGGTAGACGCGTGGGTTCGACCCCCACCGTCGGCTGTCGTTGAAATGGTTTTCCATGGTTTCCCATTTTCAACACCAGGCAAAGGCTGGGAAAGTAACTTCTGACAGGCCACGGCCGCTTCCTTCCACATCCTTGCCCAGTTTCATTCTTCTTCATCCATTCCATCTCTCATCCCGAAGCGCAGGTCGCCCACGGGCGTCGACTAGAAAGACCTGCACTCGGCCTCTCAGGAGGCTACACGACAAAAAAAAAAGCTTAGATATTAACGAGATCTTGTTGACATATTATTATTATTTATTTAGGAGTTAAAATATTTACATTTGAGTAATGATCGAATTTGTACATGCCAATACAGAATGCTTTAGTGAGCTAGGATATAGCCATTGAATAGATGTTGTGACATTGATGTCTTGTGTTTACAATGATTTTCCAAACAAACCCGATGGAGACGGATGTTGGAGAAGCTAATTAATTAGAGCTCAGTTATGACAATTGCAAGTTGTGTTGACATGATGGTATTTTGAAATTAAATTAAAATGAAGCAGAATACTATAAATTTGTTTTCATTTTAGTATTTATGGATGAGATAGAATTTGTAATGGATCTAAAATGAAGAATGGTATCAGTAAATAATTTTAAAAGAGATAATATAGTGTTATATATTACATACGACGAATTATCATAACGACTAGTTACTTGCTAAGATTGCGTTTATGAGATGCTCAATTTAATGAAAGGATTTGGAAGTATTATTTCTGATTTTGATGGTTAGGAGCATTTGTGGGAATGGACCCAAGCTTGACTGACAAGTATAATGAAGTAGAATTTAGTGCATAATAGCTGTACATGGCGTCCGAAAAATTGAACGTCATAAAAATAATAAAATGTAATATTTATGCGTGAATTTAAGTCAGGATACTTACTAGCGCTTGAAAAAGGCTGTAGATAACAGGAACCAAGAATATCTAATTCTTCATTCTTAGCGTTCATTATTGAATCACATTTTCTGTGAGGATGGCGGCAAGGCAGTACAGAGTTTTGAGCAACAGGTGAGATTTTTATTTATTAATTAACTATTACATCCAATAATTGTATTGTTTGGTACAGGTCATGTTGTCGAGGCTTTTATGAATCTCTCAAAACATAAACATACCATTTACATCAATTATTGAGGTGATAGAGACATGTAAATATGGCTGTCCTGAAAATGCACAGGGTGTACTACTGCTTCTGACATTTGTAATCCCTTTCTAGTTTGACGGTGAATGAATACTGCAAGTATTGGACGAAGAACCAACATGTGAACAGGAGCAGATGATCTATGCCGAACCCCCTGATGATGGATGTGAAACGGATTCTGATAGTGACAGATCAGATGATGAGCACGAGGGAATTATAAATCACCTTGGTAGAAACCTGCTTCTGAGTAAATGTGAGGTGCAGATCGTTTCAACAGAAGATGAAAATCGTAAAGTCAGGTCCCGTGGAAGTCAAAACATCACTGAAAAATCTGCACATGACTCTGAAAAACTAGTGAAATGGGCAAAAGGAAGCTGTCATAAGATAATGAATGTAGTCATACGTTAAATTTGGCTAGTACTTCTGTTCCTGATATCACTGTTAGTAAATCCAAAAACATCAGTGTGTCAAATTATAACACGCAAGAAATAACACCTAAATGGTCAAGATCACAATCTACATCCCATTTGGTGAATAACTGTGTTCCCATCCCCCCCGCAGATGATGCGTGAAACTGTGAAACTCCGCTAGATTTCTTTTCATTATTTTTTAACGACGGTCTTCACGTTGCATTTGTGAACAGACGTATTTGTATGCTTCCCAAAAGAACTGTAACCTTGATCTAACAAAAAGGGACATTCTTGTAGTTATTGTAGGACTTCAGCTATCTGGTTATGCCAATTATCCTGATGAGAGGATGTACTGGGCAAAGGAGAATGACGTACCAACCATTTTATCAGAGTATAAGATGCAATCGCTTCGAATTAATTTTGAGTCATTTTCATCTAAATAATAACAATCTGCACTATGGGAGTGATCGTCTGTTCAATCTGAGGCCATTACCGACCGCTTTAGAATCTGCCTTTGGGAAACATGTGGGAACTGATGAAAACCTCTCCGTTGATGAGAGCATGATTCGATATTATGGGAAGCATTATGCGAGGCAATTTATCAGAGGAATGCCGATACGTTTTGCCTTCAAAATCAGAGCCCTGTGCTCTGCCAGTGGCTAAGTGATATCTTTTCAAATATATACAGGGGAAAGAAAACCAAAGGCCAAAAAAATTGGAAGTGTAGTCTTACCCCGCATTGATGCAGCTGGAATTTAATCGAACATGACTCATAAAGAGTATTCTTTGACAACTACTTTAAGTCTGTAAAATTGTTAAGACATCTAGGTTCAAGGAGAATATGTGCAACAGGGACATTACAAGAAAACCGGACGATGAAGTGCACCCTCCGGAGCAAGGCAGACATGATAAAAGAAGAAAGAGGATCGTATGACTACAAAAGTTGTGGTGATGTGTTACTAGTGCGTTGGAATGACAACAATGTAGTACATCTAGTAATCTTTATGCGTGGATTTAAGCTCAGGATACTTACTAGCGCTTTTTCATTCTTAGCGTTCATTTTTGAATCACATTTGCTGTGAGGATGGTGGCAAGACAGTACAGAGTTTTGAGCAACAGGTGATCAGATTCGACAAATTAAAATGTCCTTGTTCACTTTCACTTTCTTAATTATTTCTATCTCGTCAGGTATAAGTAGGTGCTGCATCAAGGTGGTCCAGCGTCAAAGAATGCAAAGTGTCTGTTCCGCAACCAAAACTGTTCAAGTCCTACAATAAAGGCATGGGAGGAGTGGATCAAACTGACCAGTATGTGTCAACATACACGAGCCAGAAGAAATGTTGGTGGCTGATATTTGCATATTATCTGAATGTATAGTTGTGAATGCTTCGCTGCTGCACCACGAAGTATCACCTAACCGTTCTGAGGGCCTCCTTAAGTTTTATCGTTACATTGCTGTAACCATACTAAAAATTAATGGAGAACAATCTCACCAGGGACAAAGGTCCCTATACCAATGAAAGAGGTACGTTACGATGGATTGAATCAATGGCCACATCAAACTATACAGAAAGATGTGTCCTCTGCAAAGGAAAATCTAAATTCACGTGCAGTAAATGTATGGTTTGACTTCACACAAAATATTTTTAGGGATACCATAATCAGTGAATAGAGCCACATTGACAGTATTGTGTGAAATCTGCAGTGCAAATTGTAGGTTCAGTTTACAGTGTAAATTAGATAAGATAATACAGTGCTCTAGCAATGCATAGCTTGCAACATTATTGTACAAGGTAATGCAGAGAGACTATTATTATTGTGGTGACCCGAGTGCATAGCGTCCGATATAATATATCGGATGACCTGTGTAGAAAAACACTATCACTCATATTAATATTCTGATTGTTGGACTGTGTCCTTGTCACCGTTTAATGTAGAAATGTTTAGATAAATTGCAATATAACTCAAAATATAACTTTATGCACTCTTGGGTTAAGAATGGATAATACTGTACTTCAAAACATTGCAATATGAATATTTCAATAGACGATAGTGAGAATCATTATGCATTAACTTCTTAATAAAATAAAGGTGTTAAAATAATAGACGATGAATATTTCATTGGATAGGGACAGCTAGACGAGATAGAATTAATTAAGAAAGTGAATGTGAACAAGGACACTTTAATTTGTCGATTCTGATCACTATGTGAAGTTAAGGTCCGTGATAGGTCACTGAAGAAAATGTATTTATTTGTGACGAGCGTTTTATTTCTTTACGTTGCCTGTTCCACAAATGGTGACAGGCTAGCGTGAGATGGAATTTTGTTTTGTATTATTAATTTATAATTTGTTTATATCAGATTTTACAGCGTGATATACGCTTTAGGGTTTTCTATTTCAGTGAACATTTGACGACAAAAACGTTTTAGAATTATTTACACCAAGAAGAGAATAATTAATATACTTAAAATTATTGCCTAACGTTTAGTAGGGCAGGAACGACAAGGGTGTGTTTATTTACGATGTCTTCCTTATGATTCGAGCGTTTGAGATTTCCTAATACAATGTCTGGAATTGTTCTTGCAGTTTTGATGCTTTACACTGGTAGAATGGTCAGATTTATGCATAATTATATTTAGTTTGTCAACGATCCCGTATACCCCCTGTGATTACAGTAATCCCTTCTTAATACGCTATTAATTTTTAGCCTATGTTCATTTATGACATAAATAGGCTTATGAGATCACATTTTGTCTGTGTATGTGTGTATGTGTGTGCGTGTGTGTGTATCTGTGTGTGTCTCCCACTAATACAATCTAAACGGGCGAAGCGATTTCAATGAACTCGGTAAGTGCATACTACTACCTCGTCCAACCTCGACCGTGTCTTTCAAATTTCAATACGTTTCACAAATCCAACATGGTGGCCACGCGAGTTATTTCATTGGCATTCTATATCTCCGCAAAGTTAACAGATATCACCCTGAAATGTTGTATGGTGATAAAGGGTAGGCTACTACTAGAAGTTCACCTATGTGGCATTCAGAAACCTGCTAAGTACAAAACTAAAATGGCGGCCAAGCGAATTTTAAACATTTAAATAGTCTTTTCGCGAGCCATAACCATCCGAGCGCAAGTGAAACTTGGTACAGAAAATGTGTATACACATTATAATGAAATGACATCCATTTAAGATCAATTGTTTACATAACCTCAAGATGGCGGCTATGCGAAATTTTTAAATTAAGTTCTTATTGCTTGCTTCCTAATCATGCCATCAAAACGAAAGTTTCCTTCGCAATAATATTAATCTAATGGGACATAACTCTATGGCCTACATTAATAACAATCCAACATGGCGACCAACCAAAATATTTAGACGGCTCTGAATATCTACGAATATATTACAGCGATCAAACTGAAATTTTGTATGTTTATAGAGGTTATTAACTTACTTTCTCTTCCGAAACTTCAAATAACCTGGTGATCACAAAACCAACATGGCGGCCAAGTGAATTTGAAATATTTGAATGGAATTTACTCGCGATTTAATCATCCAGGCGCAGTGAAACTTGGTACGGTATCAAGTTTAATCTACTGACATCCAATTAAACTTAATTATTTTGATAACCCTAAGATGGCGGCTGCACGAAATATAAAAAATTAAGTTTCCATTTCTTGTGACCTAACCATGAGATCGAAGTGAACGTTAGAATAATGAATCTACGCAATGCTCTTCATCTAATGATACATAATTGCATGGGTTACACATAACAATCCAACATGGTATCCGTCCGAAATATTTAGACGGTTTTGAAGATCTACAAATCTAGTACAGCGATCAAACTGAAATTTTGTATGTTGAAAGTGGTTATTAACTTACTTTCTCTTACGAAACTTCAATTAACCTGATGAGCACAAAACTAAAATGGCGGTGACGCAAAATTTTATATATTTAAATGGATATTTCTCGCCAATTTTCATCCGAGCATTTGCCTGGCGGTGAAAATGGGAAACCACGACTGAAGACTCAAGCACACATTACTGAAATTTAGAGGAATATAATCAATCTCATGTTTTGTGTTTACTGTATCAATAAGCACTTACCTCTGAGTTTAAAAAATGAAAGTAGACTTATGTGATCAACACAGGGCCAAAAATTGTCTGTCTCTCTGTGTGTCAGTGAGTGTGTATGTGTGTATGTGTACTCTGCATGTCTGTCTGTCCACCCCGCCCCCCCCCCCCTATCAATTCTAACACGGTGAAACCGAATTGAACGAAATTTGGTACAGAGGTAGCACTAGCAAAGGGCACCTCATTGTCATGTTTTATATCGCCACCATCTTGACGGAAACGTAATGGCGGCCACCCAAATGTCAAATCTTAAATCAAATTATGCCTAACCTAATCATCTGAACTCAACCAAATTTTGCAACAACACACATTTATGTGGGAAGCCTTCTTTTGACCATACTACGTCATCAGCCAAATAGTTTGTATATGGCGGGCATGTGTGTGTGAAAATCGATTCGCCCTATCAATTCAAAGACAACAGAACCCAAATCGAACCACCTTTGGTACAGAGGTAGCACTAGCAAGGGACAACTCAGTGTCATGTTGTATATCTCCGTCATCAAAACAAAAAAGAAATGGCGCCCACCCTAATGTTCTGAGCTTAAATCAAATTACGACTAACCTAATCATCCGATCTCTACCAAATGTTGTAACAATATAACTTAACGTGGGAAGCGTCTATCCAAACTAAAAGGTCATCAGCCAAATAGTTTCAAGATGGTGGATGTATTAATCACACAAGTATTATAGCCTAACCTTAACTTACGATTCAACAAGGCCTGCCCTCAACAATTCAGCTTATCGTACATAGGGAGATTTAATCTGTCCTTAGAGAGGTGCCCGGTAGGATATTAGCATATTATAATATAATATGTAACCGTAGAAGTGATTAATAGGTCAGACTTGCCGTGCCATATCGTTGTCGGCTCGTGCCGTCCCGTTGTCAAAATGGCCGCTATTTTTACTCGTAAATACATATATTTCCGTAACTTCCTAAGTTTATATCCTTTTAAGAATGTACTGAACAAAATCATACATATTTAGCATCAAATGGTTTATAGAAACGCCAGAAAACGCTAATAAAATCGTTAATTTCAACACAAAATATGAAAGTTATACTAAACAGGTTCGTTATCAAGTATTATCGTAGCGCATCCGTGGCGTAAAGGTAGTGACTTTGGCTCATAGTCTGGGATTTCATGGATCAAGTCCCTGCAAGTTCAAATTTCATTACTTCGTTTTTGTTGTACTTATTGATTTATAACTACTCACACGTTATAATGTTAAACATAATAGTGTGTATTTGCAATCTAAAATATTATAGGCTATATATAGGCTATATATACTTATAACACCACATATTTCAACACTCGAATACAGCGATTCATATTCGTTGAACTTGATCCGCGATAGAGACTATTGATGTTGTTGTTGTTTTTCTAGTTGATTTTCTAGAGGTTTATCAGCATCATGAACTTGTAGTCCCGTTTACTTGGGTGTGTGTAGAATTTGTCTGACAACCTATGTCACTGTGATGTCTGTAGGCTTACTAGTGTGTGTACTTCTATACGAGGAAGGATTTGGGTAGAAAGCTATTGTTGTTGTAGTTCTTTCATTCGAGATGCATGGACATCATGGTCATTTAGACCCGTGTACTTGGGTGAGTGTTGACTTTTGTATGATAACCAGTGTTATTGTGATGGCTGTATTAGTGTATATATAATTCAGGTGAGGATTCAATCAATCAACGTTTAATATCTGCATAGCACGTTGTATTTCAACAAGCTACCATAACCAACATTCATGATGATGATGATGATAATTGTTGTTTTAAGGGGCCTAACGTCTAGGCTATCGGCCCCTAAACCAACATTCAATTATACTCCTGGAAAAGGACAAAGAGTTATAACTATACCCATGCAGTTAGGAGAAAGTAGGCTATATGTTCTTTACTGAACATCTTGTTTTAATATCATGAAACTTGAAACCCCCTGTACGCCACATTTTCATGGATTCGACAGTTCTTTTTAACTATGCCTTTTAAACAGACGACCATTTCAGACCTTCGTGTAGCGCCGTATTTCTGAGATGTGAACACTTGTTCATAGGTGTTCAGTGTGATATCCATTCATTGCAATGCATATCCCTGCCCTCTAAATTATGTAAGACACCACGACATATACCCACAGAAGGTGACGCACACTAGCATGACTGTAGCCACACAACTGGCCCTCTATGACGGAGCGCCTGTACAACGACTCTGCTCATATTCACAACCAGTATTCCATTCAATGGGTGGCTAATATGATTATCTGGTGGTCCGCGCCTCCTATAAACAAGTGTTCAGATCTCAGAAAGTAGATGGTGTAGACCCCAGGCTTATTGACATTTTATTCTTATTTTCATGCATTCATTCACCCCCTATAATATTGAATATTGTCCTTTAATACCGAGTATTCAACTACAGGCTTAGCCCAGAACACTCCAGACCCCTACCTTGCAGTATACTGTATGCAGTAATTGTAGTAACCTGTATGATTCTCTTCAAAACAATGGTCTAACCCAGTAGTGACATCGGCAGCCATGAACAGGTCCAAGCTGGATACAAACATGTGTAGTTCACAGGGGGCAAAACCACGTTTACCAAGCCTGTATATAAATCAACAACAACAATAATAGAAACGTAAGTTAATAAACGGATTATTTTAGAGGTTCATAAGAAAGCTTGGCGTTCATAACGGTGGATTATTTTGGAGCTCGGTGAATACTTACTGAACAGTTTATAATATAAAAACAGTGTTGCTATAAACTAATCCGCTCCCCTCCTGTGCAATGTTTGCCGCCCCGTAGATCAAATTTTTTGTCGAATTTTTCCAGTGTAGAGACGATATGAGTGGATACCTCCTGACTGTGTCTGGACCTCTAATATCTCCTCAGCCTCGCATGACGCAATGTGAGATCCACAATACCAGACATGCGCAAAGGGCCAGTGACACAGATCCCATCCAAATTGTGAGAGAATATCGTTAGTAATACTAATAATAATAAGAAGAAGAATAATTCATTATTACTGCTGTTGTTATTAATATCCTTCACTGAGTGCGATTGAGTTTGAACATTACCACCAGCCGTACTGACTGGCGATAGCCTGGTCAAGTGATTCTGTCATCGCACTCAGCTACCCACTGAGGAAAGCATATCAATAAGAACAAAGGCACCAACAACAACAACATCAAGAGCAATAATCAACAACAATGTTTCTCCCCGCTTAATCCAATTACGCACACGTGTGCTGACCGACTGAAAAGCAATTCTGCCTACTTGTTTTCACTGGTTGGTGAATCCTCAGTGCCATCCCTGACCTAGGACCACGCGCGGCAACACTTACTAGGACAGCAGTCGGGGGAAAGAGGTATAGGCCTACTGCTCATGTCTTATAAGCGACACTTATTGATCGATGCTTTAAGCTTGGTTATTCTGGTTCTCATTTCTAGTGGATTTAATGTGGACTTTTACCAAGCCTGTTACGACCTGCATGGCAATTGGCCAATATAATAAAACAGAATTTCAATAAGCAGGGGACAATGACGGCCTTTGGTATTGTTGTAGTTTTTGTTGTTGTCTAGGACACAGGTAGGAGATGATTGCAAATAAATAAATAAAGGCATACTTTAAATAAATAGATACATTTAAGTAATTTTTATAATTACGCGAGAAGGGACAGTGGTTAGTCAAACATTAACAACTACATTAAAAAGGACGACTGATCAGCGATCACAGGTATGACAGTGAGCTAATTGCAACACTGCCATGGAAAATCATGCACGTTACAAAAAATCTAATATGCATTCTTTTCTTGGATACGGTTGTAAGAACCAATGTTAGTCGAATTACAGCAATTACTCGTAGAAAATCACCTTATGATGTAGTGCCTAACATTATTGGCTCCCAGTCCAGAGATTCGGGTTCGATTTTTGGCACTTCCTAAAATATAATTCTGGTTATTGAGTTGTAACGCGGTACAATCGGCCATGCGAGGCAAATATCAGAAAATGTGGGATCATATCTCGGAGCAGCCTTCCTAAGAGCGATTTTCAATGATTTTCCATTTATATTCAAGGTAATTGCCGAAAAGATTCCTTACGAAGTGCATAGGCTGGTATCCTTCCAATCCTAGTTCCTTCTAAGAATTAACACTTTCCCACAGACGGCAAGTACATGGGGCTAAAATCACGATGCCCAGGCCCTCCGTAAGGAAGCCTGACGTTCATAACGGTGGATAGTTTTGGAGCTCCGTAAATATTTACTCCACAGATTATAATATTAAAACAGTGATGTTATAAACCAACCCACTCCCCACCTGTGTAATGCTTGCCGCCCCGTAGATAAACTGTTCTGTGGAATTTTGCCAGAGCAGAGACGGTGAGGGTGGATACCTCTTCACTGTGTCTGGACCTCGAATATCTCCCCAGCCCCGCATTACGTATCGCAAGATCCACAGTACAGGACATGCGCAAAGACCCAGTAAGCGCCCAGTGACATAAATCGTATCTGAATTGTGATAGAATGCCGTTTATAAAAATAATAATAATAATGATTCGTTATTACTGTTGTGTTTGCTGTTGTTGTCATTGTAAATAATATATCTTATTAACTCAGTAGCTGAGCGCGATGACACACAAGGTCTTGAGGCCAGGCTATCTCCGAATTTTTGAATTTGATCATTACCGCCAGCCAAGTCATTAGCTACCCAGTCAGTAAAGGATAATAACAACAACTAAAACGACAACAGTGATAATGAATTATTATAATACATTTATTATTATTATTATTATTGACTGTAATTTTTCGCAATATTAGAAGCCATTTTTCTGTGTTGCCTAGTTCTACAGTATAATAATGTTCAATGTTGTCTTTGTAATCTAATGACAGAATTGCTATTTAGTTGGTTAACACAACCGTGTCGTTGTCGTCGTCGTCGTCGTCCCCCCCCTTTTTTTGCGAGATAACTGTATTCTTCTTCTTTTTGCGTTTTGCCCATTATAGAGCGCGCTTGAACTTGTTTTTCGGCTTGATGATATTCGCCTTCCTATCTTCCCAAAATCTCTTCATGAAGTCACTGTGCTGCTTCTTCCGTTCTTCTGTCCACTTGGTTCCAGTCCTGCCACTAGTTTTCACCCTAAACTTGTGCTTTGTTACTGCGGTCCTGAAGACTTTGCGGTTTCTCAGAATATTTTCTCCGATGTTCAACTCTTGCAGGTCCTCTCTTGATTCATCCAGCCAGGCTATCCTTGATTTCTGAGAATTTATTACATTGAATAACTTTTTTGTAAGTCTATAATCGTCCATCCTGAAGAGGTGTCCATAAAATGTTAAACGTCTTTTTCGTACCGTGTTGCTGAAACTATCTGTGTGACGGTATAGGTCTGAATTTCGTCTTTTAATCCAAATTCCGTTTTCTTGTGTGGGGCCGAATATTTTTCTAAGAATTTTACGTTCTTGCTTTTCTATATTTGCAATTTTAGAATGACCTCCTAAAGCTATGGTTTCTGAAGCATATAGAGCTTCCGGTAGTACAACTGTTTTGTAGTGTTTCAGTTTTGCATTATGTGACATTACTCTTTTATTATAGTGATCCCATGTTAGTCTGAATGCTCTATGAAGTTTTGAGGCTCTTTCTGTGTTAGCCAAACTGTCCAATCCTGAAGGAAGAATTATTTCTCCAAGGTATTTAAAAAATTCTACTTGTGAAATTGCTCCATACGCTGTTTCTATTTTTTCTTTCTTCTTCTTTTGCTGAAAATTCTTCATGTACTTGGTTTTTTCAAATGATATTTGAAGGCCTGCTTGTGATGCTATTCTGTATAATGTCTCAATAGCATGCTTAGTTTCTTCTTTGTTCCTAGTGATAATTGCTAGGTCATCTGCGAAAGCCAAGCATTTCACATTGATTTTGTTTCCAGCAGTTCCTATGCTAACGCCTTTGATGTTCTTTTCCCACTCTCTGATGACTTTATCTAGAACCAGGTTAAATAGAAGGGGTGAAAGTCCGTCTCCTTGGCGAACACCTGTTCGTACTTCAAAAGAGTCAGAAATTTCCCCAAGAAACTTCACCTTCGATGTTGTATTGGTGAGAGTCTGACAAATCAGTTCTCTGGTCTTCCTGTCCACTTGAAGTTCTTCTAGCGTCTCAAACAGGGTCTGCCTGTCCACAGAATCATATGCTTTCTTTAGGTCCACAAAGGTGACAATTGTGGGGTTGGATCTGCGGATCTTCAAAATCATCTTCAGATTCCATATCTGTTCAGCACATGAACGCCCTTTTCTAAAACCCGCTTGATATTCACCAATCAAATGGTCTGTTTGTTTCTCTAGTCTGTTCAGAAGAGCTTTAGATAGGATTTTATAGGCCACAGATAATAGGGATAGACCTCTATAGTTGTTTGGATCAGTTTTGTTACCTCTCTTGTGCAATGGATGTATTAACGCGCACTTCCAGTCCTGTGGGATCACTTCTGTTTCCCAAATTGCTTTTAAAATTGCGTGGATTCTTCTGGTGACCTCTTCCCCACCGAGTTTCAACATTTCAGCGGTAATACCGTCTTCTCCCGGTGCTTTGTTGTTTTTAAGAGATTGAATGATTTCAGCTGTTTCTTCCATTGTCGGTGGATGTGAATCTGGATTCGGTGCAGGCTTTTCAAAGTGCATTTTTTCTTTCGGTGGGTCACAGTTGAGTAGGTCCTGGAAGTAATCTGCTAAGAACTTGCAGTTTTCCTTGGTGTTTGTTTCTAGTGAGCCATCTGGTCTACTGAAACATATGCTAGGTGGTTGATAACTAGACAGACTCTCACGGAATGTCTTATAGAAACTTCTGGTGTTGTTTTTTAGGAAATCCTGTTCTATCTCTATGAGTTTATTCCTGTCGTATGTCCGCTTCTCCCTGCGGATGATCTTAGCTGTTGATTTCTGGATCTTAAGGAATAATTCCCATCGTTCAGTTGTCTGATGTCCGTTCCATTTATTCCAGGCTTTAATTCTGTCTTCAATTGCTTTATCACAGGTTGTGTTCCACCATCTGTGTTTCCTTTTCCTTGGGGGCTGCCCTAACTTCTGTGCTGATGTCAGAATTGAGTTTCCTAAGTCCCTCCAGTCTTTGGGATTTTGCTCTTTTATGGCCTGAAGAAATTCTTTGGCGTTCTGCTTGAGGTGCTCCGGATCCACTCTTAGTAATCTCTTAGTTTTTGGTTTGGATCTATTAGGCTGGAATTTCACTTTGATTTGGCTTAAGTAGTGATCAGAGTCAATCACTCCCCTGCGCACTCTAACATTTAGGATTTCACATATGTTCTGTTTGGACACTGCTACATGATCAATTTGGAATTCTCCTAGTGCTGGATTTGGTGATTTCCATGTTTTCTTCTTGTGTGGAGACCTGGTGAAATATGTAGACATGAGCCTCAAATTAAAGGATTTACAGCAATTTATCAGATGCTCACCATTCTGATTTGTTCTCCAATGTGCTGGATGATGACCAACTATGGACCTATACTTCTTTTCTCTACCAACCTGTGCGTTAAAGTCACCGAGTAAAATTTTCACATGATGTTTAGGAATTTTGCTGATGGTTTCCTCAAGGAGTTCCCAAAAGTCTTCTACTTTCTGAGGGTTTTTCTTATTGTCATTGTTTATGGGAGCGTGGGCATTAATCAATGTGTATGCCTTGTTGCTTGATTTTATTGAGAGAACGGAGATCCTTTCGGAGGGAGAAGTAAAGTTGAGTACTGAACTGGCTATTGTTTTTCTTACAAAAAACTCTGTTCCAAATTGTGATAAATTATCTCCAATTTTTATGGCTGGTTTCCCCTTATATATCCTAAAGTTTTCTGAATCAAAATGATTTTCGTCTTGGAAACGTGTTTCCTGAATGGCTGCAATTTGAATATCAAATTTATTCAAGGTGTCAATTAAATGTTTAAGTTTCCCAGTTTTGAGCAAAGTGTTCACATTGACTGTTCCGATGAAGTTCTTTTTCTTCGGGCGAAGAGATTTTGAGAAGCTCCGACTCTTCTCAGCATGATGCTCCCGATCCCCCAGAATCCGATGATCGGGAGAACCCGAACTGTATAAGTCCGGGGCCTGGGGTAGTTGCTGTGATCCAATACGATCCATCATGCCAGGTTCACAAGTTGAAAGTGAAAGGTTGGGGTGATCACATGAAATGATCACATGGTTGCAACTCGATTGTTGAGATCGAGAGGTGCCACTCGATGTTCTGCAGCTGTTTACAGAGTGTTTGGTCCGCGAGAGGTATTTTATTTCCCTCAAGTCCGCTGGCAAGCCAGTGAGGACCCCCCTATCCGCCACCTGGGACGCGCCACGTGGGAGTATCACCTCTCCCCCTGCTACGACAACGTAGTAGGTTCGTGGGATAACTGTATTAATAATTAAAGTAAAATTTCTTTCAGTTAGTGGGATATATAAATTAACTGTTTCTCCCCGCCCAATACAATTGAGTGCACTTGTGTTGACCGACGGAAGAGCAATTAGTGGCATCCCTGCCCTAGGATCGCGAGTGGCCACACACACCAGGAAAGCAGAAGAGGCTAAGAGGCACACTGCTAATGTCGTATAGGTCTTATTGATTGATGCTTCAAGTCTGCTTATTCTAGTTCTTTCCCTACCCCTACTTTCCCAGCAAAACGTGTCATCAATTTAAACTTTCCTGGTACATCGATGCCACCATTATATGCCGAGCAGTTTAGGAACTACATAGCAACTGGCCAGTATAACAAACACAATAATATAGGTGGCAATGCAGGGCCTTGTTGTTGTTTAGGCCATAAATAAATAAATAAATAAATAAATAAATAAATAAATAGAAATGCTTTTCAGTCTGCCAACAAAAGCTACCTGTAAAAAGATGAGAAAGGCAACCCTGAAACCTGAAATTGGCTTCTTAAGTTTCAATATGCAGTAGGCTATATCTATGCATTCTAAATTCTTCACGCGAGGGAACTGCAACAACTGCAATATATGTATAAGACAGTTGATCAGGGATCAGAGCAATGTCTGAGAAGTCATTGAATTCACTAAACAAGAAACATTTTGGCAAAATGCATGTGAACATTTGACATAATTATTTCTTCAAAGTTGCTAGGTAATTCCTCAACAATAACCAGGTTCGCGATTTAGACTTAATCTGTTCATTCGACTTAGCATATCCCAGTTATATCAAATATGTTGCTGAAGAGGCTATATAGACCATTTAAGGACAAACCATTAAAGCAACGCACGTACACGTGTGACGCCATTGGTTAGACTATATTTATATTTGGAAGACGAGTGGTTCCAATCCCTTCCCGTCCTTGAAATAGTTTTCCATGGATTCCTATTTTCAACTGGAGGCAAATCCAGGGACGGTACCTTCAAATAGTCTATGGTCGTTTCTTTATAAATCATTGCCCTATTAAAATGGCCTTCATTCCATTCGTGTTAACTCCCGCCATAGTTTGGCGTCTCATAAGATCATACGACAGTACATTTCAGCGTAGAAACTAATACAATTTCATCCCAGAGCCTGTAGATACAAGAATAGAAATGCATTACATACCGGTCATATGAAGGTGTCACTTTTCTCTGAACTAGGATAATGTTCGATTCCCCAATTTCCAACGTTGATTTGCATAATAATAAGAACATTTTAAGTGAATCCAGGGTATACTCTCAACGGTAAAAGCAGAAATGAATTTCTACGTCTACAGTTGAATATGTCTTCACATACAAGGGAGCATCGCAAGCGTCATCTCCCTAAATCAGTTAAACATTGTATATATGTCAGTCGGGACACATGGGAAACATCTGTAATGGCATTATTTCATCACCAAATTCGTTTGCAAAAACCTTGGAGAGTTTTGTACACGATTTTATTGTGCCCGTTAGGCAAGGTCATCGGGGGACTAACTGTCGCTAATAGTCTTCCCGACTTCCCTAACCTTCAGGTCCACACGTTGAGAGGATGGGATGTGTCGTCAGACCAGCTCCGGCACAAGACCAATAACCCCAGGGGTATCGGGAATGGTAAGAGAAAAGTCAATGGCCTTGTATTCAACTACAGGCTTAGCCCAGAACACTTCAGACACTGCAGTATACTGTAAGCAGTAATTGTAGTAACCTGCATGGTCCTCTTCAAAACAATGGTCTAACGGTGTAACCCAGTAGTGACATCAGCGGCCATGAGCAGGCTCATGCTGGGTACAAACATGTGTAGTTCACTGGGGGCAAAACCACGATTTCCAATCCTTTATATTAAACAACGACCACTATAATAGAAACGTAAGTTAGTAAACGGATTATTTTAGAAGTTCATAACAAAGCCTGGCGTTCATAAAAGTGGATTTTTCAGTGTTGTTATAAATTAATCTACTCCCATCCTGTATATTGTCTGCTGCCCCGTAGATAAAATGTTCTGTCGAATTTTTCCAGTGTAGAGGCGATGTGAGTGGATACCTCCTGTATGTGTCTGGACCTCTAATATCTCCCCAGCTTCGCATGACGCAATGTAAGATCCACAATACAAGAAATGCGCAAAGAGCCAGTGTCACAGATCCCATACGAATTATGGAGAATAACTTTAATTATAATAATAATACTACTACTAATAATAGTAATAATAATAACAATAATAATAATCATGATAATAATTCATTATTACTGCTGCTGTTATTAATATCCTTCCTTCACTGAGTGCGATTGAGTTTGATCATTACCACCAGCCATAGTGGCGATAGTCAGGCTGATTTTGTGTGCCATCGCACTCCGCTACCCACTGAAGAAAGCATATTAATAAGAAAAAAGGCAACAACAACATCAAGAACAACAAACAACAACAATGTTTCTCCCCGCCCAATCCAATTAGGCGGACGTGTGCTGACCAACTGAAAAGCAATTCTGCTTGCTTGTTTTCACCGGTTGGTGAATCCTCAGTGCCATCCCTGACCTAGGACCACGCGCGGCCACACTAACTAGGACAGCAGACGGTGCAAAGAGGTATAGGCCTACTGCTCATGTCATATAAGCCACATTTATTGATCGATGCTTTAAGCTTGGTTATTCTGGTTCTCAATTCTAGTGGATTTAATGTGGAATTTTAGGCAGCGTTCTTCATCCTTTCCTACTTTCTCAACATCACGTGTTTCAGCAATTTTTACTTATCTGGTACATCGATACCGCCATTATATGCCTAGCCTGTTAGGACCAGCATGGTAATTGGCCAATATAATAAAACAGCATAAAACAGGTGACAATGCTGGCCTTTGGTATTGTTGTTGTTTTTGTTGTTGTCTAGGCCACTTAATGAAACATAGGCTACCTCTTAACTTATGTCATATTATTTTTCTCCGGACTTAGGTTGGAGATGATTTCAAACAGATAAATTAATAAATAAATAAATAAATAAATAAATAAATTAATTAATTAATTAAAGAATAAATATATAAATATATACATACATACATAAATAAATAAATAGTTAAATAGATAAATTTAATTATTTTTTTACATTTACGCTAGAAGGGACAGTGGTTAGTAACAGTAACAATTACAACAAAAAGGACGACTGATCAGATACCACAGGTAAGAAATAGAGCTAATTGCAGCATTGCCATGGAAAAACATGTACGTTACAAGACATCGAATATGCATTCTTTTCTTTGATACGGTTGTAAGAACCAATGTTAGTCGAATCACAGCAATTACTCGTACAAAATCACCTTATGATCTAGTGCCTAGCATTATTGGCTCCCAGTCCTGAGCTTCTGGTTCGATTTTTGGCACTGTCTAGAAATATGATTTTTGTTATAGAGTTGTAACGTGGTACAATCAGCCATGTGGGGCAAATATCAGAACATGTGGGTTCATTTCCCGGAGCAGCCTCCCTAAAAGCGATTTTTAATGATTTTCCACTTATATTCAAGTTAATTGCCGAAAAGCTTCCTAACGATGTGTAAAAGCTGCTCGCCTTTCAATCCTAGACTCTACTAAGAATTAACACTTTCCCATAGACGGAAAATACATGGGGCTAAAACCACGATGCCCAAGCCCTCCGTAAGGAAGCCTGGCGTTCAAAACGGTGGATTGTTTTGGAGCTCCGTAAATATTTAATGCACTGTTTACAATATTAAAACATTGATGTTATAAATTAACCTGCTCCCCCCCTGTGTAATGTTTGCCGCCCCGTAGATAAAATGTTGTGTGGAATTTTGCCAGAGCAGAGACGGTGAGGGTGGATACCTCTTCACTGTGTCTGGACCTCTAATATCTCCCCAGCCTCGCATGACGCAATGTGAGATCCACAATACATGACATGCGCAAAGAGCAGTGGCACAGATCCCATCCGAATTGTGAGAACAAATCGTTAATACTACTACTACTACTAATAATAATAATAATAAGAAGAATTCATTATTACTGCTGTTGTTATTAATATCCTTCACTGAGTGCGATTGAGTTTGAACATTACCACCAGCCGTACTGACGATAGCCTGGTCAAGTGATTCTGTGTGGCATCACACTCAGCTACCCACTGAGGAAAGCATATTATTGAGAACAAAGGCAACAACAACATCAAGAGCAATAATGAACAACAATGTTTCTCCCCGCCCAATCCAATTAGGCACGCGTGTGCTGACCGACTGAAAAGCAATTCTGGTTGCTTGTTTTCACCGGTTGGTGAATCCTCAGTGCCATCCCTGACCTAGGACCACGCGTGGCAACACTAACTAGGACAGCAGACGTGGCAAAGAGGTATAGGCCTACTGCTCATGTCTTACAAGCGACACTTATTGATTGCTTTAAGCTTGGTTATTCTGGTTCTCAATTCTAGTGGATTTAATGTGGAATTCTAGTCAGCTTTCTTCGTCCTTTCCTACTTTCTCAACAACACGTGTTTCAGCAATTTAAACTTAACTGGTACATCGATACCACCATCATATGCCGAGCCTGTTAGAACTTGCATAGCAATTGGCCAATATAATAAAACAGCATAAAACAGGTGACAATGCAGGCCTTTGGTTTTGTTGTTGTTATCTAGGCCACTTGATGAAACATACCTCTTAACTTATGTCATATTATTTTTCTCCGGACATAGGTTGGAGATGATTGCAAATAGATAAATAAATAAATAAATAAATAAATAAATAAATAAATAAATAAATAAATAAATAAATAAATAAATAAATAAATAAATAAATAAAAGAATAAATATATAAATAAACACATAAATAAATACATAACTTTAATTACACAGCCCAAAGACAAAAAATACTTTTTCTATAAAATTAGCTCTATTTAATGATTTTTGGTGTGCTGAGTCCGAAAATCATATTATAATTGCTCTATCACCCACCAGTTTCTAACAATGTTTAATTTAAAATATAAAAAATTACATTTTGTATGTTTTTTATTTTATTTTATTACAGTAAAATAAACAAAGAAATTAAATGTTAGTAGGTTGGCAGCAGTAGTAAATAGAACCTGCAACACTGTTTTTCTCTCACATTCTTTTTCTTCTTCTCTAACAGCTGTACAGTTGATTCATTCCAATAAACATAACCTCACTTTTCACTTTTTGTCCTATGTGCTTTAAGTATGGCTAGCCGTGGTTGTAAAAACTGCCCTAACACGTTTTGTTATATATGTGGTGATTTTGTGATTAAGAAACATCAAAGAAACATAACTGACTTTGTAAAAAAAAGTTTACTTTGCATATTTTGGTGTTAAAATTGGTGACCAAGACAAAAGTTGGGCTCCTCACAAGGTTTGTTATGTTTGTGTTGAGGATCTAAGGAAGTGGTCTAAAAAAGAAAAGACAGCTTTTAGATTTGCAGTGCCTATGGTATGGAGAGAGCAAAAAAATCATTCAAATGATTGTTATTTTTGTACTGTTGATGTTTCTGGGTACAACTCTAAAAATAAGAAAGTGATTGTTTATCCAAGCCTTCCGTCCGAGGGGCGTGGTGGCTCAGCGGTCTAGCTGTATGCCTCTCAACAAGGCGGTCCGGGTTCGATTCCCGGTAAATGCATGTGAGATTTTCGAAGTGAAATGCCATGTCCTGTGGTTCGGATTCCACGTAAAAAGGAGGTCCCGTGGCTCATGATCTCAAGATTAACGGTCACGTTAAACTACAAGCTTCCTTCCTTCCGTCCGCTATCCGTCCCGTAGAACATGGGCTTGGACTGCCTGTTCCTGAGCCTCCTCATTGTATTGACGACATTTTAAATATCAGTGAATCAGAATCTGATGGAAGTGCCACAGAAAATGATGATGAATTTCAATGTTCTTCAGAAAGTTTACAACCACAGTTGTTTACGCAAACTGAGCTAGATGACTTAGTGCGAGATTTAGGTTTGACGAAGGAAAAAGCAGAACTTCTTGGCTCAAGATTAAAAGAAAAACATTTATTGGCTCCTGGTACATGTATTTACAAGTACAGATATAGAGATAAACAGATCTCTCAGTTTTTCAAGCGGGAAGGGGATTTGGTTTACTGCCACGATATTGTTGGTCTAATGAACGAATTCGGTATTGAGTATAATAAGGAAGATTGGAGGCTTTTTATAGACTCATCAAGAACTAGTTTGAAAGCTGTCCTTCTACACAATGGAAACACTTACGCTTCACTTCCTATTGCTCATTCAGTCCACATGAAGGAGACATGAAAATCTTGACACGATTTTACAGAAAATCAACTATTCAGCTCTCGATTGGATGATCTGTGGAGATTTAAAAGTTGTTTGCATGCTCCTTGGTCAACAAAAGGGTTTTACTAAGTTTCCATGTTTTAGTTGTGAATGGGACAGTAGAGCAAGGAATAAACATTGGTCCACAAAACAATGGCCCACAAGAAAAGTTTTAAAACCTGGCGAAAAAAACATTTTGTATGGGTCTTTAGTAGATCAAAAAAAGGTACTCCTTCCACCTCTACACATCAAATTAAGCTTAATGAAACAGTTTGTAAAAGCCTTGCCTAAAGATGGAGAATGTTTTAAGTATTTGAGTGAAAAATTTCCTCATCTATCAGAGGCCAAACTAAAAGAAGGCGTTTTTGTGGGACCAGATATTCGAAAAATGATGTTCGATCCCACCTTTGAAACGAAGATGACTACGGTTGAAAAAGAGGCTTGGATTGCATTTAAAGAAGTTGTAACCAAGTTCCTAGGCAATGTAAATGACCCTAACTATGAGTTCTTAGTGGCTAATATGCTGAGTAAATTTAAAAGTTTGGGATGTCGTATGAGCCTTAAAGTCCACTTTTTACACAACCATCTTGACTTTTTCCCAGAAAATCTTGGTGATGTGAGTGTAAAGCAAGGGGAACGATTCCATCAGGACATCAAGGAGATGGAGAAACGATACCAGGGACTTTGGAACACCAACATGATGGGTGATTACTGTTGGTCACTTCATCGGGAACAACAAAATGCATCACATCGGAGAAAAAGTTACATAAGAAGTTTTACAGAAAAAAGAGAAAGAAAATACCAAAAAATTAACTCCTTAAGTGTTTATGTGTCTTTAAATTAACCAACAATTGTAGCATAATTAAATAAATAAATATTATTTTATAATTTGTGATTTCCTTGGATATTACTAATTTCCCCCTTTTCCCAATTTTTTTAGAGTAATCGGTGTCATAATGTGAAAGAACTGTGGGTGATACATACAATCTGACACCAGAATCGGTTTTAGCACCCAATCATACATAGGAAACATATATATTTATTAAAAAAGCTTTTAAAAAGATTGTTTTTGTTGGCCTGTGTTATTATTTACATTTACGCGAGAAGGGACAGTGGGTAGTCAAACAGTAACAATTCGATAAAATGGACGACTGATCAGCGACCACAGGTATGAGAGTGAGCTAATTGCAGAATTGCCATGGAAAATCATGTACGTTACAAGAAATCGAATATGCATTCTTTTCTTGGATACTGTTGTAAGAACCAAAGTTAGTCGATTCACAGCAATTAATCGCAAAAACCTACCTTATGAGGTAGTGCCCACAGACGGCAAGTACATGGATCTAAAACCACGATGCCCAAGCCCTCCGTAAGGAAGACTGGCGTTCAAAACGGAGGATTGTTTTGGAGCTCCGTAAATATTTACCGCACAGTTTATAATATTAAAAACGGTGATGTTATAAACTATCCTGTTCCCCTCCTGTGTAATGTTTGCCGCCCCGTAGATAAAATGTTCTGTGAAATTTTGCCAGAGCAGAGACGGTGAGGGTGGATACCTCTTCACTGTGTCTGGTCCTCTAATATCTCCCCAGCCCCGCATTACGTAATGCAAGATCACAGTACGTGGCATGCGCAAAGACCCAGTAAGTGCCCAGTGACATAATTCGTACTTGAATTGTGATAGAATACCGTCAATAATAATAATAATTCGTTATTACTGTTGTGTTTGTTGTTGTTGTTGTTGTCGTTTTTAATAATATATCTTATTAACTCGGTAGCTGAGCGCGATGACACACAAGGTCTTGAGGCCAGGCTACCTCCGAATTTTTGAATTTGATCATTACCGCCAGCCATGTCATTAGCTACCCAGTCAGTAAAGGATAATAACAACAATCAAAACAACAACAGTGATAATGAATTATTATAATTATTATTATTGACTGAAATGTTTGCATGATTTGATGGAAGAGCAGGACTTCCCTAACTTGTTTCGCAATATTAGAAGACATTTTTATGTGTTGCCTAATTCTACAGAATAATAATGTTCAATGTTGTTGTCTTTGTAACCTAATCACAGAATTGCTATTTAGTCGTTTAACACAACCGTGCCCCATCCCGCCCATTTGTAAGAGAACTGTATTAATAATTAAAGTAACATTTCTTTCTGGAAGTGGGATATAAATTAACTGTTTCACCCCGCGCAATGCAATTGAGTACACTTGTTTTGGACCCACTGAAAAGCAACTCTGCTTGTCCTTAGTGGCATCCCTGACCTAGGATCGCGAGTGGCCACACTAACCAGGAAAGCAGAAGGGGCTAAGAGGTACACTGCTAATGTCGTATAGGAGACACGTCTCATTGATCGATGCTTTAAGCTTGCATAATCTAGGTCTTATTTCCAGTTTATTTAATGTGGAATTTTAGTCGGAAGCCTACCCCTACTTTCACAGAAAATCGTGTGATCAATTTAAACTTGGCTGGTATATCGATTCCACCACCATATGCCGAGCCATTTAGGAACTACATAGCAACTGGTCAGTATAACAAAACACAATATAGGTGGCAATGCAGGGCCATGTTCTTCTTTACGTCATATGATGAAACTTACCTCTTATCTTATTTATTTATTTATTTATTTGCGCACAACAGGATTTTCATCCCAATTACAGTGGCATTAAGATTACACAGTATGTTATTTTAAAACTTATACTAACTTAAACTAAACAGTAATAATAATAAGACACTAATTAAAATTACACAGTGTTATCTTAAGATGTATACTAACATAAACTAACAGTGACTAAATAAAACTAATTAAAAAACTAGGTGTACAATTAAAACAATATAGTACAAATAAAACATGTGTAATACAAGCTTGGCTATGTAAAATGACTCAGTGGTAAGAATTCATGATATACAATTTGCAAGGTTTGTGACATTATTTCAGTAGAGTGGTAGGAATTCCATCAAAAATACTGTCAAGGAAGTACTAAAATCTATGGCAGTATTTCTTTGAGCAAAATTGTTGAAAATATTACATAGTCTGTTCAGCGGTGAATTTTTGTGGGCAGATGTCCTGGTTCTTTTAATTTCAAATGTGATATTGTTCCTAGAATTGATGCGTGGTACATGGAAATTTTTGAGAGAAAGGAATTAGGAATCATCAATTGAATTGTTTATAATTTTGAAAAGGAATTTCATAGCATCTATTTTTCTTCGTATTTCTAAACTGTCTACATCAAAATTTATTAGCAGTTCCTGGTATGGTATCAAGTGAGGATAGTTGGCTGTTCTTTTAAAATGTAGATATTTTAGGAATTTCTTTTGTGTGTTTTCAATCATTGAGGTATATGTCTTGCATCTAGGACTCCATATAATGCTAGCATATTCTAGTTTCGGTCTGACTAGTGTGTTGTACAGGTGGATTCACGTGCTTATGTTTTTGAATGGTTTTGTATTCCTGATAACAAATCCAAGTGTCTTGTTTGAGTCAGGAGCTTCCTTCTCTGGGGGGACAAGCTTTCGTTTATGTAGACTGTGTTGTCACCAGGAAGATTTGCATGTCTAGTAGAGAGGTTCCTCTTGATTCTCCGTCGCTCCATGAAGTGGTCCTTGTCGGTTCTCCTCACGAATTTCACTATGATTCCCCTGTGCGTTTGGTTCGGGGATTTTGGAAGGCGGTGACAGGCATCTATCATTTCTGGACTTACTTGGAAATCCAGAGCCTGTCCGATTTTCTTCACAGTGTCCTGGACGGATTCATTTGGTAAATCTGTAACTCCATGTATTTCGACGGTATTCCTTCGTGAATATTGCTCCACATCTCCAACACGGTTTTCTAACACCTTGACTTTTTCTTTTAGACTGCAATTTTCTTGTCTTAATTTGTCAATTTGATCGGTACATTTAATTAATTCTTTCTGCTGGTTTGCAATTAATTGTGCTGTGTCGTCCAATTTTTTGTAGCAGAGTTCAAGAGAATTCCCTAAATCAGTTTCTCGCACTTTCTGTTCTTCCTTCATTCTTCGCACTTCCTCTGTCAGTTCCTGTAGTAAGGCGAATATGCTGTCCAGTGATGGGGTGGTTTTATTAATAGGGCCTGATTTCCGTGTACTTTCGGTATTCACACACTTTTGGCAGTTCCACTCTGTAAACCTATTAGAATTGGTAACACATTTCTTGTGGTACCATTTTTCACATATCATATTGTGTCAATGGAGTATTAAACAGGAAATTAAGGGCAATTTTTGCGGACACAGCATGGATATGAGTGCAAAATAAATAAATAAATAAATAAATAAATAGATAAATAAATAAATAAATAAGTAGTAGGTTAGTAATACACACGGCATTAACCCAAAAGCATGAATTATTTATATAATATGAGTTCTATTACACTTGGCGTGGCTGTGCCCAACAAACCAACATGGCCGCCGCGTAAATCGAAACATTTAAATAGCCTTTTCCTGTGAACCCTTGGTCCTATTTTGACAAATGAGGTGTTGTAGGACTTGGGGTGACGCCCCCTTTTCTATGGACGACTTGTTATATATTTTTTAAAATGTTTAGAAAGTTTTTGAAAGTAGGCGATATTTTTTAAACTAATGATGACAGAATGTTGTACCAGGGTTCGAACGAATGGTCTCTATGGCCCTTATTTTTATATTAAAACTTTTTTTATTTTTTGTGTTTTTTTAACAGACCAATTTTGAAACTCTTATATTTTGGAAACTAGGAAGTTACAAAAAAGTTTGTTTGACGTAAATGAAAGGTCCCTACCCCCTGTACCCCCGAATTAAATTTCAAGTCTCTAGGGCAAAAACTGTGCAGTAGTGGGAGGTTGTGTTTTCTACTTATAATCGTGTGTGTGCTTGAATACGTTGGACTTTTTAAATAGGCGGTATTTGGCAACTAGATTTTGTGGTAAAAAAGGTTTTATTAACATTTTTTGTAATATCTCGGGAACGCCTAAGACTAGAACAAAAGATGAGATTTCATGATTTTTGTCGCGTTACCCTCTTGCTGACGATACCTGTGTCGAGTAGAAGCGAAAACCCATTTTGGGGTAAAACCGTGATTTTAAACTTTTTGTTATATCTCGCGAACCGATCATGTTACAGACGAGTACGAAGTGTCCAAGGAGTCGGGATGTCGCCCTCTTTGATATGTGATCGTTATTGTTTGAAAAAATTACACAGGTGCTTAACGCTGAAATAATATTATTATTTTAAATAATAATTTAAAATCTTTAAAATTAAAAGTGGTCGTAGACAGAGAGACGATACCGCTGTGGTGTGTTTGAACGAACCTGTCGCCGGCCACGGTGAGTACAGCAAATGGCTATTTCGAGGGGGCGACAGGACGAGGGGTCGCTTTCCGATATTTTCCTATGACGAACGAATGAAGGCGAATATTTCAAAATCCCTCATTCCAACCTTTAAACATGTTAGTAATTGCTGATCAGTAACATGAAAAATGATAATAATGGTATGATGTGAATGAAAGCGAGGCTTTTATAGTCAACAACAAGAACTTGCTTTGTATGTCTAACTGGTAGCCAGAACGAGAAACAGAAAATCTGCTGGAAGCTGGCTGGCCGGCTAAGAGCCGGCTATGAGAGTGGAATGTATGCGGGAGCTGACAACACCGCTGGCTAGCGATAACATGTGGAACAATCTGGCAATTCTGTAAAAGGTGATAACGGACAACTAGCTGAGCAGAGCCACAGCAGTGGACCGCAGACACAGGGGGAGAGGAGGGGAGGGGCTATAGGGGCGGGGAGGAGAGGGGAGGAGAGGGGAGGAGAGGGGAGGTAATAGAGTGTTCAGCTTGTCATGACGCCCTGTCTGGCATTCCTATGGTAATCGTTACTATGTTAACATAGGCTGTATATTAACCGTGTTAAAAGTTAACAGAGTCGTGTGCTCTATGAAGTTTGTGACGATATTGAATATATTATATATTAGAGGTAAGTGTATCATTAAATGCTGTTTGGTTTATTTTATGCTAATAAATGTTTAAATTATTATTGGTTTACAAATTTATTGATGGATTGTTTTATTTTGCTTGTTTTAGATAATCTGCATACCTGTTGCGCTGAAAGAGAGAGACGGAAAGAGGGAAACCCATTCCACTCGAGCCTATGAGAAGGGAAAAGCAGGGCTTTTTTACAAAGCAAGGTAAGATTTTTTTGTTGTACTGTGCCCGTTGGAGGAGGTCATCTGGTCACCACCAACCGAGTATGGCCTCCCAGATGGCCTCTACCTCCGACCAAATACCGAAGAAGACTATTGGAGTGCATTCCAATAGGGCTCGCCGGCTATGAGACTCCTCGTCCCAAAGGATCAGGTTCCCTTCATGATTATAAATGTCATAAGACACCCCTGGAAATACATCCCCAAAAGATACAAACTACTAAAGAAGGGAGTCCAGACTGAAGTAAAAATCGTTGGAATATTTATTGAATAAAAACCAACCACTAACGTAGGATCAGAGGGTTTCAACTCGGCTATTCCGCTATCTAATTTAAAAAACATGAAAATAAACAACCCCTAAGCTTATGTAAATTAACCCTCGTGATCAGTCCTAATTACATCCAAAAATAAAGCAAAGCTTGGGAAAGTGGTACAAAAGCCCTAATTTAAATACAAGGAAAAGGTAACGATGTTCTGAGAATAATCATCGTGCCATAAAAATAGTCAAACATGACAGCAAAAATCTAAATCATACTGTGACCACTCCCCATATTTACATTTAAGTTTATCTGTCTAAGCTAAATGATCAATTACATACACATCGGCGCTAAGCGTCCGTGTTAAAACAAATACTAATATAACAGTCATTTCAATACATTGTAAGCATTACAATTATCACTGTACAACAAATACTACAGATGAAACAATAGTAGGGTTCACATAGGGAATTATACACTCCATAAATGAATAAACACATAAACAAATATTCTTATTAACTTTCCTACTGCGAAATGGAGACTCTTTGTTCCACTCGTCATCTAAAAGTGTGTAAGAATTACTCAAAGCATGCTAGTATCACAGCATGTCACCAATAAGGGTACTCGACCCTCGAGTTAATCACCTCGAATCAGCCACTGGCTCCTGTCAAGTCTAAATGTGTTGTTCCTCTCTAAACCATCCCTTCAGGAATGTCTCTCATCAAGCGCATTTCATTGGTCCAGCGAAATATCAATAAGGATCAATGTTAAACAACTGTTATTATTTAATAGTAGATTCAACCCTTGTCGGTTTAATAGAGTGAGTTTTTATGATTTATGGGTATTTATTATTACTATCGTCGTTTATGAGTATCTTAGTTATGAAGAATGACCAACTATGCAAGGCTTAAGGACCAAAGAATAAAACACAACAGAGTAAACGCGGCCTCTGCCTGTTACAATAACACAATCTGATAGAAATTAGTCGTAATTCTTTACCAGATGCTTACGAGACGTGTGACCTGACAAGTCACTACTGTCATGAGCATTAAGCGGCTTCAATATCATAAAAATATAACTCGGGTCCACAATAACACAACTACCGGATGGGCATTCAAAGCTCCAAAAATCATTCAAGAGGTATCTTATCGCTTCCCTCAGCCGGATCACGAGAGTGGTAACCTCAGCAGTCAATCACAATTTGAATCTGCTGGCATGCTCAAAAACGGTAACCACCCCATTATCTTCATGTCAAAACAGGACAAAAATCATCTATCACCTTAAGTGAGAATAAATAGCATAAATGAACAAAAGTCTGGTTCATTCCTAAGAATTATTCTGATAGTATTCATCATAATATAGGATACATCCTTCATTCGCTTACAACATCATGCGAATATAACAAAATAATTGAAGACGTGACTCTCTGGTCACCATGTACTTAAAAATTTGCTGTGAGATAAGTTACATTCCAATCGAGCACCAAGAATGTCTCGAAAAAAGTTCCCCTTTAGGTAATGCAAAGAGAGCTGTGTCATATATGACTGCTGCCTCACTCGGTAACTCCAAGTGGCTGCTGGGAAATCTAATGGTACAGTAACCTTGAGCGTCGACATCTGCCATACTGTCGAGCTCAAGTGTCTGATCATAGCAACTCCTCACATTCATTGCATTGCAATGTCAATCAGAACATTTAGATAAACGTATATATTTCACTCAATAAAGTTCTTAGTCTCATCTTTTACACAGAAGAGTATAATAACACTGTTCATTATATGCCTTAGTCGTTCTAGTTCACCTTTAAAAATCACTGGTAAACATGAGTTAGCCATTAAATGGGCAAAGAGTAGTAAAAGAAAGACATGCCTACTCTAAAATGTCTTTGGAAGATATTCCACTTCATGGCGAAAAATTATTATTACAAACATTGTGCGCTATGCACATCAGAGTTTATAAATGTTATTAAACACCATTCACCTGGGGGGTGTTAATTGCAAATGATATGTTTAAAGTGTAATGAGGGGTTTAGAGTGTGTTAACCTACAGCACTCCCATACACTCTTCTGATTCTGCTTCAGTCTGGTTCTAAGATCATACAAAAATTATGTACAATAATGATGTAGATACGTTATCTACCCTGCATCTAAATGATACGACCTGTTACAGTGGCGTATTAATATTTCACATGAAAGGAGCTTCAATGCATGACTATGCTTTCAGCAACAGCTGATTAAAGAAAATTACTGCTCCAAGTTTTAAATTCATGTCCATTATGTGGACTACACAAAGTTTCAAATATTGCACCCAGGTTGAACCCGTGAGGTGTCTAACTCTAGACCTGAGCTAACACAAAGTGTGTGGAAGCCCATAAGAATGAAACCCGCCGACAGTGGCGGCTACAAGAAGAAAAGAAAACCTACCTAAATGACTGATATGCTTACGGTTGTCTAAAACTAATCCAGCCCTGATCCATAACAAAATACAAGAGGAAATTAAACGAAACTCACGGCGAGAGTTGTTCATCTCTAACCTTATAAGGTATAATTTGAGGGGTCATTCCTTCAATCCAGGAGTAAGAGTGTAACTCCTTGGCCATGGTCATCGTAATCCCTGTAACGGCTTCCATTCTTAGGTGGCGTTAGGTGATCAATGGCTCCTCCATACTGGTGTTTAAGCCCCCATGGTCATCATCATGGAACTGGGGATAAACATCACGTGCACTAGTTTCGACATCTCGAAGTTCTGGTAGAAATGGTGAAATTAGGTGAAAATTCACTGATTCTATTTGTTTCACTTCATAAAAGTGGCTTTACACTTTGCAAGCTGTAAGCAAAATTGATCATGTGCTTGCTTTCACTGAAGCTATTCTGGTAACACAGATATGATATTTATGGGAGAGCACAATCACTGGAATAGCAGTGTAATCTGTGGAATCAAAAGATCAGCCTTTGCACGGCGTGATTCTTACTAATTGCAGAAATAATGTAGTGAGCAATAGCGCTCAATATTCTAAATATTTTTAACACTTTGAAGATTTTCTCTGTTCACCATGTGGTGTAACGATTCACATGTGCTTCTAGCACAAAAATTAGGATTTCTATGTTTTCTAGAAAATATCTCACTCCCGTGATTTATACTTCGAAAATACGATTTCACAAGCACTTCAGTGCCGAAAAAATACTTGATGCCTTTATAATTTGTCGATTAGGGACTCACTGGTCCAATTATAAGACGGTTGAACCTTCGGTCTCCATGACCGGTCAAAAATATACGACTTCGCGGATCAAACGCAATAAGGGTGGTCCTTCTGCCTGGTACGGCGTGTTCCGGCTTCGACTACAGTCGAAGTCATTTAGCAACTATTTCGATGTGCTTCGCGTTTCTGTGATGATATACCTTTTTCATTACCAAAATGCAGTAAATATTAGACCAATCTAAAGTGGCTTATTATGCAGAGTTACTTATAATGCTTCTGTCAAATATGCACATCGAAGATAGAAATCTGCGATCTTGTATAAAATAATCCAGTCCTCCAAATAAAGTCAAAAGATCTCCTGAAGCTGAGACAAGCTTCTGGGGTACGTTTAGTAACTCTCAGATGGAGTATTCCTTGCTTCACTGAAAATCGTCACCAGCATGAGCTTAGGCGGGCTCAATATATAACCAGTTATATATTTATTTTATTTTATGTTTGCTTATGAAAGGTGCTATTTGGAATTGATATACTTATGATGGTTTATTTTATTTCTTTTTAGAGTGTGACCACAACAACCTCTGTAGCAGTCGCTGTTGAAAACCAGGGACGTGTGTGTTTGGGACCATTCCTGGAAAGTCTACGGCTGAAAAATTTGGTGAGATTGGTTTTTATATTAATAATATCTTTTGCCGTTACCGATACATGAACTTGGGAACCCCTTGAGTCCTGTTTCACGTCACGTGTGCGCTCTGGTCGTGTGGTCAAGGTTAGTGAGAGTTTAATCCCAAAAGACTTTATCGAATCTTGTTTCGAAATTTTTAAAGAACAAATTTGTACAGCACAAGGGTTGCATAGGGCTTTAAAGGTCAATACACAACTCGTGTGCGATTTCATATATAAAACAAGGACGGTGAGCATAAAAAGCATTTTATATTGGCAGTAAAATGCAAGAGCTTTTGATAGCCGATAAACTGAAAGAGTGATATCTATGTCATGTAGTCAATGCCTTGCTATCAAAATTTGATAAACTGCAACAAGGACCAAGTGGTCTAGCATTAGGCAAAATTCATCACCTACAAATCAACATTTGTCATTTCTACCCGTTGAAGGATGGATCTAGCTTAATTAAAACACCACCAGCAATAGCTTCGAGAAAGGATGTGGTGAACATTGAGAACCGTGACAATGATTGCTTCCTGTGGGCTGTGGCTGCATATTTGCAACCAGCTCAACGTGCCTGTCACAGACTGGGAATGTATAAAGGAGCATTTCACCATTTGAAACAAAATGGCCTTGATGGTGATGTCATTGTGGGTCCCCTTTATACTACAAAAGAACCGAAACGACACCACATTCATCTTTTATATCTGTCTTACGGAGATGTGAATCACTATTGCCTAATTAAAAGCTTGAGTAGATTGCTAAGCAGTCAAGTGTCCAATGCACATGGTAAGAAGCACGTTTGCGACCGTTGTCTGCAATATTTTACAACCCATACGCTTTTGGAACGCCATAGGGTAGATTGTGTTTCTCAGGAAGCGGTGAGATTGATATTGCCACAAGGGGACAAGGCTGTGCTGAGATTCAAGAACATTCATAAGCGTGACACTGTCCCCTATGTGGTGAATGCAGATTTCGAAGCTCTGACCATACCCATGGTGGGATGTGAACCAGATCCCACCATCAGCACAACCACACCCATTAAAAAACCTGAACCTTTGGCCATAGGGTTTTATGTGGTGTGTGCCTATGTCCCCACATAATCCTTTTACAAATCCCGTGAGGGGCCAGATAGTGCGAAATTGTTTTTGGATGAACTTGTTAAGTTGGCTCATCATGTACAGGGATTAATGGACCACCCAGTACCCATGAGCCTATCTCCAGAACAGCAGCAGTATGAGCATTCCACTACATGCCATATTTGCGAAAAGCCACTGATCAGTGCTGAAGACACCGTTCATGATCACTCGCACTTTACGGGAGAGTTTCGTGGAGCCGCGCACAGCCAATGCAATTTAAAGTATCGTACTCCTCGATATATCAGTGTGCTTTTGCACAATCTGGAAAATTATGACATTCAGATTTTGATTCGTGAATTGGGTCACGTCAACAAGGGCTCGTTTTCAATTATCTCCCAAAACCATGAACGTTTTACAGCCCTGACATGGTGGTTGGGCGACTTTTCCATTCGATTTTTGGATTCCTTTAAGTTTATGGCATCCTCGCTAGATAGTCTTGTCAATGGCTTGGATTAGAAGGAATTAAAATACACTGGAAAGCATTTTTAAAATCCTGAGCAATTTCAATTGTGCATTCGGAAAGGTATATTCCCGTATGATTTCTGCAACAACTGGGACGTGTTAAACCAGAAAACTCTCCCACCACAAGAGAAATTTTACTCGAAACTAACACGCAGTACCGTTACCGATGAAGACTATGCACATGCATGTCAAGTTTGGCGAGCGTTTGATATCAAGAATATGCTATGCATTACCTAAAACTCGATGTATTATTCCTCACAGATGTGATTGAAAAGTTACGTGAGATGTGTCAACACATCTATGGTCTCGACCCAGCTCACTATTATACGAATCCTGGGCTCTCGTTTGATGCAGCTTTGAAATACACTGAAGTGGAATTGAATTTACTCACAGATGTAGACCTGGTCTTTTCCTTTGGAAAGGGCATTCGCGGTGCCTGTGTCGCTTAACCAGTGCCATGCCGAAGCGAACAATGCCTACATGCCTGAGTATTCACCAGACAAACCAGAATCGTACTTAATGTACTATGAAGTGAATAATTTGTAAGGTTATGCCATGAGGCAGCCTCTACCCTACCGGGAGTTTGCTTGGTTGACTGACAAACAAGTGTCAGAATTTGATGTCAACAAGGCCGGCCAAGAAACAGGCCGTGGATATGTGTTAGAAGCGGATATTGAATATCCCTCATTCATGTATGATAAACATGCCGATTTCCCATTCCGCCTAAAGAAAATGGTTCCCCCTGACAGTAAAGTAAAAATTGAAAAACTCATGGGCACACTTTACAACAAAAATTGGTATGTGCTACATATCTCTATGTTGGTGCAAAGTCTAGCCCAAGGCTTGGTGTTGAAGAAAATCGATAGAGGTATTTCCTTTACACAAAAGGCATTGCTCAAGCCATACATGCAACTCAACACAGAGCATCGACAAATGGCAACACAGCAGGTGGAATTTTTTTTTTAAATTAATGTACAACTGCATCTATGGAAAGTCCACGGAAAATGTCCGCAAATACCGTGACATTAAATTGGTTAATTTCTGGGAGGGGCGGTGGTGTGCCCGGCGGTACATTGCCAACCCGAATTTCAACTCGATCAAAATTATCGATGAGGATTTGGCCACTATTGAATTGAGTAAGACCAGTGTGACCATGGATAAGCCCATTTACTTGGGCCAAGTCATTTTAGACTTTTCCAAATTGGCCATGTATTGATTCAACTACGAGTTTGCCAAACAATATTTTGGGGGACGTCTCTCTTTTGTATATGGATACGGACTCATTCATTTACCAAATTCGCCACTGCAACCCCTATGGCGTCATTAGGCAACATAGTGACTGGTTCGACACCTCTTCGTATAGCGCTGACAACGTGTTTCAGCTGCCCATAAAACAAGAAGGAAATGGGCGTTTTAAAAGATGAATGCGGTGATTCTGTCATGACGGAATTCGTAGGTTTGGCCTCCAAAATACAGCTTAATGTACTATGAAGTGATTAAGTTGTATGTTTATGCCATGAGGCAGCCTGTATATGCTTATCGCTCCCTAGACTGAAAGGAAGCCAAAAGAGCAAAAGGTGTAGGTAGGGCAGTGGTAAAATCGCTACGTGTAGACGACTAGCTGGCGATTTTACGCACTGACAAAGCTATGTCCCATACACAGTGCAGGATACAATCCAGCAACCCTCATTTGTATCTTGTGGAAGAGAGAAAACGCACCCTCGCCTCCATGGACAACAAACGTGTATGGGCTGATGACGTGCTTACCAGCCTGCCCTGGGGTTATACCCACAAGGAGAAGGAGGTGTGATTTTTCTGTTCCATGGTTTAGGGATATGGCTTTTTTGTAACTCGTTGATTTAGTTTTTTGTATTATGTAAATATTAGTTTTTGCCTTTGCAAATTGTGAATTTTGTAAATAGTGGAAACCACTTAGGTCTTTTGCTCTTTTAAAGCCCAGTGCAACCCTATTTTTTAATTTTTGATTGGGTTGGGAATTTTTGAAAATGGGTCATGGTGTATAGTTTGATTTTTTAAGCTGTACGAAGGCGCTGTTTTTTGTAAATATGAAATGAGTAATAGTATTTTTTAGGAACTTAAATGACTAGTTTTTTTTTTGTAATGGTAAAACTGTAAATTGGAGATGGCAAATTGCAATGTGTGAAAATGAAAAATCAGCCCATCAACATCATGATTTTAAAAAATTAAAAAGACATCGTGCACTGGTAAACCTTGATTTTATTTCATAACCATAGGGATTTACAAATGAATACAATACAAGCAAATCCCAATTCCTCAATCCTCAATTCCTCAATGTTTATGTCCACGCATCATCAACTTTCCTTTCATAGCACTCATGACAATCAGGGCTGCCAACCTCTCACCCACTGAGGAATCACAGGATGTGAAAGGTTGTTTAGCTTTTTTCAATAACATTTTATCTGCCGCATGTCTTAAACCAGGATAACTATGGCGATAAGAAAGGTCGTGTTCTTTGCATGCTTGATCCAAAAGATTAATGGGTACATCACCACGCCACAAACGTTTTTCAAGATGAGTTCCAGGGCCACAAAAAGAATAACCTGGAAGATGGATTTCAAAAGGTAAGTATTGAATCACTTTGTCAATGACGCTATTGCCAGTACAGATCTGGCATATCCTTTTCCATTGATGGTGAAAAGGTTGATCTTCCTCTTCCTCTGTGGACGATGTTTGTGTTTATTGTTGTTGTTTCTTTTTCTCGCCATGACACTCGTGGAATGATTCAACAAAATCTTTACATGGACTTTTATGACCATGATACAGTTTCACCAGCTGGCAAATCACGCACTGACGCATAGAGGGTATTTTTGCCATGGCCACTTGCTTATGGTGATTGTACAGGGCTGCAATTCACTCAACACTGGGTCTTGAGTCCATGATTTTGGTACATGTTGCCAGATTTCTTTCACAGCGTTGGCGGCCACATAATAAATGAACGACTTGGGGAGTGCCAATAATTCTTCTTTGGTAAAACTGTCTAGTTTCTTTTTGCACACAAAGAACTTGCCGATGGCTTTGTCTGTAGCATTCCCTTTCTCCATGGTATAACGTTGTGTAGATGTTTACACGTCGCTTGTAGAAATCTCACTGGCGTCATTCACAGGTAAATCTTGAGTTTTAATTTTATTTAACAACTCCCAGCAGGCATTGGTGGTTAACCAATGAAAGAGATGCCACACCTGGGCTAGGGCTGTATGGGTAATGTTGCCACAGGGACAGCGGTCCATAAGGGTCCGCAATGAGGGGCAGCCCAAGTCCATGAGGTCAATATATTGACAGTAAGGCGCCAAAAATGGTTGCAACCATTCGCGTTTTTAATAAGCTTTCACAAGTACCACATTGGCCGAAGACAAGTGCGCTTTCATGACCACATTCAAATATTTATAGGAAATGGTTCCTTGATTCCAGTCTAGTTGCCTATGCTTTTCAATCTACTGGATTTGTTTACGGTCTTTTTCACGCAACAAATCAAAAGCTGGGGGCGGCTTAAATACCAAATGCGTAGCTCGTGATATCAAAATGGTGGTACAATCGATAATGGTCACTCGTTTAAATATAAATTTGTTGTCACAATTTTAAACCCTTGGCAATCCACAATTATTGTGTGCAGTATGTTGACGCTTGCCTGGACCAAGTTCAACTGATGACTGACTGACGATCGGCCACTAAGGTGTGCCCATGGCATTGACTTACATGCCATGCTAGTTTTAAAAAGTGAGGTTAGGTTAGGACAGGGGACATGAAAAATAAGAAGAAGAATAACTAGAACCACAAAATAATTTTTACTACATCATTTTATTGTCATAACACGTCTTACATGCTTTTATCATTTTGGGATAGGGACGATACCAACTCATACAACGATACAGTCTTTTGTGTTTGTAACGTCCATGACACAGATGATGTTCCAATGTCTCTAAACTAGGCGTTTTTGACGGTGAGCTGCTCACCGAAGCACCATGCACACCATAAGGGCCACTTGTATCGTAACTTGTTTTTTCATCACTCAGAGGCACTAGTGAGGGGTAGCTTGAATGACAGGGAATATTTCCCACCTCCATTCTGCACAGGTAGGAGCAGGCGGGTGACCAGCGCTGATGTTCCTGCATGGGTTCATCACTCTCTTCCCATTGGTCTATGGCGATGGCACAAAAGGCACATTTCACTTCATCTCTTGTTTTTAAATAATAGAAGTTAGCGGCCGCCAAGGTTTGAGAACTTATGAAAGGCACAGGCCACGTTGCAAAGGTGTTGAAACGATGTTCCTCAAAGTTAACATTCATGGGTGTGACACCTCTTGTGGCTTTAAAGCAAGGCATGACTGAGCTGCTTGACGTGGGTTGACCTGTTATTTATACACTCGTCACTTGGTTGGACATTGGATAATAGTTGACTTGTTTGTGATGAATAATCAAACAGTAGGCCGTCATATTGGCTGATACATTGTCATGCGTTTCTAAATCTAGTCGGATGTCAATATTGGATGGCTTGACAGACTCTTCCAAGTAAGAACAGTCAAAGACAAACAGTGGCACCCTTGCCTTAAACGCTTGGAATGACAGCATGGGGCAGTTTTCTTTTTGATAATACGACCATCTAAATTTAGAAAACAAGTCGCACAGGGGGACAAACTTTTTTTCGAAAAATCCAAATCCAGTCCTTCATAGGGAAACACAGCTCCGTTGAGGAAAAGACGTGCATATCTCAATTTCAGGTGATCAAATTGCGTGGCATCTTTAGTTTGTTGATACTTGCGATTCGCTTGGAAACCCACGATAATGTAGAGAAGTCTCTCTGTATAGCGGGCTGTTTTTACGGACCAACTGTGTGTGTTGGTGGTGAGCAATAGCGGGTACTCATGGAGTGCCCAGCTTCTAAATTCCATGGGTAGAGACATATCTCTTCTTACAATCTTGAGTTTGACTAGTTTTTGCTATCGTCAAGGGTAACATGGGGCACTTTCCATAGCATGCGTTGTAGATGAATTTTCGAATCTATGGGTGCATTGTCAGCTCCCTTCAGTGCAGTATTATCACGCCTGTCTCTCACCAAATAAAGCACTTGCCTTGCGATGACCACAATGCGCTGGTGATCATCGGCAAAGCCTAAAATCAGTTTACAAGGTAAATCTCCAGTAAAGGTGCCATCGATGTGTACCATCCAGTCATTGGTCGAGTCAGAGCAACAACCCGCCATGCAAAGTGTTTTACCTTCTTCCTCACTATAAGAGGGGTATAATTTCATGACACTTGAAATACTCACATTTCGAGTGCTATCCACCACAATATCGTTAATAACATAGCGCACCTCAGGAAACAGAAAGGCAAAAGCATGGTTGGCTAACTGGGATGTGGTGGGTGTAGAGCTATCGGCTTTGGTGAGTCGACCTTCAATCTGAATGACATTTTCATGCAGTAGGGGGTAAATATCTTGGTTGTTGATAACAAATTGAATTTCATCATTGCTATTGAGTCCAGGTGTTTGAACTTGATAGGAATGGGGATCAATTCTTACCACCCCTGGTTGCTCCTCGATGTGGTACGCTACCTCTAGGATAGAATTCGTCATGGGGGTTGACGTGGTAACCATATGCTGTAAATCTGCTTGTCCTTAGATGTTATTGTGTATTCACGTGGCAAACAACTAGCACTATTTCCAGACGGTGTTGTTGCTTTATATACCAACTTCATAGTGGCTTTAGCACCAACTTGTAAGTCACTGGTGTGGTAGAATCTAGGTGAATGAGTTGTTGATCTCTATTCATCAGTCTTAATGTTATATTACTAATACCATCAACAGCCACAGAATGAAAAAGCACCACTGGAGGATTTTCACGAATAATATAGCCATTGGGCGATGTCACAATATAGTCATAAAGCGAATGCGATGGTTCTTGATTGGTGTACACTTGGCTAATAATATTACACGTCACCGACACATGATGGTCCTCAATCAATTTTACTTCATTGTCAGATTCATGTTTTTTGTTGGGCTCCAACACGCGTGGTTTAAATCCTAGTAATGGGACAATGGAATCGGGTTGTGTTTTAAAGTCAATCTTAAACGTGGTGAAAATACTGTAGCGATGTTGGTATTTCCTATAAGTTCAACCTGGTGCGTTCCATCGAGAAATTACTTTAAACCATATTCATTGATCAACACCACATAAATGTGTTCATAAATATCATCTATCGTATATCCACCAGAGTTCAGGGTGTGCACGGAATCATCATAGTAAAACTTGTTGTTCACATTTTCACGTATGTTGTATATTCTATTGTACGTTTCAAGTGAAACAAGTCCTAAACCATAAGGTCTTTCACTCTATTCGATAGGCGGGTAAAAGTCTAGCCTGAATTCAGGTCCACGTCCATGCAGTGTAAACGTTGTACTTTCTGCCGACATACTGGTGACGTTTTTGCTTATGCTGCGTCTTATATTTAAAAAATCAACACAAACGTCCACACTGTTGGCTGTTAAACGTTTGCTCACGTTTCACATTATAATATATCTTGGTCCTGTTTCCAAACTAGGTCACTAGTTCCACGGGCGGGGGCAAATTCCCAAAACTGTCAAAGTACCATACTGTGGATCCTTCTTTGACATAGGCTACATAAAGCGTTCCTGGTCCTCGGTGATCATCCAAATTTACAACAGCACATTCCCGTTTCCAGGGTCGTGGGGGTAATTGGTTCCGCATAAACACACCTCGAATATGAGAAAGTTTTAGTTGTTTAGCATAGCTTTCCACTTGTTGATGAGTCAGGGCATGTCTTGCTATGGCTGAGTTATTTTTAATTTTGAGATGGCGAAATCCCAAATCCTTGTTGATAAAAGGCTGGCTTTAAATTGGAATTTCTAGCCCCCATAGCAATCGCTTCCATAGTTTCATTGTGACGCTGACTTTCTTTTAGTAGTTGCATGCCCTGCTGTTTTCGCCACCGCACTAGCACCGCCCAAAAGTGAACACAGAGCAGCCAGACGAGCAAATAAAGCAGGTAAAAATGGGGACGGGAATCTCTCGCCCTTGTTTTGAACCCTGTCGCTGACGTTTTGAAATAACACGTCTCTGTGCTGCTCGAAGGGCTTTCCTTATGGTCAACATGTTATTTTTTAATTTTTTTCTTTTGCAAGGGCTTGTCCACTAATGCCTTAAGCCCATGCTTTGTCAATGGCAGGGTCTTCTTTTTAGTCTGTTTCAACACATATCTTCGTTTCACCATGATGATTACCAACAACCTTTCACAAGGAAGTTTGACAACTAACGTGAGGTTGTTATTTCATGGCTGTATATTGAAGTTCCTCATAAAGTGGGAAATCGTTTATGGATTTTCCCGCTTGCTTTTCATCCCATGTAAGCAGGATATGAAAGGATAATTTATCACCTGCATTGACCATTTGATGGTTATGGACCAACATCCTATGACCGTTTATCTCAACATGTAAATGGTTTTCATCAGGCATGGATTGTTTGATGTGAATGTTTCTATCATAGTGCAATCGATAGTGTCTTAAACCTGAAGCAAGCACATACGTCAGGTGCTGTTCACGGACTAGTGGTAAATGGTTTCTGCCATTCACAGGTTTTTCATTTGTCAGGTACACTAAAAATGCAGATGGGATAAATTTATAAAGCCTTTTCATTTCATAGGTCACGTAACGTTTCGAGCAGACGTCGTCTTCGTCTTGTGGGTCTTCCACGTGCATAATGCGGTGATGATTAGCGCTATAGCCATTCACCGTAAGCTGAGGCACTTAGTCATAAAACCCGTGCACCTTGTTATCCACATACTTTTTTGTAGAGACATCTGTAGACACTTAAGGATGTTTCTCATGGATTAACCGCTCTCCCTTAAAGTCATAATCTCCCTGTTTAGTGCATGGCACCACAGACCTATGCACATAGTGTTTATTAGCAGGATCTGTTTCTTGTTTAGGATCATGTATGGGGACAGACCTAGCTTTGGCCATCAACGCACGTCCAAAGACATCCATCGTCAACATGTAGTAGGATTCTACTATTTTTTATGACAAAGCTAGGTTCCATGTATATAGACAGCCTGCTAGCATGTCTAAGCCTTAGTTGATATGAAGATTATTAAGCAGCAAGAGTCATTCCCCGTGGGGGACATGGTTTCCCATCTCAATCCCACTTCACGTGAACAACGCCAGATTCACTGTTTCCATCTTCCATTCGCTGCATCATTGTGGGACCTTCCGGGTGTGGAAAGACCAACCTTTTGCTGACGCTCATCACAGCGCCCAATGGTCTGCGTTTTCTAAATATTTATAGTTTTGCAAAATCTCTCTACCAACCCCTCTACGGGTTTCTGGATTACAAAATGAAAATATGGGTTATTTCACATTTTCCATGCAAGAAAATGTTATTGCCCTGGATGAGGTAATGCCTGATCCACTCATGATTTTCGATGATGTATTCATTGAACGACAAGGCATCATTCAAAGCTATTTCAGCATGGGTAGTCACAAACATATCAATTGCTTCTATCTTGGACAAACGTATTCTAAAATGTCCAAACAGTTGATTCGTGACAATGCTAATGTCATTGTTGTATTTCTCCAGTACGAGAGGAATAATCGTCACATTTATAATGGACATGTGAATCCGGATATGACCTTTCAAATGTTTACTTAATTTTGTGCCAAGTGCTTGAACACTCAACGTCATGCCTGTTTGGTCATTGACAAACAAAGTGAACTCAACCAAGGACGTTATCGCTTAGGGTTTGATCATTTTATTGCTTTTAAAGGCACTGTCTCATTCCCTCTCAAGTCATTTGTCAAGACACCATGGCGTTATCAGAGTGTCAATTGACAAAGCATATTATTTGAACAAAAAAATACTATTCGCCAAAAGTTTCGTCAATTGAAACGATCACGTGCGGATCATGCTTTGTTTATTCAACAACATTTAACACCTCCGCTAAAAGACGTTTTTAAACCCTCTTTCAAGTCATGTGAAACGCTACCCACCGTTTCACAAGCCACGCAGACGCTACACGAGGACCCTGTGGAAGAGTAAGGGGTACAGGAACAGGAAGATTTGACTAGTGTTAGCGAGGTTGAGGATGAGGATGATAATGATCAAGTGTTTACGCCTCAAAAAAGTCCTCACCCCTTGCAGAGTTTTTAAGAAAAAAGAAATTATTTGCCATAGCCGAAACACCTCCAACTTCCAAGAAAACACCATTGTCACGACTCTTGGCCGCGCCTCAACATAAAACTCAACTCAAAAACATTTTAATCAACCATTATGGAGCAACACTGCAACCGTATCTTATCGATCTATTTATTTGAAACACACATACAACGTATGGTGTTCGCTATGAGGATGATAGTTTTAAAATTGAGGATCCATCTGGGTAGATTATTGGCTGTGGAATAACCTAACCACCAAGGGAAGATGATAAAGAAAAGGAGGTGGGTTTCGGACTGGAGAAAAAGGATGGAGAAATAGGAGGAGAGTCCCACAAAAGTTATAAATTTAACTTTAAATGTACTCAGAGGCGGTTGCCACCGCAAATCCGCTCTCTGATACCTAAAGTGGGTAAGGACCTGGTCGAAGCTGACGGGAAACGCAGCTAGGACTTGGGCGGTTTGCAAGAGAGTGGCTTTAGTGTATTCCCTCTCAAGCATGCATATGCCTACTATGTGGAAGGGTGATGGTCTGGCAAGACAGAGAGGAACAGATTTATTGTATGTCTGTTCAAAGAAATTCGTTTTTGCAAAGTAATTCGAAGAATGCCAATAATTTGAATCAGGTTTAGTATTTCCAGCTTTCGAAGTAATAGAGTTCCTGAAAAAGAGACCAAGTGCTTCCAAGAAGGATAGAGATAAAAAAATATACCTTGGGGAGTAATTTTGGTAAGTGAACCAATAGTTGCATTTGGAAATGGCTAAGCTTTTACTCAGCAAGGAGCCGACTAAAAGTTTAGGCAAAGAGAAACACTTATCTTTTGGAAAACCAACCATAAGTTTTCGGAGAGGATCTCCACAAGCAGGTAGCTGGCGTAGCGAGCTGTACTTGCCTTACTGGCCAGTTAGAATTAGCTATTAAAGCTAAGAGAAACTTTAACGAGATTACCACTGAGAGTTCTTGCTCAAATGCAACGAGTGGTGAAAGCCCTATCAATAGATTTAATGGCATTGAGTAGGAAGAGCCAAGGAAGACAGGATCTTGCCTAACCGTTGTATTAGAGAAATGATGAGTCGAAAAGGAAAGTTTGAATTTATTTAACAATGCAAAAAAGTCTAATAAATTTGACAAGTATATAGTTTCAATTTTTGGTAACAATTTGGGGTCGCAGACCTCCTAACATTTAAAGTTTGCTCCAGGCAATTAACAATTCTTTAGGTTTCAAACCTTATATATGTACTAAAATCTTTGTAAGATTTAAAAAAAACAAATGAAGTGATTAAAGTTTAAACATTAAATCGAGTACAATGTGTGTACTTTCAGAAATTCCCAAGTACCTATCTTAGAAAAAGTTACAACTTCGAAAATAACAAACAAAAAAAAAACAGGTAGAATGGAAGAGAAGTTTCTATAACTTCTTATATTTAGCTGAATTACTTTTATAATAGTTACAAAATAGGACAGGTCACTTACTGTGAAACCTGAAGAGAAATTCAAAAGGAAGGTTCTAGACTTCCTATGGTTAAATAGGAATCACGAGACAAATAGGGCAAGTTTCCCTTTCGTGAGACCTTGAAATAACTCACTAATGAGTTGAAAGAATTGTATTCTCTAATTAGAAGGGAGAAACAATGTAAGTTTAAAACGTGTGCTAGACACGTATTTATGCAGAAGTTAATTAATGTTATATAAGAAAAAGGGGAGGGCACTTCTATAGAGTGACACCTCATTGAAAAAAGACTTAAAGTAATAAATTCATTATTATGGTTTGTTAGTAAAGAATTTAGGAAAGATCAATTAGGATTGAGGATAAATGTCCATGGCCTTATTTATGGTAATCGGACGATCGCGACGCGGTAGAAATGTTGAACAAGCACTAGTTTTCACTATAGTCTGTTGAATGGATGAAAAGTTCACTGTAGTAGCGCAAAAGTTTATGGCAAAGAAAGTTATTGCAATTGTGAAAAATGACTGGTTGCACTAGATAGGCGAAAGTCTATTACTTGAGAAAGTTGTGGATTACAATTAAATGCGCCAGAAAAAATCCCAACGGTGGAAGAAAATTTAGCTATTGAGCATTAATTTATAAGGTAGATTCCTTAGTTTGAAATGGCATTCCCACAAGTGAGTGAAAGATACATGACGGCGTGACTTGTAGATAAAGTGCAGATTCTGGAAAGTTCCAGAACGATCCTAATGGAAGAATAGGGCCAAAGTTACTCCAGCGGTGGAACAAGCTTAATATTTATAGACAGTGGGTATTCTATAATATCCCCGTTGTGAGAAGATCTCTCATTTAATAAGCATAAGAAATGCTGCTTTTTACGAAGGTTGGCTTAATTGGACAGAAGCCCAACATGGAAAATCCCACGAAGAAGGATTATTGCCACAAATAAATATCTCACACTGCCTATAAAATCCTCGTTAAAAGCATGAAGACAGTAAAACCGATGAAGATGAGGTTAAAACCTGAAGTATGTACTTATCTTTGTTGCATGGCGAAGGCGAAGTTCCCTTTGACGTATAAACTTAATGTGCCAACATGGCGTAGAATGTAGAGAGTGCCTCTTGGTTTGAGGAGACTGGCTCTAGTTGAGCCTTGACTGACTAAGTCAACTGCCGACGTACAAGTGAGACATGCTCAGCGAAGTGCGGAGGGACCAAGGAAAGAAAAAAAAGTGGGGGTAGGAGACAAAAGGAGAACATAACAGAATAGACAACTTTATAAAACTAAAAGTTCTTCTTGATGAATGGTCTTCCAAGAGTTGATAGCAGGCGATACTAGCACAGCATGGTGGGTGAAAAGGTAGACGAAGTTCTCTTGATCACAGAGATGATAGCTGGCGATGGCGACGAGATCTGATGGCCAAATTGATAAGTAAGTCCTCTTGTGCAGGGAAGAATTGAGGAACTTCTGAGATTCGCTGCTAGATGACGCTAGGTGGGTCATGGAAGATATATATCTAGAACAGACTCACAAAGAACATAAGAGACATGACCACCAAAGAGAAACTAGAAGATCGCTGTTGGTGTTTGATAAAAAGGAAACAATGAACATGCAAAGAGCATTAAAAATTATATTCTCTCATACCGTGTATTCAAAGAATACACCACCATCCATTAAATTTGCTCGTACTAAAGCTGTCATTAAAACATCAACTTTAAATTAACATCAGGACTGTTAAAGCTGCTATTCTCTCGTACGCCATCTTCCCAAGATTAAACACCAGAGAACCTTGGCAAATATAAATCCATTTTATTGGACACCCATTCCCACATAAGACAGTATAATCCCTTTCAACAAGTGAATGACAATATATCTCAAAAATATAAAACCATCATTACAAAAATGTTTCCAATCTGTCAAAGTGCTCATCGTAAAGTGTCCGCTTCGGGAGTGACATTTTAATCATTAAAACCCCTTGTTACCTACTGGCATAATCCCAATAAGCTCGTCCAGCGGCTTCAGATGTTGCATGCTTCATGTCAAGCCGGTCATACCGGTCATGACTGGGAAATTCAAGAAATTGAACAAGAACTTCGAAATGCCAAAATTATTGTTTAAGCCCTCACCCATTAAAGTGGGCATTGCTCAAGAGTTGCATCGCCCAGCTAGGCGTCACTATCAGCGACTTAAGGTAATTTCACGAGGTGTGGATGAACTTTGGCAAGCTGATTTGGTGGAAACATACCCTATGCTAGTGTTAACAATGGTGTACGCTATATGTTGACAGTCATTGATGTGTATTCTAAAATGGAGTTTGTTCCACCTGTTCGTCACAAGTCTGGCCCACTAGTCACCAAGGCCTCTCAACATTTTATTCAACAATCCAAACGTCAACCCCAGTTGTTATAAACCGACCCGGGGAAAGAATTTTTCAACAAGGATTTCTCCAGTTTTCTCTAATCCTTGGATATTCACCATTACACCACGTACAGCAATCTCAAAGCCAGTGTGGTCGAGCGGTTTAACCGAACACTAAAACCCACATGAGGAAAGCGTTTACCGCTCAAGGGTCTTATCGCTGGTTGGACATGTTACCAGAGTTAGTGTCACGTTACAATGACACCAAGCATAGAACGATTGGGAACAAGCCACGCCTCGTGACGAAAAATATTCCGCAATTGGATAAACTGTTTAACCCCATAAAAACAGTGGACCCTAAACGTCACCACCTCAAAATTGGGGATTTTGTTCGTGTGACCAAATTTAAGTCTGCCTTCGATAAGGGCTACACGCCTCAGTTAGGGACCGAACTATTTCAAATTCGTCAAGTCAACCTGGACAGCCCAGTCACCTATTTACTCGAGGACCTCAACCATCAACCCATAAAAGGCAGGTTCTGTCTCCATGAACTTCAAAAGAATGCGTTTCCTAAACATTACCTTGTGGAAAAAGTGTTGAAACAAAAAGGAAATAAATTATATGTGAAATGGCTGGGATTTAACTCATCCTTTAAATCTTGGATTAATAAATTACATGTTGTGTAAACCCGTGCACCTTTTATTTATTTATTTATTTATTCATTCATTTAATCATGTTGTACTAGAGCCCTGTGTATGGCGCTCAGGTCTTCAGGCATGTCCACACGTGTTTCTCTTTCTCTCTCCTAACCTCTGTCTTACTCCCTCACTCCCCGCCACTCCCCTCCCCCCTCCACTCCATGTTCACACACAACTCGTTCGGCTATTGACTGTCATGAGTTCTCCACTCCTCCCCTCTCCTCCCCTCCAATCCCCACCCCTCGCCTATCACCCCTACCTCCCCTCTCACCACTCTTGACAGGCTCTGCGGTCATCACGTGATTCCAGGTCTTGTCTCTGTGTTCCCCTCACCCCCTCACGCTTCTGTCCGCTCATGCACGCTGCTCTCCTCGGCTGTCTGAGGCTAGCTCTCTCTTATCAGTCTTAAAATGTTGCAAGCGGTGTTGTCAGCTCGGTTCACATTCCTGAAACGCGATAAGAGGACACATTCTGCTAGCCAGCTCCCCGCCAGGCCCCGAGCAGATTTCTCTTTTGCTGGTCTGCCTTGCAGCCAGACATTGTCAAGTTCTTGTTTTCAACGTTCAAAGCCCGCTTTCACTGGCATCATAGAATTATCATTTGTCAATGCACTCATTACCAACACGTTAAACATCTCTTTCAGAGACATCTTAGTACGCTTCACGCATTTTTGGGATTATTCGCCATCATTCATCCGTGATAGGTAAAATCGTAAAACGAACCCTCGCCCTGTCGTCCCCTGGAAATTTCCATTGTTCAATTACGAACACCACCATCGCGGGCGGCGACAGGCTCATTCAAACACACACCCAGCGGTACCGTCTCTCCGTCTACGACCAATCATTATTTAAAATTTTAAAAACATGTAAAAAAAGATTTAAAAAAAATATTTTTCAGCGTTAAGCCCTTTGTGAATTTTTTGGGGAAAAAAATTACTATCACATTGGAAACAGGGCGTTACGCCGAGTCCTTGGACACCTCGTACACGCCTCTGGCATCATTGGTTCGCGAGACATAACAAACAGTATAAAATCACGGTTTTACCCCAAAATGGGTTATCGCTTCTACTCGACACAGGTATCCTCAGCAAAAGGGCAACGCGACAAAAATAATGACATGCCAACTTTCGTTCTAGTCTTAGGCGTTCCCGAGATATTACCAATAATGTTAAAAAATCATGTTTTACCACAAAATCGAGTTTCCAAATTCCACCTATTTAAAAAAATAACTTCACCATCAGATAGAGTGGAAAAAATACCATTCAAACGATATCACGCAGGCTCCTGTACGACTACTCCTTCACCCTTTTGCAGCATAGCCATACGTATTCAAGCACACACGCGATTATAAGTAGAACTGTCATCATCCCACTACTGCACAGTTTTTGCTCTAGAGACTTGAAATTCATTTCGAGGCTAGAGGTGGTAGGGGCGTTTCATTTACGTCAAACAAACTTTTTTGTAGAATTCCTAGTTTCCAAAATATAGCCAATTTCAAAATTGGGCTGTTTTCAAAACAACACAAAAAATAAAAAAGATTTATTGTAAAAAATTAAGGTCATATAGATCATTCGTTTGAACCATGGTACAACGTTCTATCATCATTGGTTTAAAAAATATCGCTTACTTTCAAAAACAAAAATTTTCTAAACATTTTTTTTGAAATATAACAGGTCGTCCATCGGAAAGGGGGCTTCACCCCTAGTCCTACAACACCTCATTTGTCAAAACGGGACCAAGGGTTCACAAGAAAAGTCTATTTAAATATTTCGACTTCACGCGGCGGCCATGTTGGTTTGTTGGGCACAGCCACGCCAAGTGTAATAGAACTCCTATTACTAACCTACCATAAGTAGAAATGCTTTTCAACTGCCAACACAAGCTATCTGTAAAAAGATGAGAAAGACAACTCTGAAACCTGAAATTGGCTTCTTAAGCTTCAATATGCAGTATATCAATGCATTCAAAATTCTACATGCGAGGGAACTGCAACAACTGCAATATATAAGACAGTTGATCAGGGATCAGAGCAATGTCTGAGAAGTCATTGAATTCACTAAACAAGAAACATTTTGGCATAATGCATGTGAACTTTTGGCATCATTATTTCTTCAAAGTTGCTAGGTAATTCCTTAACAACAACCAGGCTCGCGATTTAGACTTAATCTGTTCATTCGACTTAGCTTATCCCTGTTATATCAAATATGTTGCTAAACAGGCTATATAGACCATGAAAGGACAAACCATTAAAGCTACGCACGTACACGTGTAACGCCATTGGTTAAGACTATATTCATATTTGGAAGACGAGTGGTTCCAATCCCGTCCCGTCCTTGAAATGGTATTCCATGGATTCCTATTTTCAACTGGAGGTAAATGCAGGGACGGTACCTTCTAATAGACCAAGGTCGTTTCCTTACAAACCATTGCCCTATTACAATCCGCTTCATTTCATTTCATGTTAACTCCCGCCATAGTTCGGTGTCTCATAAGATCATACGGCAGTCCAATACATCGCAGCGTAGAAACTAATACAATTCCATCCAGGAGCCTGTAGATACAAGAATAGAAATGCATTACATACCAGCCATATAAAGTTGTCACTATCTCTCAACTAGCATGATGTTCGATTCCCCGTTTTTCAATGTTGATATTCATCATAATAAGAACATTTTAACTGAATACCAGGGTATTCTCTCAACGGTAAAAGTAGAAAAGAATTGGCAGTTGGCAGTCAAAGTGAAAGGTCGTGTTTTTCCCGAGCTCTCAGGTGTGCTGAAATGGGTTGTTCTCTGGAGTGTTATCGCACGAGGATCGGACTGTGGTATGCGAAGGGTAGTCGGGATTTCCGGTGTTTGTGTGTGCGTACGGGCCCTAGTAACTTGTGGTTTATAGCCCTAGTGATAGCTGCGTTGGTAGTTATTGGTGGAGCGGATGTGAATCCAGGCCCTGTTACTCCAAATGTGAATCAGGCAAATGATCCAGTGGCAGCATTAGAGTGTTCGACGTGCAGTAAAACATTGAAGAACGGTGTTCAGTGTGGACTATGTGAAAAATGGTTTCACTTCGGCTGTATTAAGGTCAAGAAGGAGGATTGTGATGTCGGGAATTGGTTTTGTAAAGTATGTGATACGCCGGACTGTTTGAGGGAGCAAATCAAAGCAAGGGATCAAATAATATAGGAACTTAGAACAAAGCTTCGTGAATCAGAGGAAACGGTGAAGGATGTGACTGAACGGCTTTCTACTGCAGGAGCAAACTGAGGATGACGTTATCATAATGGGTGATTCTATGATACGATGGAGTACGAATATCTCGAGGAAATCAGGTGCGAAAGTGCGGTGTTATCCGGGGATTAAAATTGACCAGCTTGCCCAACAAGTGGAAGAAGCAAATGTAGAGGACTGTGACAAAGTTAAGGTGTTGTTGCTCCATGTTGGGACGAACGATTTGAAGAAGAGGCCTACAGCTGATTACATCATGGGGGAGCTCTACGAACTAGGCAGAAAAGCTAAAAGCAAGTTTAGAAATGCAAAAATTATAATGAGTGGCATTGTTCGGCGAAGAGATGTTCCGTTAAGGTGAGTTAAGACTGTAAATGACCGCATGGACTGGGTTTGTGCACAACTGGGATTAATGTACGTAGATGCTGACTGCTGGATTGGTGGCCGTGACTTCACCCGAGACGGGCTGCATTTAAATCGACGGGGCGCTTTCAACCTAGGGAGCCTACATGACAGGGTCATCGGTTCGTGCCGGCCATTGTGAGGAGGAGCAGGTCCAGAGATTGCCAGCCGACGGGAACAGAAGGAGCTACTTCGGGATATTTGCTGCGGAGGTAAGACTCTAAGATTACTGCAGGTTAATTGTCAGAGTTTAGGAAATAAATTAATTTAATTTTGGAATCTTGTAGAGACGTATTCTCCGGACATCGTCATTGCTACTGAATCTTGGTTATATAAGGATATAAATAGTAATGAAATACTTCAAGGGACCTACGAAATGTACAGAAGGGATCGGGGGAAGCGAGGAGTTGGGCTATTTATTTGTGTGCGCAAAAATATTGCTAGTTTCTTAAAGTGGGCTAATACGGATCATGAAATGTTATGTGTACAAATTTCGGATAAAGGGAATAAATTCTGTATGATAAAACTTGTACGGGTAATGCTATGAAAAAGAGCATAATAATTACCGGAGATTTAAACCTCCCCAAAGTAGACTGGTCTGGTGAGTCAACTAGCTGTGGTCAAGCCCAGAGCGCCGCAAACAAATTCTTAAGGGAGGGGGGATATTCCCAAGTAGTGGAATTCCCTACTAGAGGCAATAATACCTTAGATGTTTATCTCGTAAGGCCTGTAGAGCTGTATATTAACTGTCTGAAAGTACCAGGAATTAGTGACCATTCTGGGGTTGAATTAAATATTAGATACGGTGACATTACAAAATTAGACTCTGATGTAGCAAATAAGATCATATTCCAGTATCGCAGGGCGGATCAGGGCTAATTTCAGGGGTATTTGAATGAGCTATTTGTAGGATGGGCATCGGAAGGAAATCACGTTAATATCCTGCGGACTAACTTTTTGAAAAATTTAAATAGCGCTATTGATAAATTTGTTCCATTTAAATTACTGAAACAGAACCCAGATCCTGAGTATTACACACGGGAAATCAGGAGTCTTAAACGGAAAATTAGGAAATTATACAATAAAAGAAATCATAGTGACAAGTATATGTTGAAATTTAAGTCCATATCAAGAGAGCTCGTCTTAAAAAATTGGTTCGGGAGGCGATGGGTGGAAAAAAATACAGTTATGTTAGGAGAAGCAAGGGAAATTCAAATAATTTGTCGATGATAATGTCCGGTGACGGTAAATTAATTACTGAGAAGCAGGCCTTTGCTAATGAATTAAATGTATTTTATGGTAGTGTGTTCAATAAATCCAATAGCTGTGTGTTGGACCTTAACGGTGAATCAGGGGCTCCACTTCTCCAAATAAACCAGTCAGCAATTGTAAAGCTAATACAAAAATTACGTTACAATATATCGAAGGGTCCTGATAATATTGTTAGTGAAGTACTTAAACTAGGAGGTAGGGCCGTGGCACGATACCTAGAGGTGATGTTTAATGTGTCCATAAACAATGCGCAAATCCCGGATGACTGGAAAAGAGCTGCGGTAGTCCCAATATTTAAGGGAGGGAGCAGACTTGAATGGGGAAACTACAGGCCGGTTAGGCTTACGTCCATCGTTTGTAAACAGATGGAGCATCTCATTTGCGACTACTTGAGGGAACAGTGGGAAACATTATCTTGGTTTAATGATAGGCAACATGGATTTCGGAAAGGTTACTAATGCGAGAGTCAGATGCTATCACTTTTTCAAGATATTAGCTAATCGTTAGACGATGGAGTTTCAGTCGACGCCGTAGTTATAGATTTTGCGAAGGCATTTGATGTCGTGCCGCATGACATGCTACTCCATAAATTAGCTTCGACGAAGATTGATAAAAGAGTAATTTTATGGATCCAAGAATTTTTGACGGGTCGTTCCCAGAAAGTGAAAGTTGAAGGCCGATTCTCGGATGAAATTACCGTAACGTCGGGTATTCCTCAGGGCAGCGTAATCGGAACTTTGTTATTTTTGGCGTTTATAAATGACTTACCAAATGGGATTCGCAGTGACTGTCGATTGTTTGCGGATGATTGTGTAATATATCGAAAGATACATGACTCACAAGGCAATGCAGAACTTCAAGACGACCTGAACCTGGTCTATAAGTGGCCGATTAAAAATAAAATGAAAATAAACACAAGAAAATTTAGTCTAATAAAATAGGGAAAGTGCGAAGGCAAGACTTTCAATATAACATTGACTCGGAAATACTTGTAGAAGAAGATTCTTGCAAATATTTGGGCGTTCACATAAGAAATGATATGAAATGGAGTAGTCATATAGGATGTGTAATTTCTAAAGCTTACACATCCCTGCACTTTGTAATGAGGGTATTAAAAGGAAGTAGTGCCTCTGCTAAAGAATTAGGATATTTGTCACTTGTAAGACCTATTCTGGAATACGCCTCGGCGGTTTGGGATCCATATCAAGTAGGGCTCATAATTGAGTTGGATATGGTACAAAGAAAGGCCGTTAGATTTGTGCTCAGTGTCTTTAATCCCAGGAGCAGTGTGAGCCTATGTTAAAGAAACTTGGGTGTGAATCACTTGAGGCTAGGAGGATGAAATCTAGACTCTGCGCTATGCACAACACGTATAAAAATCAACCAGCATGGGGTGAGCTTAGCAAACGTATGGAAAAGCCTACTTACATGGGTAGGAGCGATCATCCTTTCAAAGTTAAGGGCCGACCACAGCGAACAAATTATGGTAAATATTCTTTCGTAAACCGTGCCATTGATAATTGGAACTCTCTACCCGCCGCAGTCTTAGAACCTTTTCCCAAACATATAGGTGTGTTTAAGAAAAGACTGACTGTTTGTGTAAATACTCCAGATTAATTGTTTGTGAGTTGTTATGTACAATTATTTATTTGTTATGTATATCTAATTTGCCACCGGGGGACACACCCCCAATTGCAAATAAACGAATGAATGAATGAATGAACTACGTCTACAGTTAAATATATCTTCACTTACAAGGGAGCATCACAAGCGTCATCTCCCTAAATCAGTCAAGCATTGTATACATGTTGGTCGGAACACATGGGAAACATCTGTAATGGTATTATTTCATCACCAAAGTCGTTTGGAAAAACCTTAGAGAGATTTGTACACGTTTGTATATCGACGCAAGACTTGGAGTAACACTGGTCGATAGTGCAACGAGCTCTCACTTCTCATATCTAATCCGACCAATTGCATCTCTTCAATTACTACGAACCACAGACCCTCTGACGGTAACCTATACAGCCAGTTGTGGGGGTGGGGGGAGGGAGTGGGGGGGGGGGGGGGAAAGACTGAGTGGTTCATTTGGTCAAAATGGTCAACCCCCAGGGCTGCTCCAAGTCTCATGTTAAAATTCTGACACGTACAATTTTGTCCACTCTAGGGATGGTCTAAATGCATTTGCGGATAAAATTCTGTTGCAGAGTTTTCCATGCGACGTCACCAATAAGTTTTCAAGGTGTCACCGGGATTTAAGAGATTAAATCTTGCGATGATCCCAAGTAAGTAAATTAAACCTGATCATTGGGTAAAATTGGGTGAAGCAACACCTTCGCAGCAGAGGAACGTTTCTTCTGAGGAAGGCATAAAGTTATCATCCGGTGAGACACACTGGTAAACCTGACTGATATCCTTTGTTTATTTGTCCCGAGGTATCGGAGTAGCGCCCCTGTCCCTTACTTGGAGGCCCCGGATTCGGTATCCGGCTCCATCAGAGATTTTAAAAACTGGCGTTAGGTTTGCAACGGCGTGCACTAAGCCTCGTGAGGACAAGATAACTACGATTGACGGTCAAAGGGGCTCGACATGACGATCATGTTTCACCCCTCAAACAATAGGCCAACAGTGCTGCGCAGCCGTCGCTTGGTTGGCCAAGGCCCTCAGTAGCTAAGTACCACGGTCTTATTTTAATGGCAGCTGCCAATGTGGGTAGTCATTTTACAGGTGATTGGGTGGCTTATCGCCGCTGTGTCTGTAAGATCCTCTATGTGACAATGCTGTTCTCTTGCATTCTTTTTCTTCACACAGGTCACGCATCCCGACACATGTGGACATTGTACCCGTCGTTCCTGACAAGATAGAACTGACATGTGCAGTAATCTGGTTAGAAAATACTACATATTGCAAACGACGAAATACACTCCTGATGTTATCATTAATGGAACTGATGGAATCTAACATGGAGTAAATATGCTAGGTTGGTAGTTCAAGATCTTAAGTATTGCAAGGGCGTAATGGATTTGTTAATAATGTGGGTTTTCCATCAAATTAAATTAATCATTGCATAAACTTACGCAACCAACTAAACCGGGTAATTTAACTACTGAAAATAACTCCCAAGTATATAAAAAACATCAGAAACAACCATTCTCAATTATTATGTAATGAAAACATAAATTATTACTCTGAAAATTAATATTGGATCCTTTAATTAGTAATTTTCTTCCGACGACAAATTTCTTTTAATTCTCCTTAACTAAAATGTGTTGATCATGTTTGAAAATTCCATAACTGCCTTGGATAACACGACAATATGTGTAAAAGTAATGTAGCGTTGTTAAGCAATGTTCAAATACCGGAAAAGCAGATGAATTCCAACGAACAATGTTCATATTTTCAGAATAATTCGTTTAACATTCAAATTTGGCAATATTCAATTGAATTACAAGTTTTCCAACTCTATCTCGAAGTATTATAATGTTAGACGAAATATTCACAAGTTCACATGAGTATTCGATCACTTAAGTAGTTCATAGAAAATACGAGCAAAACCGTGCTCTCTTATTATGCTCAACATAAAGGTCTTCTTCTCTGCATGAAACAACATAATTCCATATCATCCCAGTTTCTAAATAATCTTATCAGGCAATAATCTATCATCCGCTATGTCTAATTCGTATGATGCCGCACTCATGTAACTATGAAATTTTGTAAGTCCACAAGTCCACCGACTTACAATGGTCTTCAAATTATTGGCCGCGAGAGTTCCTCGATCGTCGTCCGTCAAACTAGATAGTGCACTCCCGCACAATTCCATATATCGAGTATCGCAGACCTCCTCTCTTCTCGCTTCCATTCCACTGCTCTCCCAAGCAACTTCTTGGTGCAAAGGTTCCCACGTTAGCTATTTTCATTAATTCTATTGAGTTCAGGCTATCATGAATCTCGTTAAAAATCTGTAAAACTATACCGGAAATTTCTTCTCTAAATGTGCTATAATCTTCTAACTCTTACCATCGAAGAGTAATTGTAGCCTACTAGTAATCACATTTAGCGGCAAATATAAAATCAGTGATTGACTGTCATAGGTCACGTGAATGTGACAAGCTTATTTCTACAAATCACTCTCGTACGTGTAAATACCTGAAGCGTATGCGGGAACAAACGTCATGTTACATTTTTTTATTTATTGGGAAAGACATTAATAAAGGTGACTGCTGTCCATGGGACAGGGCTACGCGGTAAGACGTAACATAGACTTTTGTTTCGTAAACCAACACGCTACAGTGCGCGGGCTCACTCACTCGCCCATAATGGAACCGTATAGAATATCGGGGTTTTAAGGCTTTGTAGTATTTATTACAGTTAACGTATGATTATAAATAATACATCCAATGAAAGAGCAACTCAAGCAGTTTGTCCTAAAAGTGTTCGTACCTGTGCGCATGCGCATGCTCTGATTCCTCCGTCTTCCGTTAGAATCGCTAGTAGCCAAGATGGCGACTAGAGAGAAGAAAGTTCTTTGTGTTTTACAGTTTGCAAGGACTGAATCTGCAGTTACAGTGCAACGTGCGCTCCGTATTACGTTCCGGATTACAGACCATGTTTCGCATGGCCTCCACGTTCACCCAATCTGACGCCATGCGATTTTTACCTCTGGGCGTTCGTAAACTATCATGTCTATTTGCCTGCGCTACCAGCTGACCTAACCGACTTAAGAAACAGGATTGAAGCAGTTGTTGCAATAATTACTCCAGAGACACAGAGCAAGGTTTGGGACGAAGTTGGCTATTGACTCGATGTGTGCCGTGTGACGAATGGAGCTCACATTGAACACTTGTAGGACAAATTGTTTGAGTTGCTTTTTCATTTGATGTATTTTTTATAATCGTAAGTCAACTGTGATTAATACTACAAATCCTTAAAACCCCGATATTCATTTTGATGCACCCTGTAGAATAGCGTTATTTTAAGTTTATTGTTATTCATTGAACCTACTTATAATGTATTAGTCCGTGAAAATAATTTTCCATTCAATGTAAAACGCGAATGAACACGTTTCTTTGCCGTGGTCAAGGTATTTTTATTAAGTTTCAAAATACAAATATGGTGCTTTTCCTTTTGGTTTCAACACAATAATTTGCACTAACACACAGCTGATAACACCAGAATAGCCTCTTAACTTCTAAATGGCTAGAGCGACATCAATGAAACTCGGTAAGGTCATAGTACTGTTCCGGCCGACCTCGACTGAGCATTTAAAATTGTAATACGTCTCACCAATCCAACATGGCGGTTGTGCGAAATATCTCATCGGCATTCGATATCTCCGAAACTATCGCTTATATCACCCTGAAAGTTTGTATGGTGAAAAACGGTACTACTGGAAGTTCGCCTATGTGACTTTCAAAAACCTGTTAACTACAAAACAAACATGGCGGTCAAGCGAATTTGAAACATTTAAATAGTTTTTTCTCGCAATTTAATCATCCGAACGCAGTGAAACATGGTACCACAAATGGCCATACAGATTGCAATGCACTGACATCTAGTTTAGTTCAATTGGTTACATAACCTCAATATGGCGGCTGTGCGAAATCGTAGAATTAAGTTTTTATTTCTTGTGTCCTAATCATGGGATCGAAGTCAACGTTTGAATAATGAACCTATACAATGATCCTCATCTAATAGTAGGCCTACAAAACTCTATGGCTTTCATATATTAAAATCCAACATGGCGACAATGTAAAATATTTAGACGTTTCTCAATATCTATTAATCTATGACAGCATTCAAACTGAAATTTTTGTATGTTGATATAGTTTATAAACATAAGTTCACCTATGGGACATTCAATAACCTGGTGAGCACAAATCCAAAACGGCGGCGACGCGAAATTCAAATATTCAAATGGACGTTTCTCGCGATTTAACCAACCGAGTGCAGTGAAACTTGGTACGGTGTATGATTATATAAATTTTAATCCACTGGCATCTAATTCATTTCAATTATTTTCATAGCCACAAGATGGCGGCTGTGCGAAATTTTAAAATCTCTTTTTTATTTCAAGTGTCCTAATCATGCGATTGAAGTTTGAATAATACACCTACACAATAATCTTCATGTAATAGTACATAACTCTAACCCCTATATATAAAAATCCAACATGGTGACCATACGAAATATTTAGACGGTTCTCAATATCTAGGAATCTATTACAGCAATCAAACTGAAAATGTGTATGTTGATCAAGGCCATAAACATAAGTGGGTTATATGAAAATAGGCTATAGCCTATAGTTCTTCACGGATCTACTGGTTTTTAAAGTGCATTTCGTTTCACAATTTCGGGAATACTTAAGCCATCTTCTGAGATATACTCGAACTACTTGCAAGTACGTATTTACAAAACATCGTAGATGTTTGTTCCGCAAATATCGCAAATTACACAAAATGTAATAGGCCCACAGACGATTGTTACCACATACGCCATGTTCTTTTTTTGACACGCCTGACCGCTTAGCAGTCTTTTGTTTGTTGTCTCGTGTTATTTCTTTATTAGCTTGCCGTCCAGCCCGACCCCTTCCTGTTGCCAAAAGTAAAACAAGACACTTGTTTCGTTCTCCATTCTATGTCCCTCGTAAGCACGCAAATGAGACCAAATGCACCGTGAGTATAGTATTCAATAAAAATCATCCCTCGTCTCGCTAAAAAAATATTCGATTTTCTCATTTATTTACTATTTTATCAGTCTATTAGCTCAATAATTTATTGATATCATGCGATGCGTTCTTATTTTAGCCAATCCAAGCAGATAACCGCAATGTATAATGTATACATCAAAAAGTGTTTTGCACATACAGTACTTACCACATCGAATGGTGGTGGTACAAAACTTTCTCCAGGAGTCCACCATTCCAAGAATGGAATGGCCTGCGGTGTCACTGGATATGAACTGTATCAAACATGTTTGGGATATGCTGAAGCGTGCTATTGCTCAGCGTCCATGCCCTTCCATAACCCGCCAAGAGATCATGGAGGCCGCCATCGAAGAGTAGGATCGCCTGCCTCAAGAGGACCTGGACAACTTGATCTGTGGTAGGCCACAGCGAGTATGAGCCCTGCTGGACGCCCGTGCGTGGTGGAAATGTTCCTTATTGGGACGTCACAGGATTGCATGATTACAACACGTATCAGTCCCTGTTCTTACAGGTCAAATGTCTTCCTGTTTGTAATTTTCTTTTCTCACATGAATCAAGTCTGTAGGATAGCCTATTTGTCAGAATTCTGTCTCTTTTGTAATAATCTTGCCCACAATCCCACATACGCTTAGCATATTGACAATCAAGTGTTATGCAAAACTTATTTTGATGTATATACATTTTCGTCTTAGAACCGGAATAATGAAGAATAACTGGAAGTCATTGAAGTAGAGCGAATGCCTACATACATTATTTAACAATGAAGTGCAGAGGGTTCTGAAGATATATTATGACTGCTTATATCAAATGTCCTTATTTATCATTAATTTTCAAAGCGGTAGTTATAGGCAACTTCTTTGGTTTTCAGCAAATAAGTTTTTCCCTGTGCTCAATTCAATTGAATATGTTTCCTTTGTTTGTTTGTTTTTTGTTTTTGTTTTTTTGCAATTTCTGCTCACTACCCTTAAGAAAAAGTGAGAATGTTTAAGACGACCTTACTAGTATCAATTATTTGTATATTTACCGCGAGAATCGGCCTCTTCATTAGCACTGTGCATTATTATGTTCGTTAATAGCAGTATGTTAATAGAGTAGCTGTTTTTTAAGCTTTTTTGGGTTATCAATACAACTTGTCTTGGAAACAGTAAAAACGTAGGGAATAGCTCGTAATGGAGGGTGTCACTACTACTACTACAACTACTCATGGAAATGATGATAATAATAATAATAATAATAATAATAATAATAATAATAATAATAATAATAATAATAATAATGGAATTTGGCCCGCCCTAAAGCAAAACACTCACACTGGTTGGTGAACCAAAGGGAGATTGTTTGGAAGAAGGTAAAAACTGCCTAGTGAAAAGTGCCACCTTTCTTGGGCATTTATCTGGTTCACCTTTAATGTGCTGTAGACAGTTGACGGCACGCTTCGTAACGCAGTGGCTCGCATTCATAGCTGTCCACGCGAGCGTCCGAGTTCGATTCCCAGCTCTGACAAGAAATGTAATTCTGGTCTGAGTGCTGGAACGGGATTCACTTACACCCTGGAGGCAGAACTGAAAATAGGTAAGTTCGATTCCCACCTCCGTCATCCTCGAAGTGATTGTTCAACAACAACAACAACAACAATAACTAAATACTTCCCGATTGTTGAAGGAATGTTGTGACTTTAAAAATGAATTTAAAAATAATATAAATTCAAGTTAATATACGACTAGTTGACTGTTTCTCCACCAAGGTTGTATTTGAAGGCATAGCCCAGAGCCATATTTAGCTTTTTAGGGATGATGTAGCCTTATTTACGGCTGGCATTAAATTGAAACTACTGTGACATGGGGCGTGCTGTGTAATTGCATTTTTGGCACAGCTATGCCTGTTGCATCAGTGCCTATTATGCCTCATTATATCACTGCCTTGAATTGTTGAGGTTTTACAAACATAATTTATCACCTATAGGCCTAGCACATACCTGATACAGTCTACCATTTTAATAAATAGTTATGTTAACAAGGAAACTGAGGTAGCCCACTTTCTCTATATTGTTTGCTTGCCCGTCGGTAAAATGTTGTGGCGAATATTGCAGGTGCAGCGACGATGCAACCTACTACCTCCTAGCTCTGTCTGGAGCGCTAATACGTTTCTGCATTTGCATTACGTAATAGTCAGGCCGTGAATACAAGACATGCGCACATAGCATCACATCCAAATTGCGTTAGAATACCGTCATTATTATTATTGTTATTATTATTATCATCAACATTAATTAGCGATGAGGTAGCTTAATGCGTTAAGGCATAATGTCATGGGAACAGGCTTTATCACCGAATTGGGAAATCACTGAGTTTTTACCCCATCGTCATTATTCTTTGGTGTGAACTGCCTTGCTTTTTCATTCTCAACTCGAGGTAAATGCTTGGATGATACCCAATATTTGGGCCATGGCCATTTCATTACTTATCCTTGTTTAGTTTCAATCATGTTATATTTATTCATCCTCTAATAAACTTCTGTCGAGGTTGACGTCGACGATAGAATTTCGAACACTTTCGTCTTCAGAGTCCGGGGATAGACAAACCACATGGCTTGATGTATCAAATCATGAATCTACCCCAGTGGTTCTGAACCCGTAGAAGTCTGCGGACCACTCAGCTTGAAATTGAATCATGTATGGACCCCCCCTCCCCCCAATACATCTTATCAGTTGTAACCCTTTGTCAATAACACTTATTTTAAAGTTATTTCAATTCAGAACCAGATAGTCATCGACGCGAATACATTCGGACGATTCTCGTTCAACGCACATCGTTTTCGAATTCCCCATTTATTGGCCACTTTTCTTATACGTGCTGGTGGACCATTTTCTCCCGCGGACCACTCCCGAGACTCTCGTGGACCATCTGGGGTCCGTGGACCATCGGTTACGAACCAGTGCTATAAATGAAGCAGCAACAAGTTTATTTATCTCAATAAAAGACCTGACGTACCTTTTCTAGCGCCCCCAACTGCTGGATCTTGGTTACGCCCCTGCGTGTCCGTATCTGTGTTCAGTTAGAGGCAAGGGGTGCGACAAAGCTCGCCACTAGGTGTCGCAGAATGAGCGATACTGATAGCAAGGAAACATAAGAAGCTAGCAGGTTTAATATTGTTTCCCACGTAACACTCGAGAGGGTAGCACAAATATTGATTTAATATCTGCAACAGGAAGCTAGTGACATCTCGTGCATGTGTGACGAACTATTTGATGTAGCTACCAAATGAAACTCCTATCGCTTCATGCTCTCCTGGTAAAGTTGCCACTACAAGCGTCTCGGAGATACGACAACTTCTTATTAAAAACGCTGTGAACTCGCTCTTCAATGTTCTTCTTCAATATTGGTGCATGGTGGTAGTCACTGTATTGATCATATCTTCGAGGCAAATTTCTTTTCCGTGGTAATTTTGGAGTATCGACATCCATTTAAGTTGCCTTCTGCACTGTCTCATGCCAGACTTCTCGAAAGTTCTCTCTTAGGGACGGACTGCATTGTCGTTGAAAGCGTAGAAATCATTTTAGTTGAAATTACAAAATAAAGGCTTTTCCTTGTAGAGCAGCATTCACAGTATTGGTAAGCTATGTGGAAATAGCTTAACCAAAAAAAAAAAGTGAAAAAGGAATCGAAGGATTTCATCTGGTTCAAGAATGTATTTGCTTTAGAATCTGTATGAGATTTATCATCCTTACAAACCGTATTAAGAAAACAACACAAAACAAATCAGTTTTAAGTGAGTGAAATGGGACAATCTTTAGGGATAATTCCTGACAAAATTCATTAAATCCTCCATTATCCCTATAACATTCCGACATCCCAGTATTCCATTGAGGGTATCCTGTAATACATGATTCAGGGAATATGCCAAGCAGTGCACAAACAGAGCTCTATTCTCAACTGCTTGACATTTAGCCTGGACACCATTGTAGACACTGGCCGTGGTAGCTGCCCTACCAAAACACTGTCCTCGACAATCAGATACCGGTAAGTCAAAGCGCATTAAAATGGCACGAGAATCATTTCTTATAGAATACCTTAGAAACTATTTGAATTCCACAGCCTGCTTCCAGTCTCCGACCGGGTCAGGAATGGAATGAATGAAGCCCCCCATCTAGCGGCGAGGATATGAACTGTGCCGGCTGCCGAGGCCTGACGTAGCCTACTCCTCTGGGGCAATGATTAAATGAATGACAGATGAAATGAAATGATAGTGGAGAGTGTTGCTGGAATGAAATTTTGACAGGGAAAACCGGAGTACCCGGAGAAAAACCTGTCTGCTTCTGTTTTGTCCAGCACAGATCTCACATGGAGTGACCGGGATTTGAACCACGGACCCAGCGGTGAGAGGCCGGCGTGCTGCCGCCTAAGCCACGGAGGCTTCACCTTAGAAACTATTTACCTCTACCAAATACTGCTCGAGTCTAAGCTGCGTGAACCTGAGAGGAATGTGCATAGCGGACTATGAGAAACGCTGTTGACGAGTGATGAGGTTTCTCGGTCCGTGCATAGTACAGAACCAAATACATTGGTCGGTGACTCACTGACTTATTCGTAACACCACACTGGTTACAGAGAAGACCCGATGTTAGCAGTATTGGAATAGACGTGCATGTCAAGTAACACTGCGGGCTGTTGACAGGCCCTTCTCTTCTCGCCTGACCCTTCCATGCTCTGTCTCCTCATCCCGCAAATTCATAGAGCTTGGACTCGCACAGTACAAGAGCCTCGGAACAACTTTGAGTTGAGACATGTGTTTACACGTCTGGCTGTCCATGGTTTACACCACCTTATTTGCGTTAGCAAATATTTCCATGAACCTACAGTGACGTGTGTATGCCAACTATTTGGACAACCATGTGATCGCTACCAGTTAGAGCTCTGTAGGAAAAGGACACAATCAATCAAAGACTATGCAACTCAAAGTGTCAGAGTGTAATTTTAGTGTACGTTTTTATACTTTGTTTTCAATGGCTATTTGGCTGCAATAAAAGTATTATTAAATGTCAATATTGATATTAAACAAACAGTAGGGGAGCAGTGAGAGTTCTGCCCCGCCCCTCCCCCCACTACTCCCAATGCGAGCCGATAATTCTCGAACCCGTGGTCAGAGATTCACGAATGAGGTGTCGTTGGACTCCAGCTGACGGGGGCTTTGCTGTGGACCACTCGTTATATTAAAAAAAAAAAAAAATTGTTTTTGAAACTAGACGATAGTTAAAAAACCAAACATGATAGAACGTTGTGCAATAGCTTAAACGAACGATCTTTATGTCCTTTATTTTTTATAATAAAACTTTTTAATTTTTTATGTTTTTTTGAAAAAAGTGTAATTTTGAAATTCTTATATTTTGGAAACTAAAGAGTTTACAAAACAAAATTCTTTGACATAAATGAATGGCCTTGACCCCCTCTACCGGCAAAGTAAATTTCAAACCTCTAGGACTAAAACTGTGCAGTAGTGCTAGATGGGGCGTTCTGCTTCCCAGCCTACTTTCCTACGAACTTTGCCGATATCTCCCGAACGTAAAGTCGGATTTTAACGAACGAGGTATTGTTGGCGTTGGGATGACGTCCTCTTGGCTAAGCATGTGTGTTGGTATTAAAAAATTAAAATTTTTGTTTTTTGGATTGGCACTATTTTGGAAACGGTGAATAAGAAAAAAAAATGTTTGTTTGACCTTAATGAAAGGTGGGTATGCCCTCTAGGGGGGCAGCAAGTTTCAAGGGTGTAGGAGGAAAAATATGATAGCCTACTTTCTCGCGAATATTGGTGATTATTGGCGAACGGATGGTCGGATTTTAACAAATGAGGTGTCGTTGGACTCGAGCTGACGTCCTCTATCCTATAGACCACTCGTTATTTATTTTTTTAAATGTTGTTTTCGAAAGTAGGCGATAGTTTGAAAACCAAACATGATAGAATGTTGTGCCATAGTTCAAACCAATGGTCCCTATGACCCTTATTTTTTATAACAAAACTTTTATATATCTAGAGAATTTTTTGAAAACCCTTAAATTTTGAATTTTTACTATTTTAGAAACTAACACGTTGACAAAAAAAAATTGTTTGGTATAAATGAAAGATCCCTACCCCCTCTACCAAGAAAATAAATGTCAACTCTCTAGGACAAAAAAGCTAGGCATTTTTAATTTTTTAATTTTAATTTTTTTTAATAAAAGGGTGCTTGTAGACAGAGAGCCGGTAGCGCTTGACGTATGTTACAAGGAGACTATGATTGGCCATGGTGGATACTGGAAATGGCTATTTCGACGGGGGTGATGTATGGCAAAACGAGGGGTTGCTTTTTGATATTTTTTCCTATGACGAATGAATGAAGTCGAATATTTTGAAATGTGACAAGCATGCTAAGATTTTTACCCCTGAAGGGGATCTTTAACGTTTTAGTTAACGGTAATGAGCGAGATCGCACTCTGACACAACAGACGGTTGTAGGATATGACCAAGTGATACTTAGACGTTGGCGATCTCGGTGACCGTGCCCGGAAGAAATGAATAGCTATTTTGGTGGGATGGCGGGGGCAGCTTACGACGGTTGGTTTTGTGACATTTCCTATAACGGATAGAGGCAAATATTTGAAAATGTGTTAAGTGTGCTAGGAATTTTTTAACCCCTGAAGGGGATCATTAACATGCTTGTAAACGGTGATAAGCGAGACTGCTGTCTGGCACTGTAAATGGGTTTAGAATATGGAAACCTATAACATTTGCTCGACCAAGTCATGTGCATGTACGCAAAGAGCCAAAACGGTAAGGTCATTGGCCTGAAATGTTATAAACTAAATATTGAACTGGGTAAAGTCATGTGAAAGTATGTGGTTAACATGATCATGTATTGAGGATGGCCGCTTGCTAGTAATTGTTATTACAGTAAAATGTTTAATAATAATAATAATAATAATAATACGACACACACACATGTTTTGAATGCTAACACGCACACAGTCCAGCTCACTGGTGACTGAATATTGTACCTAGCCAGAGGACTCGTGAGAGCTGTTGCTGGTGCTAACGAGGCAGGAATGTCTACGTCAGCAGAAAGTGTGATATCAGCTTACTTGCCTCGTGGTGGCCAGCAGGTGTGCTGTTTAAGCAGAGACCGCCATTTTGTTTCCTTATTAAAAACATGAAACTAGTATAAGGTACACGAATCTTATTCAGATTGAGGAATGTGAAGAGGCGTGGGAACACGTGCGAGAAAGAGACAGAGAACCATTCAAGGTCAAAACGCTGAGAAAATACAACTTTTTCTGTTGCTAGGCTAACTGATAACGATTGCGTTAGTCATGCTCTTGCCATTTTAGCACACGGTTATACAGTAGAGCTGTGGAAGAAAAAACCTTTTTATTTTTTGGTAAGTACCTATGAATGATTATTTTAATCATGTCATGCTAATGAACCTTAAATTTGTAGTTATTGATTAGGTAATTATTGATTTTTTAATTTATTTGTTTGCAGATAACTGGTATACCTTACATGTCTGAGATACAACAAACCAGTTTACTTTTCAGCCCACTAGAAGGAAACAACAAGCCACTGCAAGTGAAGGTGGAATTATTTTTTAATACTAACTTGCTTCATTTTTGTTTCATATTTTATTTTATGAAATGCATGTACTAACCTGAATTTAGGTATTTATAAGGGTTTATTTTAGTTTTAGAAACTTGGAAAGAAAAGCCTTACCGCCGTAGCAGTCGCTGAAAACCTGAGACGCAGTAAAGTGCAACCAATGTTTCCAGGCAGTGAACTATTTAAAACTCAGGTAAGCCTAACATAAAATGCTATTCCATTTTACCACTACTGAAAACTCGTAGACCAAAATATTCATTACCTGTATATGACTAGGACGATGATTGCTTTCTTGATTAATGACTATGTATTGGCAACCGGTACAAGACCATATTGGTTGTTTACCGGGAAAGTACAAGGCCATATTGGATTTTGTAAAAAACAAAAATTAAAATTTAACTGACATGTCTTTCCCTATAATAATAATAATAATTATAATAATAATAATAATAATAAAATAATAATAATAATAATAATAATAATATATTAATAATAATATTAATATCGTATGGCCTCGGGTGCCGGGTGCAAGCTTTGTTATTTGATACACAGAGGGTAGCTTGCATGTCGAGTTTAGTTGTTCCTTGACTATTAAAGTCAAGGAGGTTAGATGTTAGATATCTAATCTCCTTAAACTCTATAGCGCTTTCTAGTAGAAAAATGAGGAATTTTGTACCCTATGAACTCAACGAATATTCACGGGTTTGAACATGATAATCTGAACAAAATGACATGCCATTATTATTTTTTGTTTATGTATTGGTTAAAGGGGAATGTAAATGACTGCTGCTTTATAAAAAGAAAATAAGTACATGGGTTACTGTTAGTGCCGACATACAGTTTATTAGAATTTTTATGGTGTTTTGATATATTAATGCCAATTAACGTTAAAGTTTACAAGTATTGATTGATTGATTGATTGAGTGATTGGTTATTTTGTTTGCTTTTAGGTGTCGTCATGCGCCATTAACGTAATGAACAGACAGTGAACAAGCATACATTGTGCTTTAAAGTACTCTGTGCAACGTTAATAACTTACAATAAGAAAAAGTTTTATTATAACACATGGCGTTAGTACCAAATACAAGTGAGCAAGTTGGTTTACCACGTGGGTTAAATTTAAAATCAGAATATGATCGTTGGTTAACATTTGAATCCTGGCCTGTAGGCTTTTTGTCGACACATAAACTTGCAAAATCCGTTTTTTTTACTTGAACCGAGAAGATGTGGTGAGCTGTGTGTTTTGTCGTATTGAACTTTCACACTAGGAAGAAGGGGATGGTCCCTTTAGAGACCATTTGCGATGGTCTTCTTGTTGTCCTTACTAGCTTGGAAAACAAGTTGGTAACATACCTGTGTATTCATTTTACCGATTAAACAAGACCATTGGCCGCTACTTACGTTGCTGGATAACAAATTAATAAAAATAATAATGATGTATTACCAGCCGACAACGGTAGTGTCGATATATGTGGTCCATATGCCATAGACAGTGTTGAATTGGCATGTGCTTTTGAAAAATTGGGAGTTTGCAAGACTAAAGCACTAGCACACCCAGATTACAGCCCTGTTGAAAAACGTTTAGAATCTTATAAAAATGTTTGGCCATTAATATTAAAACACCTTACCAAACAGATAAGTGAAGCTGGATTTTTTTATACTGGTGAAGGGGATAAAACAATATATTTTTATTGTGGATTTGCTTTAAAGGATTGGCAAATTACTAATGACCCTTTTGTGCAACACGCCCGTTGGTTACCTAACTGTAAATACATGGTGTTGCTTAAAGGTCAGGAATTTGTGAACACTATTCGGAAAGAAAACGTGATTGCAGCACAAGACATAAAAGTGCCTTTAGAGTTAGAACATGTGGAGCAAATACATGAGGCTGAAAAAAAAAGACTTGTCTCACGAACAGATACAAAAGTATGACCAACAATTATGTAAAATGTGTTATCAAGATGAACTAGGTGTTGTATTTTTGCCTCGTGGACACATGCTAGCCTGTGTCAAGTTTGCATTAGAACTCAACACTTGTACTATATGCAGAAAAGCAGTATCTGCTACAGTTAGGGCATTTCTTGCATAAATAGTAAAATTTATCAGCCATGCATAGTGTAAAATCCCTAATTGCACAAAATTATTAAAGCTGTTTTAGGGTGTAATAGATATGCTCTTCTTTTGTTCATAGACTACTACAATGAATGTTTTCAATGATGTGGGTCAAGCACGTGGCTTAGAGACAAAGACGCTCAGCGAATTGCTAACGCATATTCCATTCCGCATTATCAAGATTCGGAAATTGAAAACAGCATATGGTGATCGTGTACTTTGTGTATGTGAAAACTTTGAGACATTTCTGCCTACACGGTTTAATGATATGTAGGAGAGTGTTTTTCATGAAGTCAATAATGCTGTACAACCTGTATACTTAATTTATGAAGGTTTTAAAAACAATAGGTGCATGGTTCGTTTTAATTAAATAAAAAAAACAAATGTCAAATAATAATTGAAGATATAAGTCATGACAATGGACTGAAAGAAAAATATGTGTATAGAATAATAATGTTTTAGTGTTTAGTATTGTATTAAAAAATATTATCATGAAACAAAAAAATGTATATAAAGTTTGTAAATAAATGAAAATAATGGTACAATGTTGTTTTATTTTCTATAGAAGTCAGAATATTTAACATTGCAGAGTATACATGATTATGACAATAAAAAGCACACTTAATACAAGTCTTTGCCTTTACGATAGTGTGTTATAGTTTTAAAAACAAAGCTTGTTGTAGATCTTTCTTCTTCCACGGTGAACAATAGGCATGAAAACGTTATTGTCTTGTTTTGGATCATTATCACTATCATAATCATAAGCAGCATGATCTATATCTCTATTATTATAATCACTATAATTATCCTCAACATTATCCTCAACATTACTAAAACCAGTTAAATATTCATTTTCCTATTCCTGTTCCTGTTCCTCTTCCTCTTCCTCTTCCTCTACAGTGTCCTCATGTAGAGTCTGCGTGGCTTTTGATAATGTTAAGGGTTTTTTTAACATTGAATTATTTTCAATAGAAGTATTGTTTTGTAGCACTTGCTTTTTAACATTTTCATGATTTTCTGTTGACAGCAACAGTGTTTGATGCAGTACACTACATTGATGATCACTGACACTTAAAACCTCACTATTTTTACTTTTTTTAGCTCAGTGCGACATTGTTTTGAACGTTGTTTTGAACAACGTCAAATAACAGTTCCATTTTTATTGGTTCGTTTCACAATATATGAATATCCTTTATAGAATGCATGAGGCTTTCCATACCTAGTCACAGATACTTCCATATCAACTGTCAAGCATAGACTAAGCTCTAGTAAAGACAACTTGGTAATAAGAACAATAGTTTAATGTGCGAGCATATATGGGTGCAAATGTGGGAGCAAAAAAAGTGGGAGCAAAAAGTGGGAGCAAAAATTGGGACAAAAAGTAGGAGCAAAATGTGGGAGCAAAAATTGAGAGCAAAAAGTGGGAGCAAAAAAAGGAGGAGCAAGTATGGGAGCAAATGTGAAAGCAAAAGTGGGAGCAAGTACGGGAGCATATGTCAAAGCAAAAGAGGGAGCAAAAAGTGAGAGAAAAAAGTGGGAGCAAAAAGTGTAAACAAAAGTGGGAGCAAATATGAGAGCAAATAAGTAGGAGCAAGTATGGGAGCAAATGTGAAAGCAAAAGTGGGAGCAAAAAGTGAAAGAAAAAAAGTGGGAGCAAATAGTGTAAGCAAAAGTGGGAGCTGTTATGAGAGCAAAAAAAAGTGTGAGCAAATATGGGAGCAAAAAGTGGGAGCAAAAAGAGGGAGTTAAAAGTGTAAGCAAAAGTGGGAGCAAAAATTGGGAGCAAAAAGTGGGAGCAAAAATTGGGAGCAAAAAGTGGGCTCAAAAGAAAGTAGGAGCAAGTATGAGAGCAAATGTGAAAGCAAAAGTGGGAGCAATTATGGGAGCAAATGTGGAAGCAAAAGTGGGAGCAAAATGTGAGGGAAAAAAGTGAGAGCAAAAAGTGTAAGCAAACGTGGGAGCAAATATGAGAGCAAAAAAGTAGGAGCAAGTATGGGAGCAAATGTGAAAGCAAAAGTGGGAGCAAAAAGTGAGAGAAAAAAAGTGGGAGCAAAAAGTGTAAGCAAAAGTGGGAGCAAATATGAGAGCAAAAAAAAAGTGAGAGCAAATATGGGAGCAAAAAGTGGGAGCAAAAAGTGTAAGCAAATGTGGGAGCAAACAAGTGTGAGCAAATATGGGAGCAGCAAGTGGGAGCAAATGTGAAAGCAAAAGTGGGAGCAAAAAGTGAGAGCAAAAAGAGCGAGCAAAAGTGAGTGCACAAAGTGGGAGAAAAAAGTGTGGGTAAAAAGTGGGGGCAAATGTAGTGTTTTACTAAAACAATCTCCCCTAACCTTACCTAACCTAACCTAACTTCACCTAACCTAACCTTCCAACTCTCAGATCAATAATTAAATTCTGGCCATAGTCGAGTTGGAACCCAAAACCTCTGGGATAACACCCAAGTATACTAGCCACTACACCGCGAGATGGGCAAATTATCATGCAACACAACACAAAAATAAAAGCTTCCTGTAGTGTAACTCATTGGCTGACAAACATAGTTGAGAATTCAAACCCAAGACCTCAGGACTTTTGTTTTGAACATTATCAGAAATATTATTCCATTTACATTTTGCTGTTCCTTATAGTTATAAGAGTTGGCATTAATATGGGAGCAAAAGTGAAAGCAAAAAGTGGGTGTAAGCATGGCTGGTTGTTGAGACTTTCATATCAACTAATACACATAAATTAAATTTTAGTAAAGTGACTTGGCTAATAATAATAATAATAATAATAACAGTTTTAAAAAATTCAAGGGGATTGATATTTTTCAGGGTGTAATTTCCAAAGTACTGTCAATAATAATAATTACATGAACAGATTCCAAGAACTCTAGAGTGCTTTTAACGTTAATGATTGGTTAGGAGTGAGATAGAGCTAGCTAACCTAAGTTAACCTCAGCTCACTAAACCTAACCTTGTCACATGACATGTTCTACAAGTATAGACTTGCTTTGAGACTGGCTATGACGTCACAGATGAATGGCGGTGGGAGGCTGGCAAAAAGGAAAATGTTTTTGTGTAACAAAAAGTCATGCCCAGCCTCCCACCGCCATTCATCTGTGACACTGCAACACTGTCTATGGCATATGGACCACATATATCGACACTACCGTTGTTGGCTGGTAATACATCATTAATATTATTATTTATTTGTGATTCAGCAACGTAAGTAGCGGCCAATGGTGTTGTGGTTCGGTGAAATGAATACACAGGTATGTTACCCATTTGTTTTCCAAGCATGTAAGGACAACAAGGAGACCATCGCAAATGGTCTCTAAAGGGATCATCCCCTTCTTCCCAGTGTGAAAGTTCATTACGACAAAACACACAGCGCACCACATCTTCTCGGTTCAAGTTAAAAGAAAAGGCTTTTGCAAGTTTTTGTGTCGACAAAAAGCCTACAGGCCAGGATTCAAATGTTAACCAGCGATCATGTTCTGATTTTAAATTTAACCCACGTGGTAAACCAACTTGCTCACTTGTTGTATTTGGTACTAATGACATGTGTTATAATAAAACGTTTTCTTGTTGTAAGTTATTAACGTTGCACAGAGTACTTTAAAGCACAATGTATGCTTGTTCACTGTCTGTTCATTACGTTAATGGCGCATGACGACACCTAAAAGCAAACAAAATAACCAATCACTCAATCAATCAATCAATCAATCAATCAATACTTGTAAATAAAACTTTAACGTTAATTGGCATTAATATATCAAAACACCATAAAAATTATAATAAACTGTATGTCGGCACTAACAGTAACCCATGTACTTATTTTCTTTTTATAAAGCAGCAGTCATTTACATTCCCCTTTAACCAATACATAAACAAAAAATAATAATGTCATGTCATCTTGTTCAGATTATCATTTACAAACCTGTTGTAACGTGTTTTTCGAGGGGATTTTATGCCACTGTTATAAGTCAGTAGGAAGCCATTCTATATTTATTTACGCGGCAAATTGTTCAGCCAAGAGAAGTTTTCATGTTAATTTATTATTATTATTAACTTATTATTTTTATTAAGGTATTTTTTGGAGCATTTTTATAAAATCATAATCATACAGATAGGTTTTCTATGTCATAGAAAACACTATCAAGCAAATTATTACGAACAACATTATCGTAGAAAATTATATGATTACGAAATTTTACGGAGTTTGGTCAGTTAGGGTATTATGAGAGAGATGAGTCACTGGGAATTCGGCTACAGTCTTATTCTTGTCAAGAAGCATGACGCAAGCCTGGGTTGCTGCTTCAAGAAAAGGCGAAATAGTCTGGAACGGTAATCGACATCATCCTCGCGCCGAGTGTAATGACCCTGAGGAGGGGGGTAGCGCGTGGTGGCTCAGCCAATCAGAGGAGAGCGGGCGAGAAGAAGCCGGGTCCAGAGAGGGGAGGCGACGAGTGCGTATATGGTTTGCGCGCCGTGGAGGCTAGACGACTATCTTTGTGAAACTTAACCAGTGTGGTTGTACGTGTGATTGGCTCCGATGTTCGGACCATAAAGTTATCAGATCTACAAGTATCTCATCAACTAACGAAGAAGATGACGACGTCCAGGAGACTGTGGGAAGCTCTCTTCAACATCCAGTACGAGGGAAATGCTTCGGCAATTTCCAGTGGTAAGCGCGAATTACTCAGAACTACGTAATCTCTCGTCTTTTTTTTTTCATTTTCAGTATTTCAGTAACTTCATAGCTTGGGAATAAGAGTAAAATCAGTAATTTATCCGACTCCGTTTTCACGTAATTTTCTAGCGGTAATATTCAAATCGCAACGCTCCAATTTAATTTCAGAATATATTATTATTACTATTAATTTTGCCATACTTGTTTTATATAATAAATTCATTTCTTTTAACCATGCAATCTTTGCTTTCAGTAGGTAGCATTAGATTAAGACTAATTCCTTCTCCTGATACAATTGTTTGTTGGGTTAATGATCAAATCATACCACGATCTGAGTGAATAGATTCTTGAAGGTGTTCTACCAGAGCTAGGTTTAAGGAGATTAGATATCTAACATCTAACCTCCTTGACTTTAATAGTCAAGGAACAACTAAACTCGACATGCAAGCTACCCTCTGTGTATCAAATAATAAAACTTGCACCCGGCACCCGAGGCCATACGATAGTAATATTATTATTAATATATTAATATTATTATTATTATTATTATTATTATTATTATTATTATTATTATAGGGAAAGACATGTCAGTTAAATTTTAATTTTTGTTTTTTACAAAATCCAATATGGCCTTGTACTTTCCCGGTAAACAACCAATATGGTCTTGTACCGGTTGCCAATACATAGTCATTAATCAAGAAAGCAATCATCGTCCTAGTCATATACAGGTAATGAATTTTTTTGTCTACGAGTTTTCAGTAGTGGTAAAATGGAATAACATTTTATGTTAGGCTTACCTGAGTTTTAAATAGTTCACTGCCTGGAAACATTGGTTGCACTTCACTGCGTCTCAGGTTTTCAGCGACTTCTACGGCGGTAAGGCTTTTCTTTCCAAGTTTCTAAAACTAAAATAAACCCTCATAAATACCTAAATTCAGGTTAGTACATGCATTTCATAAAATAAAATATGAAACAAAAAAATGAAACAAGTTAGTTTTAAAAAATAATTCCACCTTCACTTGCAGTGGCTTGTTGTTGTTTCCTTCTAGTGGGCTGAAAAGTAAACTGGTTTGTTGTATCTCAGACATGTAAGGTATACCAGTTATCTGCAAACAAATAAATTAAAAAATCAATAATTACCTAATCAATAACTACAAATTTAAGGTTCATTAGCATGACATGATTAAAATAATCATTCATAGGTACTTACCAAAAAATAAAAAGGTTTTTTCTTCCACAGCTCTACTGTATAACCGTGTGCTAAAATGGCAAGAGCATGACTAACGCAATCGTTATCAGTTAGCCTAGCAACAGAAAAAGTTGTATTTTCTCAGCGTTTTGACCTTGAATGGTTCTCTGTCTCTCTCTCGCACGTGTTCCCACGCCTCTTCACATTCCTCAATCTGAATAAGATTCGTGTACCTTATACTAGTTTCATGTTTTTAATAAGGAAACAAAATGGCGGTCTCTGCTTAAACAGCACACCTGCTAGCCACCACGAGGCAAGTAAGCTGATATCACACTTCCTGCTGACGTAGACATTCCTACCTCGTCAGCACCAGCAACAGCTCTCACGAGTCCTCTGGCTAGGTACAATATTCAGTCACCAGTGAGCTGGACTGTGTGCGTGTTAGCATTCAAAACATGTGTGTGTGTCTTATTATTATTATTATTATTATTATTATTATTATTATTATTATTATTATTATTATTATTAAACATTTTACTGTAATAATAATTACTAGCAAGCGGCCATCCTCAATACATGATCATGTTAACCACATACTTTCACATGACTTTACCCAGTTCAATATTTAGTTTATAACATTTCAGGCCAATGACCTTACCGTTTTGGCTCTTTGCGTACATGCACATGACTTGGTCGAGCAAATGTTATAGGTTTCCATATTCTAAAACCATTTACAGTGCCAGACAGCAGTCTCGCTTATCACCGTTTACAAGCATGTTAATGATTCCCTTCAGGGGTTAAAAATTCCTAGCACACTTAACACATTTTCAAATATTTGCCTCTATCCGTCATAGGAAATGTCACAAAACCAACCGTCATAAGCTGCCCCCGCCATCCCACCAAAATAGCTATTCATTTCTTCCGGGCACGGTCACCGAGATCGCCAACGTCTAACAATCACTTGGTCATATGCTACAACCGTCTGTTGTGTCAGAAAGCGATCTCGCTCATTACCGTTAACTAAAACGTTAAAGATCCCCTTCAGGGGTAAAAATCTTAGCATGCTTGTCACATTTCAAAATATTCGCCTTCATTCATTCGTCATAGGAAAAAATATCAAAAAGCAACCCCTCGTTTTGCCATACATCGCCCCCGTCGAAATAGCCATTTCCAGGATCCACCATGGCCAATGATAGCCTCCTTGTAACATACGTCAAGCGCTGCCGGCTCTCTGTCTACAAACACGCTTTTATTTAAAAAATAATAAAAAAATGACTAGTGTTTTTTGTCCTAGAGAGTTGACATTTATTTTCTTGGTAGAGGGGGTAGGGATCTTTCATTTATGTCAAACAAACTTATTTGTCAACGTATTAGTTTCCAAAATATTAAAATTCGAAATTTCAGTGTTTTCAAAAAATCGCAAAAAATAAAAAAGTTTTGTTATAAAAAATAAAGGTCATAGAGACCATTGGTTTGAACTAAGGCACAACGTTCTATCATGTTTGGTTTTCAAACTATCGCCTACTTCCAAAAAAAAAATTTTTTTTCAAAAATATAACGAGTGGCCTATAGGAAGGAGGACATCAGCCCGAGTCCAACGACACCTAATTTATTAAAATCCGACCATCTCTTCACCAATAATCACCAATGTTCGCGAGAAAGTAAGCAATCATTTTGTTTTTCCTCCTACACCCTTGAAACTTGCTGCCCCCCCTAGAGGGCATACCCACCTTTCATTAACGTCAAACAATTTTTTTTTTCAATTCACCGTTTCCAAAATAGTGCCAATCCAAAAAACAAAAATTTTAATTTTTTTTAAATACCAACACACATGCTTACCCAAGAGAACGTCATTCCAACGCCAACAATACCTCGTTCGTTAATATCCAACTATGCGTTCGGGAGATATCGGCAAAGTTCGTAGGAAAGTAGGCTGGGAAGCAGAACGCCCCATCTAGCACTACTGCACAGTTTTAGTCCTAGAGGCTTGAAATTTATTTTGCCGGTAGAGGGGGTCAGGGCCATTTATTTATGTCAAACAATTTTTTTGTAAACTATTTAGTTTCCAATATATAAGAATTTCAAAATTACACTTTTTTTTCAAAAAACATTAAAAAAAATAAAAATTACTATAAAAAATAAAGGACATAAAGATCGTTCGTTTAAGCTATGGCACAACGTTCTATCATGTTTGGTTTTTTAACTATCGTCTATTTTCAAAAACAAAAATTTTCAAAAATTTTGAAAAAAAAATAACGAGTGGTCCATAGCAAATCCCCCGTCAGCTCGAGTCCAACGACACCTCATTCGTGAATCTCCGACCACGGGTTCGGGAGTTATCGGCTCGCATTGGGAGTAGTGGTGGGGGCAGAACACTCACTGCTCCCCTACTACAAACTATGAGTTGAAGTGTTCTCCGTACACTAAATTCTCAAAAATATTCATTTATCTCTAAAGAATCGTGAACAAATCTTAAACAAATACTGAATTGTTCCAGTGTTGATACATCTGTGGTTTCATCCCCTAGTATAGAAAAAAATTGCAAATTTAATATCTGCGATCAATTTCCCAAGTAAGGTGTGATAAAAATGGATAGCAATTCATTTTGTATATCGTGAGACCACTACTTATACGGATCACTTTGCATCGTCACTCTTAAGTTGTATCGAACTTAAAAATAACTTTTGTCATCTGTGTGTTTACAGATTAAAATTCCATGTATTGTCACGAAAAGTAACGTAGTGATTAATTTGAGTAGGCAGGCGTAATTTTCCTTCATGGTTTTCAGTTTTTCATTTGTAAGCAGAGAACTAACCTTTCAGTGTTGTTTTAGACAAGTACACATTACTACTGCTATTTGCCTGTGGAAGGCCGCCTTCTGATGTATTATCAGTTTTTCAACCCTTTTTTTTTCAGTTTCGTAAACCTGACTCTATGAATGTCGTTTCAATCTTATGAGGAAATTTAAGTCGCTTCTCTATGTACTGTACCCATATGATGTTTTATGGAGAACGTGTGTTCGTATTCCACCAGCTCACGGTCTTTCGGGGGTGAAGCGTTCATCCCACTTTATGACCATAGGTTCAGGATTTGAATACTATCAGGTATCAACTCTACAATGAAAACACGCTCTCCTACAAAAATGAATTTAATTTGAGCTAAATCATGGCATAAAACAAACAAAGGAACATTTACATTTACAAAATAGCAAAGCAACAACAAAGTTGAGCAATCAGATGATCAAATCTAAAAATCAATCCTAAAACTGGTTATTATCTGTGCTCCACATTGCTGGTCACTCTAATTCACAGATTAGATTATATCCAGCTCGCATGGTTCCAATAACCATCCACTGCTAATTATTCAAATCATTTAAATAATGTGAGACCTTCAATTGATGCCTCACTGCATCCACCACTAACTTGATCTCACTTAGGAATGCTCCTACAATCACTCATTCCCATTTATCTTTATTATTAAGTGTTCACAATTTCACTTAGTTCACTTCACATTTCAATCTCCAACTGAGTCCATGTTAATTATTATTTAATGACAAACAACACTTGCTTCTGCAATTACGTTATATTTAAATACAACTTGACTATAATTATTCAGTACTATCAACAAAGCAAGTGGATCATTTATATTTCGCAGAATTATCTTAAAAATGCATACAATTTGACGTGGTTCCGTCATCCTTCTTTGCCTTTACAAAACGCTTTACATGAGCAACGTACTAATATTTCAAACCATACTGAATTCCAACTCCATCATACGCCTTCTGATCCGGTCAAATCAAGCCATTACAATTGTTATCTTTGTGGAATGCCATCAGACATGGGGTTATCCCTTTGATCTGTGCTTATTGGGATGTGCAAAAGTTATTATTATTATTATTTTATAACTGGACCAAATATTAAGACATCCTCGAGATTTTCGAGATTATAACTCTTTAATACACATACAATGGATTCTTACTTCCATAACATTCAAATTCTAATTACTTCAGGGCAAAAACTCTTCATTACCACTATCTTTAGGTAAGGTCTCAGGTCAGCCTGACTCTCTCTTCGTTTTACGATGGGCCCTTGGTCCGGCCCTCAACAAACATGGATGACACATATCTTCAGCTGTCACTCAGTGCCTTCCTGATGCGATACTTAGGGCGACCTTCGGGTCTCACGACAACAGTGTGTTACAATGATCAAAGTTACTCCCTTGGCATAATTTTTCAGGCTAACTGCTCTTACTGTTTTACATTAGGAAGACGGAAGGATTTAATCATTCAAATTCCCTATCATTTAGGATTCAATAACTGGCCTACACGGCTCATCTACATATCTCATCAGAGGAAATAGTTTCAAATAGTCGTGAAGTCCTGGGGATTATAGGTAGCTAACGTTTACATGGGGTAGGGTGTCTCATGTTTGCCCATCCGCACAACTATTATCACACTCCCTTGTGATTACACAATTACACAGCTGGCTTAGGGTGGCTTTTAATCCAAATACCTAGCCGCTCGATGATGCTGGTCTGGGAGAGGCTCTTACCAACCGTTCTAATACCATAAATAGGATGCTCCATGGCAAAATCCTCGAAGAATTATACTCGATGCTTAGCTCGCCTGATATCCTGACTACCACGCTACTGAACTGTTCCTCGCATATGTAATGTAAAAGATCTGGCTGCTATCTTTACATTGCTGGTATCAGCAGCACTTCCAAGTTTTCTATTAAATTCTTCCGCTCCTAATAAATTCATTTATTTGCCTCTCATACACTGTCGCCCTATTACTCATACATTAATACGTTGCTTAATTATCTTAAAAATCTCAGTTAGCTCCAATTAGCTTTATAAAACTGGTGGCTTATTTATTACGGCCCTTCTTAACATAAAATCACTGTTTCAATTACTGCAGATATTACATTCAACATGTCTACAAAAATACCCTGATTCTTAAATCTTTACAAACCTCACTTACATGCACATTAACTTGTCATTCATTTGACTTGACACAATATAACGTTATTTACCGTTATCATTCTGAACATTCATGTTCGCTATTGACTTTGACCGTTCAATCATCTTGACATTCACGTTTACTTTTATCATAGACTTAACTTTACTCATTACTTGACGTAAATCAATCATAAATTGCAACAACAACAACAATGCAAAGGGCTACAAATTATCCCTTCATTTATTCACTATATCTGGCATATTAGCACATTATAGATTGGCGTATGGTGAGTCCTACTGTTACATAATAATCATGATTCAGTACTTACTCATGCCTCAGGTGGCCTGGTCCAATGGTACATCCTTTTGCCCACCATCGTTGCATTTAGCACTCCATTTTCAATTTTATTTCATACATATTATGTGGATCCTTCAACTCTGATTCCACTTTATACTTACACTTTAGTGTAAGGCTTACACTTCACTTTTCAACACTTTGACAATTCAATACACTTGAAAATACATATAACACTAAAACACTTGATTATTTACTCAATGCCTCACGGGCTATCCACATTGCGAAACTTCAGACTTGCAGGTATCTGTCGCGTTGAGCTTCTATTCCCGATTCGACTCCTGACCTTCCTGAATCGACAGTCTCTCGCAATCTGCATACAGATCTTCTAATAAGTCTGATTACGGCAATCCCCTCGCAATCCGTTGTCCTGCTCTAGTGCAACTGCTCACAGTTCCTAGGTGCATATTCCACCTCTGACTATAAAAACTTATCAAGTTCAGCCTCGTAAGTCTCTAGACTTGAACTACTGTTTGTGCTAATTACAATGATTACACGCATAATATATCGCACTGGCGATCTGGCGTTTACTTATTTCACCTTTATCAATTACTTGATTGTTCATGACCGTGGTTACCACTCGCGCCTTTGGAATTGACTGCGTAACATTTAAAAATGTAAACCACATCATTATTACTTGTTTTGTCACGAAACATGTGATTACTGATTTTTTAGCTTCGCGACCTATCGCGCCTTGTACATTGGTACATTACAATACTTTAACTATCACACGCTTTATTTTAATGATAAAGTCCTTGTGCGCGCGCGTCAATCTGCCGCCCGACGGGACATAGTCTCGCCCGTGGTCGTCTTTGAACTGATACAGAAGGCTGGCGTTCCCTGCCTCTTCTGGCTTATAAAGAATCTGGACCAGAAACTAGTTCCATTCTCCCTTCGGAGCTTCCTTTTCCATAATATCACCTCAATCGGCTGGGTAATGCTCTCATATGGTGTATCCTGACGTGCAAGTTCCAGTTCTGAGGCTCCTTCCTTGATTCGATCGGCTTATTAATTGATATAAATGTATTCCTCTTCGGCGTACCCACGCTATCTGTGGGGTAATCCCCGAGATTCTTCCGCTGATCTCCTTAAAGATGCTCTTCCGCCCAACTTGGTGTACCGGCTTCGATTTAGATGGTTGACTTCTTGTAAATTACCTCTCCGACTTAACATGCCCTATGGTGTAACTACCATCTTGATTGATTACCTCGTTCCCGAGTAATCAACGAATCAATCTTTCGGCTTCCCCTTTCACTGCACACTTCCTATGTCTGCGAGTAGGTCTCCGTGTCATACATGTGGTTTCACGAGCAAGGGACGCTCAGAATGAGTTCCAACTTGAGTGACACGTCGCCAGTCTGGAACGCCCATCCAACTGGACTCATTAGTCTCCTGTCATTCTCTGTGAGTTTCAGGACTTTTGACTTGAAAATCTGTATGTTCCTCTACAAACCATACAGTATTCCTTCAATAATTCCATTATTATTCAACTTATGCAGTCAGGATGTAGGTTGAATTACTCCTATAATCTTCCTCTGCCTATATTTCCTGGGTTTCCTTTTTTTTAAGATTCCTGGCTCCAGAATCAAGACAACATTTAACCTGCGAGGACGCGTGGGTATTTTTTTACCCATGAAAAATGAATTTTTAATAAGTCCATTCATAATTTGACTTCTACCTCTCGCTACTTTATAATATGTTGTGATTGCATTCCATTTCTCTGAGTTCATTATTGTAACGAACCGTGAATGTGTGTGAACATTATTATTACGTCGATTGTTGAACATGATAGCAGGCTATCAGTGGTGTTTAAAGTCTAATATTTTTAAAGCTGTTGTCTTGTAGTTCCCAAAACAGATAGATTCTTAATAAAGGAAAGTGTTGAAACTGAAGATGTTCGTGCCGGGGTGATCAGAAAGGTGAACCAAAGTGCATTAGTGGAAACGTGCGTAGTAGTTTGCGTTATTTGTCCAAAAAAAATCCATCGAAACAAGGGTAAAGGGCGTAGTTTTCAGTAATTCTGAAGTACGCAGTAGTAGTCAATATCAGATTTCCAGTATAAATTAGCTACTGAGCTATTACTGAGTGCACTTATGTGTATATGTTTAAACGTGAAGTGTTGTCACGATTCTAAATACTAGAAGGCTAGTATAAAGATTATGTGTCCAACATTTAAACAAAACTAGCATTGTAACAATTAATCGAAAATGGATTGTTAAAATAGTAACATTGGTTTCAGAAGAAAGTTCTAATTTGAAAGACGTGTAATAATATTTGTATAACCTTGTAATAATAATAACTGCAAGTTTAACGGATATTAATCTGAATATTTGTGAAAGATTTCAAATGTTATTAACATTATATGCAACGACAATACGTTCGATCAACTTTATTGTTCGTCGAATAAGACAGAAAATGAACGTATTAAAAGTCACTAGAATACTTATTGATGGAGTTAAATAATACACGAGTAATTCGCCCACGAATTAAATTGTAAAAATGTATATATTGCTACAAACTTATTAGGGTTGTTTAATATTTGTGAAACAGGGTATATGAACATGTGTAACTTTATAATAATTATTTTAACTTCGTTGAAGAAGCTATAGTTTTGGATAGCATATTTAGCACAATTTAAAGCTAATGTCGCTTTAGACATTAACACGCTTCAGTGGAGGCAAACATATTTTGTTCAGTGGAGAGGAATTCCACGTCGCAGCAGTTATTGGTTAATAAACTGTTGAACCTTTTTAAATTTCTTCGGTTGACTTGGTGATTTATATTAAAAACTAGGATGTGCTACGAGGACCAGTGGGTCAGTTTATAGAATGCTTAGCCTTATGCCCGAGATCAATTTAATTGTTTTTAAGAGTCTTGCTAGTTCAATTTGGAGATATTTTTCGTTTTTATTTCGGCGACCACTGATATCTTCTTAACACATTCTTTAATATTGAGGTATCCTTATCCCTGGTTGATCCTAATTGGTAGAGTTTTGGGGATTATTTCAGCCGGGTACTTCCAGATTCTACGATCCAGCTGTTCCATCGGATTTCAACAGGTAAGACCACGTGGATTCGGGTACAGTACTGTGCCCGTAATTACCTACCATTACCTGCTGCATCCCACGAAGACTGCCGGATCGTAGAACCTGAAGATCCCCGGCTAGAAAAACCTCCAGGTCCGACTCACAGATGAAGGGGATAATAGGGCACAAATACACCTAACAAGGGAGCATTACGAAAACCTTGGCCACAAAAGCAAAAGAAGCTCAGAGAACATGAAATTCCCATGAAGGAACACCTCGGAGGCGTAGAATACCTCCAAATACCCAGCAATGGCCTTCCTAATACACCCTTCCACCACCTCTCTAAAAGATCACGCCATTTATACTGTTAACTAAAAATATTTATTCAGAAAAGGTGAACAATAAACAAAACAAAATCAGCCTTCAAAAGAAGCTCAAAAACACCCTTCCCAATGGGTGACCAAATTCAATAAGGAATTATATTGGTTTTGTCGCACTCCCTAACACATATTATAAGTCATTCGCCAAAGTGTAATATATGCAAGATATTAAATCGTTAAAATTTCAGCTATATACAACAGTTATAATTAACATTACTGCATCTCGTATGCATTTTCATCATATTGACCATATGTTAATATTTTCAAGTCAGTGTTCTCTTGGACATCATTACTTTCTCAACGACTTGTTTTCATTTCTTTAACTTGGCTTGTTGCAACCTAACAATTCGGTTTAAATTCATGTTATATTGTTTCAAATTTGTCGTAGTGATATTTAAATTCAACAAGTGATAAAGCTAATTGAAAGTTTTAAATAACTCATCCATGTAAATTATTTCAATCATAATCAATTAATTAATGATGTAGGCATATATATATATCAATTTAAGATAATCCATCCATCTGGAATAATTTCAACATAATTTAATGCTTGGAGTGAGTATAGCTGTGAGGTATAACAAATCCGTGACCAAACAGCTGATCTAACATACTACCACAATGATCTATCAAACAAATTACTCGACGACGTATATTTTCAGAAAAAACTCAAATACTTGGCTCTCAATAGCTCAATTCCAACAATAAATCCACCATGATACAAATTCATTTCTAACATCCATAATAATAAACTTGGCAATACCCGCTGGTATGCAGAATCATACTGTACACCTAAAAATGGTGACCTCCTACTCTATATTACAATTAATAACTTCTAAGCCTCATATTTATACCGCACATACTGAAATTCGCTCTCCCTATTTGAATCGGAGTTCATTAACTTTGTTGAAATCTACTCAAAATGGTATACAAATATCTTTACTGTGTTAAAGTCTTGCCTCACAATATTTAATTTTATGATATATTCTATTATTTATTTATGTAGACTTTCTTAAATTCTCTTCTGAGAAATTGCGTATAAAAGATATTTGCTGCTCGTCAAAATCTCTTTAATCAACTGAGAAAATAGATAAGAATAATTATAATGTCATTAAATCTTAAGTCACGATACTGCACACAAAATTTGTGGCTTACTCAAAAAGAAAAATTTATCCAATCAAAATATAGTTCAACACTCATTCAGATGGACTCAATATGCCCAACAATGCCCCCTACGCCATGAATCTTAGGTAACACAATTAAGTTAATTCTAAATGATTCATTAGGGCACACTGTAAACATATCTTGCCCCTCGGAAATTAAGTGAAGTCCCTACACAAATAACTGAACAAATACCTAGTAAGACCTATCTTAAGAAACACCCTGTATCGAAACGATCAAAGAAAAATTCATTAATAGTGTGCTCATTCAAATACTGAATTATTTCAATGTCAGCGCAGAGTGCATGTAAAATAAATCACTCTATTCGGCTATATAAAAATGTATAGTCCAGTCATAACTTATCAACACGTGTGAACACACAAAATAGTTCCACAAATGATTGGAAATAAACTATCTTCCCCTATAGAGTCCTCATCTCGACAATGAAAGTAAGCAAATACTACCACTAATTAATCCAAAAATAATTGTCACAGATTTAAACAATTTGATGCATTTATTTAATGTAAATCAAAATCCGGGTATGCAAAAGTCAGAAGTGACAAAATGTCGAATCTAGACTCCTGTCTTACCATACTACAAAACAAAACTAACTAGGACATACTAGGAAATACTTCTACGGTACTACTGAAAATATTGGATGCCTTCTACCTTGAGCCACGTTCTGTTGTGATATAAGAAGGATATAGCCAAGTGCCATGGTAAAGATCCTCGACCTCCTCCAAGACACAAACTCTATACTCCAGTGGTCTCGGGACTCGAACCAGGAACACGAATACTTCCATGTCCCCTTACGTCATGTCGACTATATGCCACTGTCGTGTGATAGTACTCCGACTAACGAACATGAACACGCATCTCTCGGTTGAAAAGTAACCGTCTGCAGCAGTATGCAAGCATTTACTTTGAACCATATGTAATACTTATCTCAATCGGATATTCGTAATACATTTTCACAGTGTTAAATGGCATGGGACAGAAAATTCTGTCTTCGGACCACATGTTGTGATATGGCTAACCTGAGAAGTCTATATTGCAATGTAAATGTAGTGCCTGCGTCACTGGCTTAGCCTTACATGACTAAACACTTATTAAAGTCTTTAAGCGTTCCCCCGGATGTCTGAATAACCAACATCTTGTACGGGAAAGAATGTTCCTCCTGCAAATGAACTATGCAAGTGTTACTGCTCGTGTTAATGTCCCACTGAACTAGAGTATAATGAAACACTGTTCTCGCTCGGGCGAATTGCTCACAATAGCTGCTATCGACACACGTTCTACTGCAGCTGAAAGTAACCTTCCGCTTATAGATAAAATGTGAACTGTTCCTGCTCATTTGTATATAACGGAGCCTTGCGTGAAATATGAAGTTGCTTGGACTCCATATTCATGTGCTAAGAATACACAGTTTATGAGTTGTTTCACCGTATATGAATTCACGGTTCGCTTTGAAAAAACTTCCCGGAACACGACGTTACGATAATTACACGCATGTATTCCACCTTTTGTTTCACTTTGAATTCATATTACAATCTGATCTCTCCGCACAGGTTGCATCGCGCATCGGATCTGATCCCCCCCAATCGGGTATCTTGGTTCGACTTCGCTCTCTGCTAGGGCGCAGTATAAACGTTGTTCCTATATTACAGGCTTATTTATAATGACATAAATACATATATATATACATTCAAGCATTCTGACCTGTTATTTAGACTCAATCCTACGGCAAAATTTAATGTTCAATTCATTTTATTTATACGGGTGTCGAGATTTCTTTGACGTCACAAAGATCACATGTTGCTTTAATGACTCCATTCTTTTTCTGTTACGTTCTTCGAGCAGTCTCCTCCATCCTCGGCTGCCTTCGGCTGTAAGCCACTTACATAGCGGTAAACACCACATGTTCCTGCGCCGAGCATCGTTCTAAGTTTGTCACCTAGTGGTGCGCGAGCTATGAAATAAATGGTACAGTACCTATCTTAAAGCCTCGGCCGATTCCTTCCCCATCCTCACCTTAATTACAAATAAACACACTAATACGGCCATCACAACAACACAGGTTATTAGACAAATTTCCCACACTCGCCCAAGTATACGGGGCTAAATGACCACGATGACTAAATCCCTCAAATGATGCAACAACTCTTCTCCTATCTTAGCGGGAAGCGCTGCTCTTTGGGTGAAATTGTACCCACCTTTGCTGTGCAATGTTCATTTAATTATTCCCCCTTATTTATTCTCTCTTCCTACTGTAATATTTCTGCTACCGGATGCACCCGCACTGTGTTTGTATATCTCTTTCTCCTAGCTTGCTCTCGCACTCACTCCCTTGGACACCTACTGTAATCTTTGTGTTGTCATCAGTTGAACTTGTCAGACTAAAATCATTTACATTGTTAGGGGCTAATAAGCTAGATCTTATAGGAGGCCTCTTAAAACAACTTATCATCATCATCTAATGGGGCAAGATGGCCATGATATCCTTAGCCTATAAATCAGTGGCTCTGCACCCGTAGAAGTCTGCGGGCCACTCAGCCTGAAATTGCATCATGTAGGGACCCCCCTCCCCCAATACACTTTATCAGTTGTAACCCTTCCTCAATAACACTTATTTTAAAGATATTTCAATTCAAAACCTGATAGTCATCGTTGCGAATACATTCGGACGATTCTCGTTCAACGCACATCGTTGTTGAATTCCCCATTTATTGGCCAATGTTCTTATATGTGCTGGTGGACCATTTTCTTCCGCGGACCACTCCCGAGGTGCTCACGGACCCCCTGCGGTCCGCGAACCACCGGTTAAGAACCAGTGATCTACGCGGTCTGTATTCGATAATGAAGATGTCAGCAATAATAAGAATAATCAATTTTTACAACGTTTTGAACAAAATGTTTGCAGAATTTGAATACAGAGGCGGTTTATTTCATTGGTTTAACGAGAGGCCTAAGTCTAACCAGAGGTAGGATTAACTGGGCAGCAAGAGTACCAACGAGGTACACTGTTCATGTCATATAGGATGCACTTATTGATCGACGTCTCAAACATGCGCACTGTGATTTTCATTTCCAACGATATTAAATGTGAAATTTCGGGCAAATATACTTATTTATCCTATCGTATTCTTCTAGCAAAACATGTTTCCGTAATTTAAACTCTTCGTGTACAACGACGTTTCCAGCCTATTCAGAACCGAATGGAATACGACCTAAAACAAGCCAGAATGAATTACTTGACAATACAAGTGTTTGTTCTTGCATATGTCACGCCCATGGAACGTATATTTTCTTATGAAATTGGGAGGAACATTGACGTACTGCGCCCGAATTCTCTAATCACCACCACTATCCACTAAGATGGAAATGATTGCAGGGACGTTGATACCCAGCTCAATTAACCCACCGTTCACTACTAGCTGAAGAATTGGGAAATCGTAGTCACATACAGATCATAAGATAGTACTACTAACTAGTTAAATACAATATCTAACATTTTAAGATTAATGGCAATACGAGAAACTCGGATTTCGAGGGTGATAAGGTAACAATAACTGTAGTGGGCGCCTGTATCTAACCAGTAGTACCATCCTACGCTGATTATTAAATGAGTAGACGTTCAGCTTCTAGAAAAATATAGACAAGCAATCTAAAACAGTGCCTGTGTCGATTTATTATCTTGGACAATACACGTATGTCCCTCACACACACATAATAAAAGCTGTGTCCATCTGACACCCAAACAAAATCAAAATCATTTGATAAAACCCTATCTATCCATAAAAATGATAAATGAGGAATTCGGCACTCCACTGAGCCCTCCTTCTCTCAACATGAAACGGTACATGAGAATTGTGCATCGTAAAAATATTTTAATATTGAAAAACTTTTCAAACATACTGTAGTTCCTCTGAACTAAGATCAAATTACGAAAATTATTAAACGTCGGCATCTAAAAATATATCCCTGCTCTATACATCGCGTTTCATTAAGTCGAACCGTGGTTCCAGATCTAAATTGAATGTTGCAAAAATATTTACACTAGATATTTACATGTATATACAATATCGCGACCAGCACGCTCTTTCTCTACTTAACTGCTGTAAATCTTAAAAGATTTCCCTTCCGTAATCACTTTCTTTAACTATATCACCAATACCTTCTGGGTTTATGAAGTATTAACATTCTTGTCGTGGCCAATAGAACATAGGTAACAAACGTTTATGTTAATTACTGCTCAAAAACTACACAATTATTTAATAAATTCCGATAGTGATGAATATCAATGCCAGACTCTCAGTTACAAATTGTTAACGTTAGCAAAAATAGGTGCGTGGCATTTATCTTCAGTCCATACCTTCGTCTTCAAACTCACACAAATAATCAACTACTTCTTTAACATCCTGTACAGAATGTTGCTTCACTGCAATAAAAAGGACCTCTCACACACTCTGTGAACAAACTCTAAGAACGTCTTCAATTCGTCTCCCCTATTAACAATACACAAACTTTCTATATGACGATGCACGGTATCTCCAAATATTTTAAACCATTTCAATACATTCTACCTAATGTAAGAAAATCAGTAACACTGTTCAATACTCACTAATTGTGAAGTATCTTTCAAGTCACAATTCATCATAAAGCTTCTATCGCTTATACAATAAATTCCTCGTGCCTTATATTTTCTCTCACGTTCTGTTCACAAACCTTAAATAATTCTGTACGACTTCTTATATACCTTGTGGTTCCAATTACTTTCTCACTTTCATCAATTCAAATCTTAACTTCCGTTGGACTGTTAACGTAAATTTTTGAATTTTAATCTGCATTCATTCGCTTTAAAATACAAATAAAATCATAGCCTCCCTTTCTTGATTAATAAAAATATGAATATAATTCATACAAGTCCATCTTGACTTATTTCCGATAATAGGTAGATTTACAACATCTCACCTCGTCATTCATTCTTTTCTCCATTACAAATAATGCTGTTTTAGTCTTATGAAATTTCCACATTCTATTCTTTTAAGCGTTTATTACAATATTGAATTTGTCAACTGTTAATCGTTTATTATCCTTCTTCATAGCTTTCTCTAATTATGCATATAACCATTAAAATGTCTCAACAATGAACTTTTCAAGTTCTCATCATAAAATAATTTATTAACAATGTTTATTAAAAAGCTTAATAACGCTCTAGTTATTTTCCATGTTAGTTTTTTTACATTTATAAATGTTCCCTGAATATTATTCATATCTGCTTATTTTATTTCTGTACTCAACAATGACGAGTAATATTTCAGTATAGTTCACAATAACTATCTGATTTAATAATGTAGTTATGATGTTGCATTTATTAATATTTTCCATTAAAAATACATAATATCCCTTACAAAGCATTTCTGACGAAATATATCGAAGCATTAATTACACGAAGTAATTCTGAGTGTATTCGAAGCTTTCGAAACATTTTAAATATTCGAAACATTTAAACTTTCGAAACATTTTAAACTTTCGAAACATTCTAAACTTTCATATAAAACAGATTTATTTAGAATCGCAAGTTTACTAAACTGAATTTCCAAATTCTAAAACAAGAATTCTATAACTTAACTCTTCAAAATGTCAAAATCGAAACTCGCTGACGAAAAATACGAATCTGTCTAAAATTTACATGAAAATGGCAATACAATAACATGGGTTATGAATAATAATCTCTACACAAAATATATATGTTGGTCAACACTGAATCACTCTCAATACATAGCTAACTACTGAAAATGAACAATAAGAAACACTCTACCTTATAGATGCCTCGATCTCGCTTTAACCACCTGCGACAAGCAATTAAGAATGCCTGCATTCCTCTGAGACAGCTGGGAATACCTTTGACACGTGCTCTCCCCTTCCCACGCGCCAACCTGCGTCTGGTCGTTCGAGGCCACTGCTGCTGGGAACTGGGTAACAGCTGGCTGACTCGACTCCGTTCGCTGCTCGTATTCGTCCTTGCTGTTCTGCATTCCCGCTTGGCATCTTGATTCTTCACGAAATTCACTGTCTAGAAACCCCGTACTCTTAGGAATCATAGATTCTGACGTTAATCGCTTCTATCGGCTGCTGTCTGGTAGTAAGTCATGGAAATCTCCAACTGTAGAGAGTGTTCTATGAGCAATCCTAGATAGTGATGGAATCTCATCATAGCGTAGCATATTCTGTGAATTCAGTGTATTGGGGATGTAATTTGCAATGAAATCCATATCGCTGTTGTTATTCTGGATTTCACACTAACGCTGGTGTAGACTAATTTCCCTCCATGGTGAAAATTAGAACATATTCACACCTTCAATGACGATATTGCAGTTGCTTCTTCCCCTTTGACTGGGCTGAAATAGCATCTTGAATAATTTCGAAGTATTCGTAGTAAATTCGTAGTATATTCGTAGTATAATCGTCGTAGAATTGTAGAGTATTACTGTTATAATGTTTCAGTAAAATCATATATCTGCTGTAGTTCTGTAGTATTCTGTAGTATTATAATCTTGCAATATCATGAAGTTATTTCGTTGAAATCTCGTTTGTAAAACGTTCAGTTTTAAACAAGTTCTTTCTCTGCAGTATATTTCAATTTCATTCACCGGACCTCCAATCCTCTTGGCTTGTGGTGATCGCTCTCCATCGGTCAGACTATGCTGTCTCCCGTCGATGCTTCAATTCTATGTGTTCTTGATCTTGGAGTGAATGCTTTCGTAAGGTTTTAACTCGGCCAACCGTAGTATAAGAATGATCCTCTGTCTCCCGTGACTGTAACCTCCTAAACTACTTTCGCGCTAAACAATGGCTGACCTAGCCTCCGACCATCATGTAATAATACAAATGTGCAAATATCTCCTAATTTAGCATTCAAACTTAAATTCTGTTTCGATGAATACATTCTATTTTTGATTCTCTTCATGTTGAAGTGCTGTAATTGTTTATAATGTTTAAATCCAATTATATCAACAATTTAATCCTTCAGATTAATACAATCTTTTGATTGGCTATCAGGTTGCTATGTTGAATCCATTGTTCTTTCTCTCAGTGATGTGACGTGGGCCAAAAATTCCACCTCTCTTCTTTTTGACACGCGCGGACCTCAAGCCTCCCACGACTTGTGACTCCGCTGCCTGAAATCAGTTCTCGAGCCTCACTGCTCGTAATTTGTCATGATTCCAGCCACTTTCAAAAGACATTCTCTCTGTGTTAAATAAATCAGAGTGTTCCAATTCCGTTCTGGCTTCCAATAAATGTTCATACATCTGTATACAAAATTTAACTCTTATAGAGCTTTTATTTTCACGCATATAAAAGTCATGCGTCCCAGTTCGAATCTCGACTAAGGCATCTTCATAGTCTCATATAAATTTGGGTGCAGTACCATGAGGGGAGTTTATTGTGATTTGAGCAATGGAGCAAGAGAGTGGTGAATAAATAAATACATAATATAGATGGCAGGGATTATGTTTACATTCTACCAGAGAAGGTACATTGCAAGAATGACTAATCAGAGACCACAGGTAGGCTATAACACTGAGATAATAGAGGCAATGATATGGAAAAGCATGTTGTCACAAAAATCTATTATAATTTTATTTTTTTACATACGATAATAACCACCAATGCCAGTGGCATGCTGAAGCCAGCAATTCGTCCTTATGAATATTTCACTTGACCGGCGCCACAAATATGTTGTGATGGTTACGTTTGAAGGTTTTGGTACAGAGACGGCTGTAAGTTCAAAATACCGGAAATGAGGTCACGTGTTGCCAACTAATAGTTGTCACATCTCTTGGATTTACTCATAAAAATTAAGTCCACATATTTGGTGTAATAACTGTTCGGAACAGAACAAGAACCACATGGATCCTATGGCACATATCTGTGTAATAGCTAATAACTACTTTGCAAATAGGTGTCTTGAGATTTTTTATGACCGGACACTTTTATTCAAGCTGTAATTGATATACGTGACGTCCGTTTAACTGGTGACAAAAGAGACTGTTCTAAGCTTCCCAGGTAAAATATATGTTACCTATCTTTAAATTGAAGATTAAACACTAAAAAATCAATGCTTATAGGTTTGTTAGAAACTGATTAAGCAGAAGGTGCAATCCAAGTCTGGGGGACATGGGGCAGGAGGAGGTAGTTTGAGGCATGGCGAGGGCGGGGCGAGATGTTGTTGCGTAATCGGAGCATTGACCTTCCTGTTGAGGAGGAGAGGGTATCAGCTGATATGAGGATGGATGTACTCGTCTTGTAAAACTCCTACCTAAGCAAACTGTGTTGTTTTTGTTGTTGGAAACTCACATAATGGCTCGGGATATTTGGACCGGTAGTGTTGTGTAGCCTACTTTGTAAGTGTATAAGTCATTGATTGATGTTGATGTAAAGGATAATATCATTTCGATAATCAGCCCTGGTGTGTAGTTGGCTCCCAGCACGTGAAAGAAATACAGTGGGACAAAATTTCAACATCTTGTCGTCTGTTCAGAACTAGCATTTAAGACGGACGTAACATTCTTGATAGTGTTTCGATTGAGAGGCTTGGCGATTGAGGTCGTAACCCCCACGTAGTTGGGTGTGTGAAGAATTTGTCTGATAACATGTGTTTTTGTAGTGTCTGTAGTATTTTGGGTATTTGTAATTCAGGTGAGGATTGTGCATGTGATTTTGGCCGTGGCCTTAGGTTAGGAACCATCTCGGCATTTGCCTGGGGTAGAAGTGGGAACCCATGGAAAACTACTTCCAAGATTTAATACTAGTACGGTGCCACATGCACATAATAAACATAATAATAATAGTAATAATAATAATAATAATAATAATAACAATAATAATTTTTAGATTAATAATAATACTTTAATGATAGCGAGGCTGTGTAGCTCAGGTAGTAGACTGCTATCCTTCGATCTAGCCTTTATATAGGATCAGTCATGTAATAAATGAAGGTGAGTATATAGGACAGCCTTATGACAGTGGATGTAATGGCAAGTACAAGAAATTCTGTGAACACAAAATTCTGGCAAGTCGACTTCCCCGAAAAGAATGAAAATAGTGTGTCTATGACCCTATTATTATTATTATTATTATTATTATTATTATTATTATTATTATTATTATTATAATTATTACACTGTCTTCGTACAAAGTTAGTCCAACGGTTCCTTTCCTTATATTACCGAATGATTAGGATTTCAATTTTCTAATGTTTATAGTATATTATACGTCATAGGCATACAGTAAGGCTGGCTGAATCCTAAACAGATCCCCCATCACTAGTCATTAAGGTTCGGATGTTCAGGACCTAAAGAAACGAGAAATATGCAGGCAAATATGCCCTAAAATACTGAAATATGATCCAAAACAGGTAAAATATGACCTAATATAATTACATGCTTTCTAAAAACAAGTGTTAATGATGAAGTCAAATGTTATTTTTATTATTAATTCTACATTCAACCCTAAAAATGTGTTAAAATCTATGCTGTTTTCATAAATAGGCCTACGATAAAAACGTTTCCCTCAATTTTTTATCGGAGAATGTTTGAAGAGCGTCGTGGGAAGCAGCATATTCTTCACCTTTTCTTGCGTTAAAACTACGACACAAATCACATGTCCTGTAAATAGAAAGAAAATGCCCTCAGATAAATATACTACCAAGTTTTGTTGCAGTTAAATATTTTCTAATAGTCTGTGACAATTGGCAAGTTTTAAATTTTAGCACCACTAAAGCACACCTTACAGCGGCCTTGAACCTAACTAGTCGTGCTGGCCACTCCCCATGGAGGTGTGAATGAGCTATTGATAGGCTAGATTTGTGACATTGGAAAACACAGCGAGGAGATCACTCAACTTCAGGCTCTGGTCAACATTCCACAGCGTTGGAGGGGATGCTGGCGGGAAGAAATCAGCTGTGCTGCTGAGGGGAACGCAGTCTAAGCCCTTTTCTAAGACATTGACCGACGATTTGTGTGATTTAATTTAACCTGTTCAGATACACGTGTCTTGTAATTTTCGCTGAAGAAATATTTACCGTATACTTTAAAATGTAAGACCGTAAATGAAGAGCTTATTTCCAAAGTGACGTAAATCCAAAATTGACGGTTTTTCAGTGTTTTCTTTCATAAGAAAGTTTATAGATTCTTTCAACGTATAGCAAAGGCTTTAAGGCGCAATACGTCGTATATCCCATTCTACCTGAGATCTAAAAACTAAATACGCGTATATTTGCAAAGTGACGTAACTCCAACGTGCATTTATTTCCAATGTGTCTTATATCCGTGTTGACCAATCCGATGGCTCTCTGGACATCACGTGATATCACGTGATAAATCAAGACCCTGGCTAGCTTTGGAGAATATGTAGAGCATCATTGTTGTGTTTAAACCATTTAAAAGTTCATATATGATTTACTTCCAAAACGTCCTAACACCAACTTACTGGATGTGCATGAAAGTAATGAATGAAATTGCATTATATTCATAATCATATCTGAATTTAATTATACGAAGAAACAAAAACTAGAGTTCTGAAGTTTTTCATTTTATGGTTTTACGTCACTTTGGAAATAAGCTCTTCAATTCTATTTCGAACAGCCGTGAATTTGCTGGGCGGTAGTGTAAGGATTTTCTAACCTCCAGAATCACATATTGCGCTGTTAACGTTGCCATTCACAAAATATGTTGCTTTATCATTGAACACGAATTTCTCATAAAACCCACCATCTTACATCAGCTGCTGCATTCGTGAACTAAGCTCAAAGTGACCCACTACTTGGTCATGGGCCGTCAGAACTTGTTCCGATTGCAAACGGTAAGGCTTCGATCAATCTTTTCTTTTAGATCTTCCAAACAGTTGGTTGTAGAAAAATCGTCTCTCTGCTTCATTTATGCGTCAACTTTCGATGGGTACTTTCATTCATTCATTTTCAATTGGGGGTGCATCCCCCGGTGGCAAATTGGGTATAGCCCTACATAACAAATAATCATACCAAATAAACTATTATCCATAATAATTCAATACCGGAGTAATTGCACATATCGTCAGTCTTTTCTTAAACACGCCTGTAAACAGGGTGTAATTGATATAATGGAAGTCGCTACACTGGTGACAGAAGAGCATCCTAGGTAAAAAAAATAAAAATGTCACCTATCTTTAAATTGAAAATTAATCATCAAAACGTCAATGTTTTGTTGTAGCTTTGAAGGGCTGCAACGGGGTTTGAAGGGGGTGCGGTGTGTTCGAAGGTGTGAGGGGTGGCTAGGGGGAGGTTTTGCCTATGGTGATGTGGGAGGAGCGGATGCTTGGAATGATCGTTACGGTAGGGGAACTTCCAGGCGCTCGGTATGTCGGATAATTACAGGGGTTGGTGGGTGCTCTCAATCAATTTGTTAGGATCAGGCCGCTTGCCTAAGTAAGAACGTGTGTTTGCAGAATAATGGAGGCGCGCACAGTCGCTGAGTAGACTAGAACTGCTGAGTGGCGGATATACTACCAGTCGGTAGCCGAACTGCTTACCGAGTATTTATGAGCATGCAATTAAATAATACTAGGGACTCAACTGAGTCGGGATTTGGGGCTAGAGGGTTAGCGTGTAAATAAAATAAACAATGTGACCAATATTGTACTATGAATGAGTAGTTTAATAACTACTTAAGAGCGAAGTTCCCAGACTTCACTAATCAGTGCTAGTGCTTCTGAATTCTATTATTTGACGAAGGCGTTAACAATCTCTCAGTAGGGGTGAAGGTGGGAAATAGTGCCGGGCTTTATCCGTGAGCACAATTTTCCTGAATGCAGCGTCCGGTGATGGTAATGGCGACAGGGCCCCCGCAGGACTAGACACTGGTGCCTGGGGTTCGTGCCAATTTATAGTGTCGGCCTCTGCGGTTCTGCGTGTCGGCGCATACCTGACACGCTTAAGTGACTACTAGCTGGTGTCGAGACATGGTGGTGAAATAGTAGGTACATGTTGTTGTAGCTTCCTCTGGGTGGTTCGACGTGTATTAGGGTGTATTAGAGATAGGGGCTGAAGGGTGTGTAGATAGGGGTCAGATAGTGTTAGCTTGTTAGGGGTGCAACCCTACGAGATAGTTATATGACCTCGGAGGTGCAACAGTTTATAGGTTTTTCAGAAACTCTTCAAACAGAAGGTGAGGCAGCAAGCAGTCTGGGGGAAACGAGGCGGGGCGAAGTGGGACGATGCGCGGAGGGGAAGTTGTTACGTAATCGGAGCATTGACCTTACCGGTTGAGGCGTGGTATCAACTGTTATGTGGATAGCGAGCCTTACCCGTCGCGTAAGAAAATTTGTATTGCTCTTGTTGTTGTTGTTGTTGAAATTGCACCCAATGGCTTGGGACGTTAGGACCGGTAGTATTGTGTAGCCTACTTTGTAAGTGTAAGTTTAAAATAATTTTGATAATCAGCCCTGGTGTGTCATTGGCGTCCGGCACGTTAATGAAATACAGTGTGACAAAATTCCGACATCCCGTATTCTGTTCAGAACTTGCATTTAAGACGGAAGGAAAATACTTGAGGTTTTGTTTGAGAGGCTTGGCGATTTTGGTCATTTAACCTCATGTGGTTGGGTGTGGGTAGAATTTGTCTGTTAACCTGTGTTTTTGTGGTATCATTAGTAATGTGGATATTTGTAATTCAGGTGAGGATTGGAAAGAAGGCGGCCGTGGCCTTAAGTTAGGAACCATCCCAGCATTTGCCTGGGGTAGAAGTGGGAAACCAAGGAAAATTACTTCCATGATTTAATACTAGTATGGTACCACGTGTACAAAATAATAATAATAATAATAATAATGATAATAATAATAATAATAATAACAATAAAGCAAATATAGCGAGTTGGTTGACACTATCAAAAGGCAATGGCATGTAGAACGGGTAAACCCCCTTACCTATTTTTGTCTCAAACACGGGCGTGATCCCAAGAGCCTTGCTCCAAGACCTTAAAGAACTGTTCTGGATATCCAAATGTACAAACTAATGCAGAAGGCTGTAGTTTTCTCAACAACCTGAATAGTATGGAAGTTCATGGGTAGCGATTTCGACTTTCCAGCTTAGAAGTGGCTGTTTCAGTAACATTAATTTGGTTCCCTGAAGCCCGTATAATTATGTTGTGATGTACCAGCAATATTTTTATGTACTGTATAGAACAATAATAATAATTAAATGATAGCGAGGCTGTGTAGCTGAGGTAATAGAGTGCTATCCTTTGATCTAGGCTTTATGTAGGATCAGTCGTGTAACAAATGAAGGTGAGCATATATGACAGCCTTATGCCAATGGATGTAATGGCACGTACAAAAAATTCTGTGAACACAACATTCCGGAATCTCTACATCCCTGCAAAAAATTAATATAGTATGTTTAACAAGATATTATTATTCTGTCTATTAGGTAGTCAGCCCGAAGGCTGGTTGGATCATCAAAAAGCACTGGCGTTAGATTATGAGGGTAGATACCCACAAAATCCCAAGGCAGCGCTATATTGTTGCGTACTAGCCAAGGAGAGGAGTGAGGTAGTTTGCCATTGCTTTCCTCACTGAGTCAGAACAGCAGTACTAACCCTATGAGTAGAACCCTTCACAGCATCCACAGGCAAGACTGTGTGTGCCCTGAATGTCATTACTAAGCACCACCCATGCCACAGTAGCTTCCATATAATCACAGCCATGAGGGAGACTGAGACATCGGTGAAAAGCCTCATTTCACTCTAGCCAAATGCAAATGTACTGCATTCATCAAGAGATGGCAAACAGGCCAATATTATTATTATAAGAGATGATATCTTTACTGAAAGTTATTTATTTTTAAGTTGGGTTCCAATTGTTTAGGACGTTCAGTAAATAAATATTTTTGGTAACAATGATGCTGGAAGAGACTTGCAAGCTTGTTGTGATGGTTGTTGTTAATTCATTTTAGGGGCTTGGGACATTTTTATCAGCCCCGTGTAGTTGGGTGAGTGTTGGATTTGTCTGATAAACTGTGTTTCTGTGTCGACTGTAGTAGTATGTGTAGCTGTAGTTATTAGGGTCGTGAATGAGGTTGGTACCCCGGGACTCCAAGTAACATACTAACCCGGCATGTGCTTGAAAAGTGCGTGGAAGGATCTGGGGAAATCCAAACTCAGGATAGCCACTGTCGGTGCTGAGTTCGGATTTTCAATCACCGGACTTGCTGCGATCGCGGTGCACGATTAAACCCGCATGCCTACACTGCGGTGGTAGGAAAGAAAGCAGCCGTGGTCTTATGAAGGGACATCCCAACTTTGGCCTCGTGGGATGCCACTGGAAATCATCTTGTGGCTGCCGATGGTGGGAAGTAAGGAAGCTTGTGGTTTTATATGACCGTAAATATCGTGATCATGAGCCACGGGATCTCCGTTTTACGAGGAATCCAAACCACAGGACATGGCATTTTACTTTGAAAATCTCACATGCATTGACCGGGAATCAGAACCGGTCCGCCGTGGTGAGAGGCCAACAGCTGGACCATTGCGCCATCACACCCTGACTTGCATATCAGCCGGTAATGGTAAGCTGTCTCAACAATAGCACCATGTGCTTGGATGATGATTAAAAAAATAGTCTTATAATGATAATAAGTGTGAGCAGGTATAGGTTGAAGCGTCACTTACGCTCTTACATCATAAAAAGCAGAGTTAATAAGAAACAGTGGAAGTAAAAAATCAACAAGGTCGCAAATGGACGGGGGAAAAGATGTCTTGCTCGATCCGGTGCGGGTCCCAAGGTTTGCGGAGCGAACAAAATATGATTTCCAAAAACTCAAATGGAAACAAATAAATTGCTTAATGCAATGATCAAAAGTACAAAAAAAAGTCTGATGAAATTAATTAAAGAAAACCCAGAGGCGTGTTAATCGTGCCTTTCTGGCATAACAAAGACAAGATTGACGAAATCGAGATAAAGATAAGGGGGGGGGGGTACTTAAATATAAGAAATGAAAAGACAAGGGAGCAATATTACTTAAAATATAGAAATGTATTAAAAATAAAAGAAGGAGCGTGTACACGAATAAACAAATTAATTAAAACAAAGAATAGGCAAGCTAAGATATGATCAATAATATAAAAGAAACCGAATACCAAGAATAAAGAATTCAAAAACTTAAAAAACTAAACAGCACGAATGAACCTGAGTACAGCTCAACAACATGAATCAAACGAAAGGATACGGACATAAAATTAAATTAAATGAAACTTACAAAAGGCAGAGAGAAACAACAAACTTGCAAAAAGTCAAAAATCGAACTGCAACAAGACGCGAAGCCCATCATGATGTTATTTAAACATACCGGAAGGAAGGTGGAGGAACGAGGGGAGTAAAACAAAGGGGAGAGAGGTCTCATGGAGATAGGAAGAAGGAGATGAAAAGGGGGATTATCATTAAGTTATGTAATACGGCGAAAATCAAAAGAGAAAAACTAAACTAAAGGAAAATGAAATATACGGAGATACATTACATTACAATTGACTTGGGACGAAAGAGACCGGTAAAAATCGAAAGCACGCTATACAAAATAGGTTTATACTCCAACATAATGCCGCACCAACGCGACATAAAAAAATAATAATATGACATCGGGGCTGGAGAAATCCCAGTTAACCACCGTCACATATATTCTATAAACAAAAGGGGCACGTATTGTACCCGATACCTAGTTGAGGCTATCGGCTACGCCAGCTGACATTGAGCCGTAGTTGAGATTTATGGGAAGAGTTGTAAAGATAGCGCTCACATCGAGTCGAGAGGAATGTCAAGAAATGACGTAGAAGGCCAAGGATCAAGAAGGCACTGCCAGTCAAGTAGATGGAATTAAGGGAGGAATATTAAAGTTTTATTAAGATCTTCATGGAACAGTATATTTAATCATCTCAGAAGAGAAGAAGTAACAAGCATTATATATGATAATAACTTGAAGAAAGACAGATAATCCTTAAGTTATTGTATGACTTAATAGCCGAGATGATGGGAGTCGAGATTATATTTGGGACGCACGACCGTAGATGGTGGGGGATGCATCACGTGACTGCGCCAGGTACGAGCTCCTTAACGTAGTCCAGACACATCTGTCGAGTTCAGCCAGCGAGCTGAAGTGGTACACATGCGCAGAGCGTGCGGTAAAGTCGAGCGGTGAACAGCAATTGTTACGTAAAGCGAAGGCGACAGTATTACTTAACCAAGCAGAGAGCAGGAAGTAGGTCATTGAGCCAAGGCGAGCAACGCAGGGGAGACGGCGAGAAGACCGGTTAAGCGGCAGGCTGTACGGGCCGTGTACGGAGGAGAAAGGCAGGGGTTCAGAACAGCATTGTAATACGAGTTTGAGAACTTTATTTCGAGCTGCATTTTATAACGCAGAACAGTATAGCAAAGCGGCATGGCGAGGCCGGCTTTAAGCATAGTTCATTCTGGAACAATGCAGTAGATCAGAGCGGGCTAGTTCCGACTTTTATACGCAGGCAACATTAAGGAAGCTGAACTTCATTTCAACATTCAGTTACAACATTGAGTTGGGACTTGTATTCAGTAATAGAATTGTGCAGGCAGATAATTACAATATACTGCAATTATTAACTTAGACATTCAAATGACATTACGATTATGCATTTCATAACGGAATATGTAGAGCGACCATGGGGTCCAAGCAACATTAACGCTTTTAAGCAAACGAAATGTTACAATTAAATGCACTTATGAACATTGGCACGTGCATTAATAGAATTCGTTTTCATGAATTATCACAAAATACCGAGCACGAACACAGCTACAGGGTGTTTCAAAAACGTATACACTCTCATAAATAAAATTTATTTTCTGCAAGTGAGACTTAACCGCTGTGGAGATTGAACTTTTAACAAGCAAACCGAACATTGTATGGGACAGTGGCGTAACATCAAAGAAGAACATGGGGTACGCTGCTTTTATGAGCTTTTACGTAAGATTTTGGACAGTATCCATTATGGATAACATGCAGTTCATCATGTCGGAGTAAACGAAGACAGAGACGCGATGGCACCACGGAGCGATGGATTCGATTCCTGAGGAAGAGGAGGTCTAACAGCTGATTCACTTGGGATATGAAGGCGATCGTTATCGCGTGGGTGAAACGATATTCACGTCGATCTTTCGAGAAATTTATTACACATGAGAATAATCGACGATCTTGGAAATATAATAACAGCTGATATGAGAAGGTACTGTAAGAGTTATGACTTTCTAATATGACTTTTTCATGAACACTGGGCATACATGTATATATTTTTCTAGCAGGAGTTCTACAATTATTTAGACATGGCTTAAACATTATTTGTCCGAGTTTTGCTAGAGTATGGCGTTACCATATGATATGGCAGGCACCATTATACGAAATTCTCACCATTGGTTGGCTTTATTAAGCAGATGTTTGGTCTTTTATACATTTTCCAGTAAGGATAGTTTTTCTTGGATAGTTATTTTTTTTTGTGACGAGTATTTCGAACTCGTGATCTGCAATTGGATTATTTAAATTACTTCGTCAGTTCATTGCATACTAGCGAGTGTGTATTATTCATCAGTAGGGATTTTTTCCATTGGATTGTTTGGAGATATTAAGATGTTATTCACTCAAGTGAATGAATATCGCTTTTATATGACAACTAGAGACTTGTTGATTCCAATCTGGTACATTCACTCATGAGACGACGAGATGGGGCCTTTCGTATTTATACGATTGCGTGGTGGTACACATCTTTACCCATCGTTCAGGGCATTATCATGTTAGTCGACGGGGCAAGGCCTTTCGTATTTATACGATCGTGTGGTGGTTACTCATCTTACTTGCCATTGAGGAACTCATATTTATCATCCGAGTGTACTTGAGATTGTAAGAGGATCAAACAAGGCACTACTAGTCACATATCAGTCGAATTTTGTTAAATAAATTAAAAATACATGTCAGCAGGGTTACATTTTGTAATTCTTGTTTGCCAATCCAATATTTTGTTGCTATACTCTTTTGAGAGTACTTTCAGTTTAACAGCTGTTACAGCTGATGCTTTTGATAATTTGTATGATTGAATTTGATACTTTTGAGAAGGATTTAAAGTAATTGAATCTTATAAGATGAATCATTAATGGTCAGATTTATTTTAAGGCAGATCAGAATTGTATATTTTGATGTGAGAGATTATAGCACATTGGTGTTTTTCTGTGAAGTGAATTATGATACTTTTAAGAGAATTTATGCTATTTGAAAGCAGATCTTGAATTTGATTACGATTACTAAGGTAATAATTTTCCCAATTGTTTAAGAAGTTGTCTAGATGTGATCAGATTAATTACAGTTATTGGAGATTGTGTGCGTTGATAATTTGAAGCCAGTTATATTTTTTGTAGATCATGCAACGTGATTAAGTGAAGTTTGTGATAGGCATTTCGTGGAAGTTGCCAAGTGGAAGTTGAAATATTGCTAATGTATTTTGAAGCAGACATGAGGTTGTCGAACCCAGTCTAGCATAATTTTGAGATTCATGCTGTGCGCTGAATATTTATGGAGTTTTGTGGAATAATTGTGGTATGCAAATGTGATATTTGATAAAGTGAAAATATATAATGTAGTTGTGGATAGTGAGATCCAACGTGAATTTGTGAAGGCAATAATATTTTTTTGGCATGATAATTGAATACGAGATATAACTTGGAAGTGATAAAACTGTAAGACAACGTTCTATAACCCATATTAAACAATTTGTTAGGAAATTAAACAAATAAATAATGTTGATAATACGAGATTTTCTGATAAGAATAATTAATGAAATAATAATCTGAAATTTAAGCATATTAATGATCTGACCTAATGAAATAAAAATCAGAATGACTAGATGAAATAATAAAAATCTAAATAACCAGATGAATAAAATTTAAATAAATTGATAAATTAAATTTTGGAATAGGTCAATGAATTAAATAAATGGATGAATTAAAGATTGAATAAATAAGCTGATTTAAAGAAATTAATAGATGATTGAATAGATGATGAATAACTGAATTGGAAGGTGATAATTAAATAAAGAAGCTGATGATTAATAAATTTAAATGGATTTAAATAAATTTATTTGAATGATTTGAAGAATTGCAACTTGTGTTGATGAATTAAACAATTAATTTTGATGATGATGATAATTATAACCAATGAATAGTGGATTTTCTGTGATTCACAAACAAGCAATGATTAATGACAGTGTAAATAGTGTAAATTAGTTATTCGATGTTTAGGAGCATTTTACTAACATATTCAGCATTTGAATAATGCCATGCAAGCCATAAATTATGTGATATTTAAATATGTGTTTATAATATGTGTGTTTAGACAGATTAATAATATTTTTTTACATCCACATTCATGATGTTAATTTAAAGAGAAATTAGGTCTCAGTTATCACGAATGTCAGTGACGCAAAGACATAGTGCTACGGTGATCCTGAGAACCCAAGAGAACTATAGAAATTTTTCCTATTTTATGTGGATAAAATACACTTTGAGTAGAATAGAGATGGTTCGATTTTCTGGACAATGACAATTTAACGTTGGCATTCGACCATGCTCTTAGGTAGGATGAGTGTTTAATATGTCTGTCTGACTATCAAAGTTGAATAAATTTATTTTTATCTTAGTTGTGATCTGATGATGATGTGATTTTCCTATTTCTTTCCTTGTCTTAATTAAGGCTTAACCAGGAAGGATGTGGTTTGCTAGGGATTCAGTTGATGGCGCCCATTGATATTTGTATTTTTTTATTAAATTTAAACCAGTAACGACCCTGGAGATACTTTATCTCGTGTTACCCTCTGCTTTTGAGATATTTCAACTGAATTTCCGACACATTCCTTATTTGACTAGGTGTTCATTTAACTCCGCTCTGTCCTGGAAATCCAGGAATGCGATGTAATAGCAGATGGGTCATCGCATCCCCAGGACGAACGGGTACAGAGAGAGAGGGAGAATTGGCTTTACCCATCTGTGGGGCTTCGATTTTGTTTATTCTATGGAATCACATCAGATTTAGATTACGGAGAGATTGATCTCAATTTCATTTAATGGTGTTATAAAATGTATTAAACTTAGTCAGAAAATATACTTGTATGCCCATTTCAGTGATCATGTTAATCATATTAGTATTATATCATGTTTAGTTACAAGTTATTTTTCTTATACCCAAGTGAATGCAGGAATTGATGCATTGTGATGTGTTGTTGTCTAACGTCTCTGAATAAAACGTTTATTAAAAGATATAATTATGTTACCGGAAGATTTAGCTAAGGTGTTAGGAGAGTTACAGAATGGCATGTCTAGTATTGCAGTAACTATCTCTAAAATGGAAACAGAAGTTAAAGAGCAGATCAATGATTCAGAAGCTAGGTTAGAAGCTAGATGTAAAGAAAATGTGGAAGCTTTACAGACTAGTAATAGGGAAGAATTGAAATTATTTCAGAATAGTAATGAAGAAATTTTAAAGTCATTACAAGCTAGTAATGAAGAAAACTTAAAGTTATTACAGACTAGCAGTGAAGAAAATTTAAAATCATTAGAAACTAGGTTACAGACCAGTACTGAAAGCAATTTGGAAGCTAATGAAGCTAACTTAAAGGATAGTTTTAAATTATTAGAAACTAGATTACAAGCTCGTAGTTAAGAGAATAACACAGAGTTGAAAAACAATTTAACTAGTTTGGAGAATAGATTAACATTAAAGAATGATGAAATCTTTAAGGCTTTACAATTAGATATAAAAGCAGTAGAAATGAAAGGAGAGGAAAATGTGCAAATGTTAAGGAAGAATATTATTGATTTAGAAATTAGAGAAGAAGAAAATATTCTTAATTTAAGAACAGATGTTATGTCTATTCAGAAAGACATTAAATCAGATGTATCGAAGTTGAGATTTGACATTGATGGTTTAGTGGCAGATGTAGGCAAAATACAAGAGTGGTCTACCGAAGTATCTTTCGAAACTAAAATCAAAGGTCTAGAAATGAATCTAGGTAATGAAATCAAAGGTTAAATGTCAGTAATTGGGACCGTTAAAGAGGAAGTCTTAGGAGAGGTTAATTCTAACTTGAAATCCTTAGAAAACCAATTGCAGATAGACATTAGGAAAATTGATGATGATATAGAGCAAAAAGTTAATGAAAACTTAGCTTTATTCAAAAATAGAGTCGGTGCAATAGTGGAAGAACGGTATAGTAAGGTCGATGCCGAAGCAAAAGAGAAACGTGCAGGGTTGGATGAGAAATTAATCGCAGGTATGGCGAACTTGGAAGCGAGATTTACTGAGAATAAGGAAGCGATGAAGATAGATTCAACTCAGTTTAGGACAGATGTTGATCAGTTAAAGGAACAAGTCGCGTCAGTAAAGACCACATGCGAAGACAAGATAGACAAATTAAAGAACGATTTAGAAGAGAGTAATAGAACGCAGAATGTTACGTCGGTAGATGACTTGAAGACTCAGGTCAAGACCGTAGAAAAAAGAACAGAAGATAGAATGACTAAAATAGAATCTATAATAGAGAGTTTCACAAGTCAAAATGTTACAACGGGGGAGGTATCGATGAATCAGACACCAATAGACCGCAGTATGAACAGTCAAGAGGTTAGCATGGGAGAAGACCGTCAAACGCAACAGAATGTAACATTCGAAAGGGCTAGTTCAACCCCTCAAGATAATCCGAATTCGAATAGGAGTACGTTTGGTACGAGTGAACGATACTCAGGTCCAGTGACCATCATCAGAAATTTGGATGATAAGCCAAGGAAGTTTTCAGGAAACACAGGAGTCACACCAGTCGAATTTCTGAGGGATATTCGCGATTACATGGCGGAACATAGAGTAGCCAAGGAGAGAGAACTAAGGATAGTCGAACGCGCCTTAGACGGGCCTGCGTTAACTTGGTTTCGCGCATTCGAGAGCAATTTTGCGAATATGGAACAATTTGCCATAGCATTCTTAAGGAGATTTTGGAGTGCAGAGGATCAGCTGAACGTAAGAGCAGAAATGTATTCGAAGCGTTACTCTACGTCACATCCAACGCATTATGCTAATTACTTTACTTCGCAATTGGCTAAGTTGCAGTTTTTGATTCCTCCATTGCTAGAAGAAGAGCTTTTGCAAGCTATAGCAAGACAGGTGCCAATTGAGGTACAACGATCACTCATAGCATCGGGAGCGAACACACTTGAGCACTATGACGATATCTTACGACGATTAGATTACACAAGCGCTCAAATCACACCCAGAACTGCACGGAACGAGAATCGAAACACGCAAGAGGTGAATGCGGTAGTTGTCGATAACGCAGCACAGACTGATAGAAGAGATTCCTGGGGAAACAGAAGGAACGAAGGGAATAGAGGTAATATTCACAACGTTCGCGGAAATGATCGATATCGAGGACCATATGAGAGGCCATACGATCAGGACGCAAGAAACAGTAGATACAGGAACTATGATCAGAATTCCAGATACCAGAATAGGAATAGGTACAATAATAGATATCGAGGTCGATACAACTGGAACCAAGGTCAGCAGTCTAATCAGAACGATAGGCAGGATAGCAGAAGAAATGATCCAAATGAAAGACAAGATAATCGAGAATATGGAAGATCAAGGCAAGAAAGTAGACAGCCTAGTGCACCACCGGAAGAGATAACTAGAGATGTTAATCGAGCAAGCACGAGTGGTGAAGGAAAAAAAACGACAAATTAATTTCAGAGCAGAATACTAATCATTGGGAATCAATCATCATTGTTGAAACGTATCAGGTCAAAGACGAGGATTTAATTGAAGAGGAAGACGTAGTACATCGAGGGAATAGACATGAATTGCCAGTTATCAGTGTGGAAGTCATGGGAAAGGAAATAAAGACATTAGTGGACACGGGAGCTATGGTGAGCTTGATATCCATAGGCTGCCTGGATGAATTGAAATTGTCAGGAGAAATTAAGATGTTGCCAACTGTTGTTAGCAAAATTCAAGGGGTGATCCCAGACAAGAGTATGAAATGTAAAAGTCAGGTACTTTTAGATGTTGGGATTGGAACCAGATATTTTGAACAGATGTTCCTAGTTGTGGGTCAACTACATTTCGATATGATCCTGGGAGTGGATTTTCTAAGTGAGAGCGGCCTGATCATAGATATGCAGAGTAGGCGCATGTACACACATCAAAAAAAGTTTTGCATCACCTCGGTTCCCAGATCTCCGGCATATAGACGTTGACTGTGTATATTGTATCCAAGATACAGTCCCTTTGACTGTTCATAGATGTCACTAAAACTGCTCAAAGATGTAAACAACCATGCATGAGCAGGGCCTATTAGACGGAGGGGGTACGACAGCCGATCAGTTCCAGTCATTCCACCAGGACGAAGGTACGCTGCTCATGTTGTCTGTAGTTCTACCATGCCTAGAAGGTCAATACCGCAGTTCGATCGCGTCCGCATTGTTACTTTGTGTCAAGAAGGGCTCTCAACAAGGGAAGTTTCCAGGCGTCTCAGAGTGAACCAAAGCGATGTTGTTCGGACATGGAGGAGGTACAGAGATACAGGAACTGTCGATGACAGGCCTCGCTCAGGCCGCCCAAGGGCTACTACTGTAGTGGATGACCGCTACTTACGGATTGCCGCTCGGAGGAACCCTGACAGCAATGCCACCATGTTGAATAATGCGTTTCGTTCAGCCACAGGACGTCGTGTTTCAACTCAAACTGTGCGCAATAGGCTGCATGATGCGCAACTTCACTCCCGACGTCCATGGCGAGGTCCAGCTTTGCAACCCCGACACCATGCAGCGCGGTACAGATGGGCCCAACAACATGCTGAATGGACCCCACAGAATTGGCATCACGTTCTCTTCACCGATGAGTGTCGCATATGCCTTCAACCAGACAATCGTCGGAGACGTGTTAGGAGGCACCCTGGTCAGGCTGAACGTCTTAGACACACTGTCCAGCGAGTGCAGCAAGGTGGTGGTTCCCTGATGTTTTGGGGTGGCATTATGTGGGGCCGACGTACGCCACTGGTGGTCATGGAAGGCTCCGAAACGGCTTTACGATACCTGAATGACATCCTCCGACCCATAGTGCACCCATATCGGCAGAATATTGGAGAGGCATTTGTCTTCATGGACGACAATTCTCGACCTCATCGTGCACATCTTGTGAATGCGTTCCTTCAAGATAACGACATCGCTCGACTACAGTGGCCAGCATGTTCGCCAGACATGAACCCTATCGAACATGCCTGGGATATGTTGAAAAGGGCTGTTTATGGACGTCTTGACCCACCAACCACTCTGAGAGATTTACGCCGAATTGTCGTTGAGGAGTGGGACAATTTGGACCAACAGTGTCTTGATGAACTTGTGGATAGTATGCCACGACGAATACAGGCATGCATCAATGCAAGAGGACGTGCTACTGGGTATTAGAGGTAGTGGTGTGTACTGCAATCTGGACCACAAATGCTGAAAGTCTAGCTGTATGATGGTACAACATGCAATGTGTGGGTCTCATGAGCAATAAAACGAGCTGAAATGTTGTTTGTGTTGATCTCTATTCGCTTTGTATTTAAAGGTTCCGGAACTCTTGGAACCGAGGTGATGCAAAACTTTTTTTGATGTGTGTATATCTCTCTTGTCCAAGCTCTCTGGACAACCGACGCATGCGCTCTGTGTGCTTCAATACCATATGTTCAGATTGCGCACCAGTATTCAGTAAAACTGTCACTGAAGTCGTGTCAAAACCACGCGCTGTGTAGAAATTGGTTTTGGGGATATTAAGGTACCGGTACAGTGCTATTTCTTGTCTCATATTCGCCAGTTTATTTACGGGAACATATGGACGGTGCGTATTCCATGTCGGTAATTTATTATAGTTCGATGTTGTGTTTATGTCCGACATGTTGGATTTTGAGTGCATGCGCGAAGGTATCGTTACCTAATTGGTCAATGAACGAGCTCTGATTGCCTGGAGAAACTGTATCATAATGAAAAATGGTGTTATAATGACCATCATTATGATACAGTTTTCTAACACATAATAGTGAGGGTCGAACATAAACATCTTTATAGTTTGAGTTACAAAACCACGTTATGCAGGGCTGGTTGAATTGGATTAAAACACTTTCTGTGCCAAATTCTGCACCTAAATCCCCCATGCAATAGTATTAGAATACATTGTTCACGAAACATTGTATATCACACATGTACATATCAGCCAGGGTAACCTACCTCCTGTATCTGTCTGCTGTCCCAATAACTCGCTCGTCTAGAACCTGGTGAGGTTGAACAGCGAGGGGTCATTCGACAGGTGAATGCAATAGTTGTGATGTTATTAAAGAGTCACTCCAGCTATCCTGAATTCGCAGACACAACAAGAAGCTTTGCCAGGGGAAAAAATTGTTTGAGAAATTACGTGAAAATAATATTTTAGTGTAGGCTTACCTAGAGTTAGGTTATTTTGATCAAATATGAACATCAATATAAACAGAACGATGAATAGCAGATGTCAGCATAGATATAAAACCTTCTCTACATCACTGAGTATTTAGACCGAACTGTATGAGAGTGAGAGCTGGGTGGGTTCAGGAAATCTTATACATAAACTGGATGTAACTGGTCATATTGCCATATTGAAGATGTTAGTTCTTTACTACTACTACTACTACTACTACTACTACTACTACTACTACTAATAATAATAATAATAATCATCATAATAATAATAATAATAATAATAATAATAATAATAATAATAATAACTGGATGTAACTGGTATGAGGGTGACACGAATGCTCGTTGGGCAACTTGTTGGGAGCAATGGCAGGAGAGTACCTTTTATGAAGTAGGCCATAAGTCAGAAATGAACACGTTATGTCACGCTGTTCGTATGAACTGACCCAGATAGAGAGGTCGTTAGAAGAGAATGTTGTTGTTGATTCATTTAGGGGCTTGCGACATCGTGTTCATTTATGGAAGTTTCTGATAACCTGTGTTATTGTGATGGCTGTATGTATGTATTTGTAATTCATATGAGGATTGGGAAGGAGGCAGCCGAGGCATTAAGTTAGGAACTATCCCGGTATTCGCCTGGAGTCAAAGGGTGAAACCACGGAAAACCACTTCCAGTGTTGCAGTGGTGGAACTTTAACTCACCTCTTCTCAGTTTTGCCTTACAAGGCTGTTCTAGCCCTCAGAATAGAATTAAACATATTGGCAGAGACAGATATTGAACCCGAGCCTCCACGGTGACAGCCAATATTGCTAGCCACAACGCAATGAGGCGGGCCCAATGAGAATGATGGATAATGTGCTCGCCAATACGGGGTAAGAATGCAGAAGTAGATTTAGTAGGCAATGGTTTGATTCATTGTTGAACGACGTCAAGGTGAGAAGTGTAGAAGCAGCAGTGCGAACTACTAACACGGAATCACGGAGGTGACTCGACCGCAAACAGCAGCCATAAGAAATAATTATCCCCCCTCCCCCCCCCCCCCCCGACTGAAATCTTAAGCGCAAAATGCAGCTATGCAACCCTCTGCGTGCATGTAGAATTATTATAACAATAATTTTATAATATCGACAAAATATGTTGTGAAATGTTATGAGGAAAATGATTCTAGATTAACAAGATTAAAGCTCCCAATGTCCCAAAGTAGACTAAGAAAGCAAGTTGATATTCATAATTCGGGCAGCCACCACGTTTAATCTTCCTTGTCACAATTTCGAACTTGCTTATTTCGTTCTCATTCATGATACACGATTTGAGATATACGTATAACTGTTTCACGTTCCGAAAAAAAGTAGGTAAGATTTTGAAAATTTGTACGGTCACTGTGTTGGTTGCTGGCTTGTTACGATTTCGTAAGCCATAGCTGACAAATAGTCAAATCTTCGATCATAGTGAAAAATGTCTGACGTCTTGTGGTACTAAGAGTTTCCAAGAAAATGTAATTACATTTTGAAAATTCACGCAGTCGCCATTTTTGGTTTCACTTATCATATCGGTTGATATACTTTGGAAAAATATTTCAGGCTTATAGCAGTAATAGACCTGGAAAAAATCTATTTGCTTGTAAGTATTGGAATTTGCGCACCCGGGATGTATTTTCTTCCGTGCTTACCTCGGTTTACAAAATCACGTCTGCCAACATGTCTTATAGCCCTCTAACATGGTACAACATTTAAGCCTAAAATGTTAATAGTTTTCGAGAGAGGGCGCTAAAATTGATAATACGCGTGGTCGCCATGTTAGTTTCTTGCTTCTTACATTTCGCAAACTTTACCTGTGAAATGATATAGTTATCTTGGTCTATTCCAGACCAGTTATAAATTCCAAGAAAAAGCAATTCCATTTGAATAAATCGTGGAGAAACAATATTGGTGCCCTGCTTGTTACGGTTTAGAAAATCATAACTGTGTTATATAGTCCCATATACGGTAGGAATTATCAGATAAACCTTTCATAGGTTCCGAGAAAGGCCAATAAGAGTATTGGAATACTCAAAGCCACCATGTTGTATTCTTGCTTGTAACAATTTCAAAGCAACTGTGGAAACGCTTTACAGTCCCCGATGGTGGCAAAATATTTCAGGTTCACAGTCGTATTAATTTCCAAGAAAATGCAATTCAACTTTGAAAATCCTTTGATAGAATACCGTCATTATTATTGTCATTGTTATTATTTTTCATTATCATTATTACTACCCGACCAGCGAATTGTTACCGGTGGCGGAAATCGGAACTAAGTGGTCGCCCAGCCACACGCCTGTGATAGACGTTATTTGTAAGCCTGATTCATGCTGGGCCGTGCGCTGTGCGGTGTGTAGCCAATGACTGTACATGAGTTCCCCCACTTGCCCCGCAATTCGCTTGCTGCAGCCATAACGAGGCGAGATGACGTAATGTATACACAACAGCTGCGCTCTCCTTCTCGCGGTAACAATTCCCTGGTAGGGTAGTACTGATCAGATAGCTGAGTGCGTTGTAGCACAAGGTCCTGCGCACATTCACTATGGAGGTAGAAAACAGTAGTAAGACGTCCTTGGTGAATCTAAATTTGCGCCTGCATTGCATGTATGTATTCAAATGATCATGGAAATATTTGAAGGACTTATTTAATAGTGGTTAAACTTCTCATTTAAAATGAAGGGAGTTATACTCTTTTTCATGTTCATACATGTCAGTTTTCTCTTATTTCAAAAATGGTACACATCCAGCTAATGTTCTTCTGCAAAGAGAGAGAGAGCACCACAATGCATAGTTTGAACCGTTTTTATCAGGTTCATTATTTTTTGTCATATTATTATTATTATTATTATTATTATTATTATTATTATTATTATTATCATCATTTCCTTCATGTCGCATTATTGTGACATACGTTTCTCTGTCTCACCTACTGCGTTCAAACTTTGTAATTCTGCGTAAATGTTTCACCAGATGGTGAAACTTTTCACCCCTACTGACACAGTTTTACCATTGGTTGAAGCATAACTTGTTGCTAAGCTTTGCTTCTCCCATTGGCCCCCTTTATGTTCTGGAGAGGGGGTGTTCTACGACTTATTTTTCTCGAACGCGTTACTGCGTTCCTTTAGAGAAGGTGGCTTCCTTCCATTTCTGACCGTCATGTGAAACGGTCACAGCCGTGTCTGTCGGGCTTTCGCCCGTGCCCAACGCAACTAAGCGTAAGTACGATTCGATCACTTGATTTATCTGGCATGCTATCATTTTTGAATTTCAGTTTATCGACTTTTTAATTTTATTTTTATGTCTCCTTAGATTCACTTACAATTTCCCTTCCTTATGATGATGTGAATTCGATCCATGAACCCAAGTCCCTTCGCCTTTGTTTACGTTAGTTTAGCGAAGCCTCTGTGTTTATTTGTCATCCCTACCTTTCATGTAATCGGTTTTATTTTTACTCAAATCTCTCAGGTCTGAAATATATGCTATTTTTCTGCGAGGCTTTCTAGCGCTCTGTATTACGTCACAAATTGCTGTGCACTCTTTCGAGGCATCTTTCATTTGATTGTCGTATCTGAGTTTGTTTTTTTTGGGTCAAGGTATCATTGGAGTAACGGAGCCATGTCTCATTTCGCCTCCTAAGTTGATCCTTCCCTCTGTTTTAGGAAAAGTGTGTGAGCGATGGTCTTTGTGTTAGTCACTGTCCATTCGCCATGCCTTAATTCCTTTGTTTCTTCGCATGTCGTTATATTTAGACATTACTACCTCTATGTAAGCCTATATTTTCCTACAAAGTATATTTCTTAGCTGATTGATTTTTCCTTTCATTTCCTGTCCCGGTAATGTCAATTAATTTAATGGAATGCTCATTTTCCTTTATTTTTATGTGTTAATTTTGTGTTGCTTCCTCTGGCTTCGTTATATTACGTAACTCCGTGTCATCCCCACCCCCGTTTCCTACATACGCACTCCTCCCATCCCCACCACTTTCACCCCCTACCCCATGATTTCACAACATCATGAGCGTTTTAGTTCTGTTCTTGGCGCGGGGCATTCTAGTCCAGGTCATCCTCGTAAGTAGAGGTGTTCTCTTATTCGACCCGTCCATACTCTCTATCTTTTTTTTTTTTTTTTTGTATTTTAAATTTTGGTTATCGAGTCGCGCTTACGGTTTAGTTGCACATTGATTGTAAGTACATTTTAATTAATCTTGTTTCATCTTTGTTTGTGCTTAAGTTCATTTATACACTTTTCTCTTGATATTATTTTTGTGTACCCCTTTCTTGGGTACCATCTTTAGTCATTAATTTTATTTGTTATTAAGTGATTTTAATACCTCTTCAAGTTTACCTTTCATTTTGTGTTTAGATTAATCCTTACTCTTATGCGCACCTGTTTTAGTTTGCTTTAAATACATTAGTAAGTAGTTCACTTTGGTTTCGTCCTCTTTCATTTGTAATTTTAAGTTCCCTCATCTCTCGTTCGATTTCGTCGGTCTTGGCTTCGTACTGTAACGCAGTCACGACCTACACGCTTCTGGGTTCTTCGATCAATTAGATAAATTTAATTCCCCTTTTGATTTGTTTTAAACAATTCATTCGTTTCCTTTTTTGGAAAGTATCTTTCTTTCGATCCGGAATCTTGGGCCCAGCACGCATCGAAAGAGACATCCTTTCCCCGCCCCTTAGCGATCCTGTTTAAGTTGTTGTTTTCGCTTCCACTTTATTCCTCATGCCTCTACTATTTTGTTTAACGTAAAAGCACAAAGCGGTGCAAGTTTCGCCACTCATTTATATTGAAGGCACGGTATATCAACAGGAACAAAATAGGAGGTGTACCACTCTTCAAATAAGGCCTTCATTTATAGCTACATTCTCAATTTGGTCTGCCTTCCAAAGGCGGCTTATCGGTATAAATTACCATAATCAAAACTTACAATTTGAATTTGATAAAGACAAATTGATATTTTCAATTGAGAAAACTCCCTCCATTACAATTTGTTTCAGAATGGTTTAAACTATCTATTGTGGTGTTTGAAGCCATATTTTCAGTGTAGCCTTAGTAAACAAGAGTTTAGTGCTTTTCAGTCGGTCAACACGAATGTACCCAAAAGAGATGGGTTATGCCCTAATCCTGAAATAAATTACATGAGATTAATAAAACACTAGGATGACCAGTTTCGATCGTCAAGCGATCATCATCAGATCCATTACACTTAGGCTACAAAATCTATGTTTGAAATACAGGTGAAAATATTTACAATATGTACAATTATTTAGTTGCAGTATTGGTACTGCAACTGTCAGTGTATGCTAAATGCAGTATATATGTTAGGTGAAATGCTAAATGGTGATAGCTATCCGTAGATTGTACTTTAGAGAGATTATATGGTTGTAAACTATGGTTAAACTATAAAATTTTAGGCTAACTACTTAACTGATTGTCTTCCGTACAACAGCTACTCGCAGTTTTCGTGCTCACTGGAACTCACTTTGCGGTAGACTGCGGTGGTTATCTTAACGACTGGTTTTTCCCTGCTTTCTCCCCCCCCCCCCCCCCTGCTCCTACGTGCTGTGGGGAGTGATAGCGATGTGTTTATGTGAGGTGTTGCCAACCTAGATAAGATGTATGTTATTGAATGAGGTGGGTCTACAATTATTAAAGACCGGACAGTAATGAGAAAAAATTTGCGCGTTTCAACTATGTGAATGCGAATACATATAAAATCACTAACCTATTCAAAAAGCAAGGCATAAAGATAGCTTTCACGACGAAAAACACAACCGCTAGGCACCTCCTAAATAGTAATCTAAATAAACGTGACCCGTATTCAAGGTCAGGGGCATATTCTATAACGTGCCAAGACACCGATTGTCAAGCTAATTACATCGGGCAGAGTGGAAGGCGAGTAGACACACGTTATAATGAACATAGGAATGCGATAAGATACGGAACACATTCAGCCGTGTGCGAACATATGTGTGACGCAGGGCACAGCTTTACCAACATAGAGTCAGACCTTAAAATAATCCATCACGAATCGAAAGGCAGAGCTCTTGACATAAAGGAAGCAATCGAGATACACCTAGCCAAACGAAACAATCCCAACAATCTAAATGAACACACGTTCATGGAGAGCTCACCCCTCTTCACGCTACTAAAAAAACACACCCTGTCGGAAACAAAACACAATTTAGCGACACAGCCAAGCTAGATAAAAAAAAAGGGGGGAAATTAGGGGGTTATTAATAGGCAAATGTTATCTGGATCAGGTGTACGATGTACTTTTCTTCTGCAATAAACCAAGGCCCATATTCGCGGCAGTATTAGAGGTGCCTGGAAGTCCTCATAAGACCGTCAACGCTTAGTTCGAATGGGTTATGCTCCACGCGTGGCGAGGGCTAATCCACGGTCTTTAATAATTGTAGACCCACCTCATTCAATAACATACATCTTATCTAGGTTGGCAACACCTCACATAAACACATCGCTATCACTCCCCACAGCACGTAGGAGCAGGGGGGAGAAAGCAGGGAAAAACCGGTCGTTAAGATAACCACCGCAGTCTACCGCAAAGTGAGTTCCAGTGAGCACGAAAACTGCGAGTAGCTGTTGTACGGAAGACAATCAGTTAAGTAGTTAGCCTAAAATTTTATAGTTTAACCATAGTTTACAACCATATAATCTCTCTAAAGTACAATCTACGGATAGCTATCACCATTTAGCATTTCACCTAACATATATACTGCATTTAGCATACACTGACAGTTGCAGTACCAATACTGCAACTAAATAATTGTACATATTGTAAATATTTTCACCTGTATTTCAAACATAGATTTTGTAGCCTAAGTGTAATGGATCTGATGATGATCGCTTGACGATCGAAACTGGTCATCCTAGTGTTTTATTAATCTCATGTAATTTATTTCAGGATTAGGGCATAACCCATCTCTTTTGGGTACATTCATGTTGACCGACTGAAAAGCACTAAACTCTTGTTAAACTATCTACACTAGACCTTTATTGAACAACCTTCAAACGCATGACGTCAATCTCTTCCATGATATTCAAATACGTCACTTTATTTTAATTTACCGACAATAACACATTGCAGAATTTTTTTACAGAAGCATATATTATTTCATTAGTTTCGAACTTCAAAATTTTATTAGCAATATTTTTAATGTTTTTTTTTTAATTTTCATTCAAAACCCAATGTCACAGACCTGATTTCTTTAAACATTTACAATTTTTACCATGATTAATAATTTTCTTCAAGTAGTATCAGGATATAAGGATTAGGTTGACTATAACATTATTTTTTAGCAGATTTAATTTTATACTTGGAAGGTTATTCAATGGATGCTAATTTTTTCTACTGAACAGTTTATTTTAGTGCTTAATATTTATACTTAGATTGATAATGTTTTAGATTATATGATGCTCTTCGTTTAATGTTATTACAATTTGATTTTAACTGAGGATGGCTACAAGTTAAACGAAATTAGTACTATACCGTACACGTTATTCAATTTCCACTTACGTGGAATAAAACTAGTTTACACATTCATAGGAATTTTAATTTATTTGTTAATGGGAATAACTTCTATTCTTCTGTACTTCATACCAATGCGTTCCATGATTTTCCATTTTCAACTGCAGGCAAATGTTGGGAGAATATACTATTTGGGCCATGGCTATATCCTTAGTACTCTTTGCCCAATTTCATTCAATTTGTTTCATTTGATCCTTCATTAACACATCTTACGAGGAGGACGTCGAGGCAAGGCGTTGGTGTTGGCGTTCGAAATCATTCGTCACCAGAGTTCAGAGATTGCCTACCCACATGGTTTGATGCTTAAAAACAATTATCTACCCAGTTGATTGTTTAATATTGAAAATATAAATGCTACTAATAATAATAAGTTTAACAATTATGATCATTTTTAAAACATTTGAACGAAATGTTTTTAAAATTTGAAGGAAGAGGCGGTTGATTTCATTGGTTGATTGTTGTTTCGTGGCATCCCTGACCTAGGCTTAACGAGCGGCTAGACTAACTGGGATAGCAGAAGGACGAAGAGGTACACTGTTCTTGTCATATACGAGGCACTTATTGATCGAGGTCTCAAGCATGCGCACTTGGACTTTAATTTCCACCGTTATGAAATGAGACATTTCAGGCAATTACATTTCTTTATCATTTCTTACAAAACATTTTTCCGTAATTTAAACTTTCCTGGCACAGAGATATGAGAAGCCTGTCTGAAGCGTAATGGAATATGGTCTTGGTCTAGCTGTATGCCTCTCACCAAGGCGGTCCGGGTTCGATTCCCGGTCAATGCATGTGAGATTTTCGAAGTGAAATGCCATGTCCTGTGGTTCGGATTCCACGTAAAAAGGAGGTCCCGTGGCTCATAATCACAAGATTCACGGTCACGTAAAACTACAATCTTCCTTCCTTCCTTTTGGAATATGTTCTGAAACAAAACTGAATTAAACACATGGCAATATAAGTGTTTATTTTTGCTTATGGCACGTCCCTATAAAAACATTTTTCAGATAAAATAGGGACGTACAGTGACGTAACAACTGGGGAGATTACGAGGGATGTGATTCCAGCCCTGGATCAAGAGACTGGTAAATAAATAGAGAAATAAACAAATAACTAAATAAATTTTAACTTTTACATGAGAATACAGCGGTTAGGCAAACGGAAACAACTACAGTGCATAAAAAGCCGACTGATCAGGGACCACAGATATGACAGTGAGGCATTGCCATGGAAAATCATGTAAATCACAAAAAATCGAATATGCATATATTTCATAGATATGGTAGTGGGAACCAATACCAGTTGAATGCTAAAGCCAGTAAGTCACACGGAGATTGAATTTGGTTTCACAAGCACCACAAATATGATGTTAGATTTAAGTATGGAGGTTTTGCCTTAGATACGGCAGTAGGTCCACATCATGCCGGGAATGAGGTCGGGTCTTGTCTACTTAAAGTTGCCCAATCACCTGTATTTACTCATTCCAAGGATTTCGTGTAATAACTGTGCGGATCAAAGCAAGAACCCCTTGGTTCCTATGTCACATATCTCGGTAGGCTATTAGCTATTAACTAGTGCGAAAAATAAAACGTTGACTAATAAATACTGTAAATAAATCATTTGGATAATTTTATAATTTAGTTAAAGGATAATTTGATTCATCATGTAATGTAACTATTTAATTATTTTGGTTCTTAACATCTTCATTATACAGTATCTTAACATATTTCATATGAATGAATCTGTAATTAGTTTCTGATTTGGTGTAATAGCTGTGCGAAACAAAACATGAACCGCAATGGTTCCTATGGAACAAATTTGGGTAACTACTATAACTACCGTACTTGAAAATTGTTGTTTTGAGATTTTAAGGGTCTGGACATTCTTATATGTTTGAGACGAAGACTTTGGCATTATCGTGATAAGGAAGTAGGTATGTAAAACAACGGTGCGTGAAGAGGATACAGATATGATAATTGATGCCAAGGATGTGCAACTGTTTGAGTATCGCCAGGGGACCTGAAGATTTCCATGATGCGACAAGAGCAAGTGTCCAATGCCCTTCATAAAATTATGCCTTATATTCAGTGAGCTGCAAATATGTAAGAATATCAAAATTACCCATGGGAGGACATCGTTTGAAGACATAGTTGACATGGATCGTTTTCCACTGTTCGAGACCAGATCAATGAATAGTGAACATAGAAATTTTTAATCGATGCTTGATATTTTGGAACACAAATAACAAGCGTTTTAAATAGAACTTTCCTCTTGATCTTGGCAAGCGTAATAACAAATTGTTTCGGGTATTTGTTTATATTCCATTTTTATTGTTCGCACGATACTCATATCCAAGCCAGTTTACGTGTGTTCTAGAGCCTGACATGTAGCTTGTATATTCTATAAATTACCGTTAACAGGCATTTTGATCTTGTAAATCTCTGCTCCAGCGATGGTTACTTGACTGTTAGGATTATGAGACTGATTATTTTGAGTTTGTTTTGTAGTCCTATAACACCGTTTGAATTTTCAGGCTTTAGCTGTAATAGTTTCTGAGACAGGCTATTCATTTGTCAAGAAATATTTCGCACAGACGCATAGTTGTATGGAGGTGGAACTAAATACCAAATTTCATAAACATAGGTCCAGTCGATCAACATATTTTGGTGGAAATATACGCACGTGCACGGAAAACACCGATGTCACAATCATACGTTTCGTATGATGGAAATTGGCCGATAAAACTATGTCAAATATAATAGGTTGTGTGTGCTTAAGTCCACAGCCTAGTGACGCGGCTAGTATTCTGGGCTGCCACCCTGGAGGCCTAGTTGCCTCACTTTCCTGGTTAACGTACGGCTTGCCTTTGAAATCTAGCTGGGCAGATATGTTTATATTCAATGGCACCTGGGGCCAAGGCTTTCCCAGCGTGAGGCACGGCGTTGTCAAATTTCCACCGTAGCCACTGAGGGCAAGCAGCGAGACTGGACAGAACTATGGGCAGATGTGGAACATTGGACACTGATCCCTGTCGGAGACATAAGCTAGCCACCAGGGCGGGACTTAAGAGTCCACGTGGAGTGATAGAGGAAGCATTCTATTGGACAACAACCGTCAGCTATGGTCAGTAGCGAACAGTGGTTATTGTCAGCGCGTGCTACTGCCTTAAGTTTGAGTCACCCCTCGTTAACCAGGAAAGTGAGGGAAATATACCAGTATCTGCCAAGAAATATAATTCTGGTCTAAGGGCTAGAACAATGTAGCCTACACTCACCTTCATGCGGCAAAACTAAGACCAGGTGGGTTCAATTCCCACCTCGGTCATCCTGGGAGTGGTTTTTCATCGCATTACACTTATACTCCAGCAAATTGCCGCGTTCGTTCCTAACTTAAAACCACGGTAGGCTCCATCCCAATTCTCATCCGATTTACAAATACAAACACACTACAACCGACTCCACAATAACAAAGGTTATTAGAAAACATATGCACTCTCGCAAGTACATAGCACTATTTGACCACGATGTCCTTCAAAAAAATAAGAAATCATCCTGCCCAAATTGAGAAACGTTATGTTAGAGGCAGATGTCATTACAGTTGCATTGATAAGTACAAGGCGTTACTGATATCTCAATGGACAATAAAACAACAGAAGGGAATTTCAAGTATTTTTAGGTAGTTGTTAATATTTATCGCAAGGAAACAGAATATTGAGACCACCACGAGAATGTTTGGCTGTCGACCCAAAGGTCTGGGTTAGATTCCTGCCTCGGGCCAAAAATTCAATGTCTAAGGGCTGGAACGGGTTACACTCATCGGCTGCCATCTTGGAGGTGGTTTTCCGTGGTTCCCCACTTCTACTCCATGAAAATTATGCAAGGTTCCATACTTATGGCCACGGCCATCTCCTCCCCAATCATCACCTGGATTATAAATACACACGCTATCACAGTCATCACAATAAACTAGCTTAGCAGACAAATCCCACACGCACCCAAATACACGGGGCTACATAACCACAATGTCACACAGCCCCAAAATAAATCAACAATATCAGAATATTGATATGTCTAGACGCTATTTGACGTGGCCATGAATTTCATAACTACATTTTCCAATGTTTTAAACAGTGAGGGAACTCAACATATTCTGGAGACGAGATCACCTGCAGGAAGACAGTAGATGCTGTGAAGATATGGTCCTCACCTCCTCGCTGTGTCTGGGATCATAGCATTTTCTTGGCGCCACGCTTGGCAACAGCGTACGTCGGATCCAGAATAGCGCGCTAAACCAGTTACTGTCGAGTTAGATTATCACTAGCATTTTAACTCAATAAGTTATTATTATTATTATTATTACTATTATTATTATTATTATTGTTGTTATAGCCAGGTGGAACGGACATACATGCTATCAGCCCCGTATCTCGGATGAGACAGGAAACTGATAAAGTGAGTAATTCCGTTGTCTAGATTTTATTTTTACCAAAGTTATTGTTCAATAAAATTGACTGAAACGTATTGAATTAATGAGAATTGTTAATAGATTGATTAAATTATTGTGATTGATGAATTACCATTTCATTTTAAAAATGTACTAATAATTGCATTATATGAGGATTGCTCAGGGTTACTACCGATTCGGGCTTAGTCGGTAATCGCAGCAATAAGTACGCATACAAATCCGTACTACAGAAAAATAGTATTTTGCGACTAGATAACTTAAACTGCTAATGAGGAACACAGACACTATTTGGCTGACATTTTATTGGATCAAATACTCTGAATTTCTACCAATGATATGATGCTATAAGTATATCGTCATATTATGCTAATTAGTTGATCATAATAACATTGCTACGCTGATAATAGTCAGCTGACCATTACATAGAGGATTCAAGTGTTAGATTTGTCCAGGCATAAATTGTTTGTTTAAGAATAATTCATACAACAGTGAACTCATTTCTATATTGGAATATGAAACGAGAAATTTGCATATTGCCCAACTTCTATGAAGTAAAGTGAATCAGAGAAATCAAATCACGTTCAGGAACATTCATTTATGATAAATTGCAGGTTATTGTTTGGCAATATAGGAATACCTTACATCACAACCAAGAGCATATATAAAATTTATTTGGGGGGTATGGGGGCATGCGATAGCCCCCAAAGGAAAGGGGGTCCGGAGTTACTCCCAGGGAAACGTTTGTATAATTTGGTGCAAAATTATGAGTTTTAAGGCTATCTGGCATCACATTTTCAACCAATTTGTTTTGATTTTTATGTTTGATTAATGTCAAACACAACTGGACATTGTATGTTACTTTTTATTAACACACTTGATAGTGTTTAGATGGAGAGAATTAACATTACTGTTTTAATTCACAACTATAATATAAAGACAGGGTTCCTTGAAGCATTACCAAATCGGTATATAAATTCATGGTCAGTGAGTTGCATGTCTCTGTGAATACATAACGATGCTAGACCATTGAGTCTGATTTCAGAAGTAGAATTTAAGTACGTTTTCAACCTGCTCAAACTCAAACTCCATTCGGTGGTAGATACAGAGAAAGGCAAAATTTTCAAAAATTTGATAAGGGTAGACTATACATGTTAGGGAATAAAACTTTTGTCACACGCTTCATGGGCACTTGTTGCTGTTCTTGGTAGGTTCTTAACGCGACGCCACTGGAGATTAGTCATTGTAGATCAGAGCAAACTGATTGTCACACAGTTTACATCGCTCTACCGCCGCCTCGCTTTGCAACGTTGCCATATGTCGTTAGTTATTGGAGTTTTAAGAGGCGAAACAACGAGGTCATCTACCCCTCTGCCATATGTCTCCTAGTAGCAATAGTACGTGAAAGGTTTATTGGTTTTTAATGTTTTATTTCATAAACAAATATTATATGTGACATCATTTCGTGCCCCCCCCCCCCCTCTTAATATACGCCCCTGATCACAACAGTCACACAGGTTCTACGGTGACTGAGTGTAGCAAGTCGTTGTCCATTTCTCTTGATCATCCCCTCTCTCATTCTTCTCTATTGTCCATAGCTCTTCTACCCTTTCACCATTGTACAACGGAGTAATCACCGAGGTGGCTCCACCCCTTATTCTTCTTTTCCTCTTTCTTCCCATTATAACTATAACTATAACCCTCAGCTGCTACCACCAATTCCTCGTCCTAACATTCATACTTTCCTCCGCCGACAACACTCCACACGCGAAAGTACTTGTAGCTCACCCCATGGGTGTCCACATAGAAGTAGCTACAAACTCTGGCGAGCAAAATATGTCCTTGGATACCCCTGGCACTAAAAGCCATACGCTATGAAAAATAATCATTATTACTGATCAGATAGCTCAGTGCGTTAAAGCACAAGGTCATGGACACGTGCAATAAGAATGCAGAAAACAGTAGTAAAACGTCCATTGTGCATTTAAATTTGCGCCTGCATTGCATGTATGTATTCAAATGATCATGGACATATTTATAGCTACATTCTCAATTTGGTCTGTCTTACAAAGGAGGCGTATATGTATAATTTACCATAATTAAAACTGATAATAATTTAAATTTGATAAAGACAAACGGATATTTTCAATTGGGAAACCTTCCTTCATTACAATTTGGTGCAGAATTATTTACACTATCTATACCTATATAGAACAACCTTCAAAAGCTAGACGTCAACAATGAATCTCTTCCATGATATTCAAATAATTCATTTCAATTCAATTTACCAACAATAACACATGGGAGAACAATTTTAAAGAAGCAGATATTATTTCATTACTTTCGAACTTCAAGATTTAAATTAGCAATGTTTTATAAAGTTTTTCATTTTTCATTAAATACCCAATGTCACAGATCGGATATTTTAAAACATTTTCATTTCTTTGCCATGATTATTATATCCTTACTTCATGTTGTATCAAGATATACAGTTTTTGTCTTTGATTATAACATTACTTTAAGCAGTTTTCACTATATATTTGGAATGTTATTCAACTGATACTAAACATTTTATACTGAATAGCTTTATTTTAGTGCTTAACTTACCGGGTGAGTTAGCCGTGGTCGTTACGGCATGACTGCTGGCAGTCGCTCACATCCGGGAGGCGAGGAGGTTCGAATCCCCCCGCCGGCAACCTTGAAGATGGTCTTCTGTGGTTTCCCATCTTCATTCCAGGCAAATGCCAGGGTTGGTCCCTAACTATAGGCCACAGCCGCTACCTTCCAACTCCTCGTCCTTACATTCCAACTTTCCTCCCCAACGGTACTTGTAGCTCACCTATTGGGTGTCCGTCTCGAAGCAGCTACAAAACTGGCGAGCCGAACATGTCCTCGGACACTCCCGGCACAAAAAGCCATACGCTAAAAATAAAAATAATAAAAATAAAAATAAAGTGCTTAACTTGTATTTATAGATTGCTAATGTTTTAGATTGTTAACCAATTCTGTATTCTGGTTATGAATGTCAAGTCCTGCATGAGGGTCAGCTATCCCAGCCATTGGCCATCCAGACTGGAGTACGACAAGGATGTATACTTTCTCCCACTTTGTTCCTGATTGTTCTTGATAATACTCTTAGGAAGGTGGGGAGAGGAAGGAAGAGAGGGATACAGTGGGGACTTCGAGACAGGTTGGAGGATCTTGATTTTGCTGATGACATCTGTATGCTAGCACAGCGCTTTAGAGACATAGAGGGAAAACTGGCAAACTTAGAACTTGAAGCTGCTAAGGTTGGACTTAAGATAAACCCAAAGAAGACAAAGGAGCTGAGAGTGAACTCCACAGTACAGGCTGGTCTCACTGTGGGATGTGTAGATGTAGAACAGGTGGATACATTTGTTTACTTGGGAAGCGTGGTAACGAGAAGTGGAGGGGCTGAGGAGGATGTCAAGAGCAGAATAAGAAAGGCAAATGGGGCTTTTGTGCAGCTCTATCCAGTATGGAGAAACCGTAACATATCCAGGAAGACGAAAATCAGAATTTTTAATACCAATGTGAAAGCTGTCCTATTGTATGCATGTGAAACATGGAAAGTTACCAATCCTATCAGCCACCAACTTCAAGTATTCATCAATCGTTGTCTGCGTCGAATTCTGGGTATACGATGGCCAGATATAATCCCAAACGAAGAGCTGTGGCAAAGGGCTAACCAACAACCTATAGAAGTCCAAATTAAACGGAGGAAATGGGGCTGGATTGGGCATACTCTGCGGAAACAGAATGATGCAGTAGAAAGGAGAGCTCTGGACTGGAATCCTCAAGGGGCTCGGAGACGGGGAAGACCAAGGAACACCTGGAAACGCACCACTGAAGAGGAGGCCAGAAAAGCGGGAAAGACTTGGATGGAAGTGAAGAACTTGGCAACACACAGAGCCCGATGGAAATCATTCTTGGATGCCCTATGCTCCGCACGGAGCGAAAGGAAATAAGTCAGAGTCAAAAATGTTTTAGATTATGTTATGCTCTTAGTTAAATATTGTTACAATTTGATTTTAACTAAGGACGGTTACAAGTTAACCGAAACTAGAACCATAGGCCTATATGGCATTCTGTTTCAATATAGTAGACTATTGACTTAGGTGGAATAAATCAAGTTTAGCCGTTCATGCGCTGCATAACTGGTACTGTCAAGTCTACACCTCGCCACTGGTTACCCGTTCTTAGCCATATCCCACCACCCCACCTGAGGAGAAAGGAAGCTCTGCTGAGAGAAGCAAAGAAGATCCGGTCATCTCCCTCTTTACCAGTTCGCCAGGAATTTTGTTACCCACCGCCACAACGACTTCGATCGAGGAGGCCAGCAACTGTATTGGCCGGCCGACTCTTGAGGAACAATTTCAACCTAAACCGGAGCTGGCAGGAAGAGTGGTCAAATTCAACATCTGGTACTAATGCCCATGAGATAAATTCAACTCGGAAAATGAATGGATTTGACCTCCCAAGAAAACTATGGTGTCGCCTCAACAGACTGAGAACTGGGCATGGGCGCTGTAATTTCTTGCGCCATAAGTGGGGCTGGATTGATTCTCCAATGTGTGAATGCAGTGAAGAGGAGCAGACCATGGACCATGTCATCCTGCGTTGCCCTCTTCATGCCTACTCCGGAAGCCCCAGCGACCTGTTTGATCTATCAGAAAGTGTTGCTCTGTGGTTGAAGAACTTGGACCTGGACTTATGAATTCCTCGTTGTACTCACCATACGATTAAAAAATTTCAATTTATATGTTAATACGAATTACTTCAATGAGGTATGATGTACTTTATACAAATTCGTTCCATGATTTTCCGTCTTTAACTCCAGGCAAATGCTGGGACAATACACTCTATTTGGGCCATGGCTATATCCTTACTACTCTTTGCCCAATTTCATTCATTTTGTTTCACTTCACCCTTTATTAACCCATCTTACGAGGTTGACGTCGAGGCAGGACGTTGACGATAGGGTTCGAAACCATTCATCACCAGAGTCCGGAGATTGCCTACCCACATGGCTTGAAGCTTGAAAACAATCATCTACCCAGTCGATTGTTTAATAATGAAAATTTTAGTACCTCTACTGCTACTAATAACAACAATAATGACCACCTTTTATAACCTTTGAACGAAATGATTTTAAAATTTGACGGAAGAGGCGGTTGATTTCATTGGTTGATGGTGCTTTCGTGGCATCCCTGACCTAGGTTTAACGAGCGGCTGGACTAACTGGGATAGCAGAAGGACGAAGAGGTACACTGTTTATGTCATATACGAGGCACTTATTGATCGAGGTCTCAAACATGCGCACTTTAACTTTAATTTCCACCGTTATGAAATGTGACATTTCAGGCAATTACATTTCTTTATCCCTTCTTACAAAACATGTTTTCGTAATTTAAACATTTCTGACACAAAGATATGAGAAGCCTGTCTGGAGCGTAATGTAATATGGTCTGAAACAAAACTGAATTATACACTTGCCAGTATAAGTGTTTATTTTTGCTTATGCCACGCCCCTCAAACAGATTGTTTGGATTAAATGGAGACGTTCAGTGACGCAACAACTGGGGAGCTTACGAGGGATGTGATTCCAACCCTGGATCAAGAGATTGGTAAATAAATAAATAAATAAATAAATAAATAAACAAATAATTAAATACATTCCAACTCTTACACATGAATGTACAGCGGTCAGAGAAATAATAACAACGACATTAGAAGGCTGACTGATCAGTGACCACAGCGAAGACAGTGATCTAATTGAGGCATTGCCATGGAAAATCATGTAAATCACCAGAAATCGAATATGCATATTTTTCATGGTTACGGTAGTGGGAACCAATGCCAGTCGAATGCTAAAGCCAGTAAGTCACCCGGATATTGAATTTAGTTTCACGAGCACCACAAATATGATGTTAGGATTAAGTATGGAGGTTTTGGCTTAGATACGGCAGGAGATCCACATCATGCCGGGAATGAGGTCGGGTCTTGTCTACGTAAAGTTGCCCAATCACCTTTATTTACCCTTCCAAGGATTTCGTGTAATAACTGTGCGGAAAAAAACAAGAACCGCCTGGTTCCTATGCCACATATATGGGTAGGCTATTAGCTATTAACTACTTCAAGAAATGAAAAGTTGACTAATAAATAGTGTAAATAAATCATTTGGTTATTATATAATTTAGTTAAGAGATATTTTTGATTCATCATGTAAAGAAACAACCTAATTATTGTTGATATTTACAGTACAACTTCCATATAAATGAATCTCTAATTAATTTCTGATTTGGTGTAATAGCTATGGGAAACACAACATGAACCGCATGGTTCCTATGGAACTAATTTGGGTCACTACTAATAACTACTTGGAAATTGTTGTCTTGTGATTTCCAAAGTCTGGACATTCTTGTATGTTTAAGACGAAGACTTTGGCAAGTATCGAGATAAGGAAGTAGGTATGTAAAACAACGGTGCGTGAAGAGGCTACAGATATGGTAATTGATGCCAAGGATGTGCAACTGTTTGAGTATCTCCCGGGGACCTGAAGATTTCCATGATGCGACAAGAGCAAGTGTCCAATGCCCTTCATAAAATTATGCCTTACATTCAGTGAGCTGGAAATGTAGGAATATCAAGATAACCCAAGAGAGGACATCGTTTGAAGACATATTTGACATGGGTCGTATTCCACTGTTCGAGACCAGATCAATGATTAGTGAACATAGAAAGATTTTTATCGATGCTTGATATTTTGGCAACACAAATAACGCGCGATTTAAATAGAACTTTCCTCATGATTTTGACAAGTGTAATAACAAACTGTTTTTGATATTTATTTATATTCCATTTTTATTGTTCGCACAATACTCATGTCCATGTGTGTTCTAGAGCCTGGCATGTATTTTGTATAGACTATAAATAACCCTTAACAGGCATTTTGATCTTGTAAATCTCTGCATCAGCGTTGGTTACTTGACTGTTAGGATTTAGAGAATAATTGCTTTAAGTTTGTATTGTAGTTCTGTAATACCGTATGAATTTTCAGGCTTTAGCTGTTATAGTTTCTGAGATAAGCTATTCATTAGTGACGACATATTTCGCACAGTCGCAGAAGTGTATGGAGGTGGAACTAAATACTAAATTTCATAAACATAATTATGTCCAGACGATCAAACGTATTTTGGTGGAAACATACATACATGCATGGATAACGCCGATCTCACAATCATCCGTATCACATGATGGAAATTGGCCGATAAAACTATGTCAAAGATAAAATAGGCAGTGTGTGCTTATGTCCTCCTCCTAGTGAAACGGCTAGTTTTCTTAGCTGTCACCCTGGAGGTCTGGGGTTGATCCACACCTTAGCCATCCTGGATGTGGTTTTCCATCGCATTCCATTTCTACTCCATGCAATTGCTGGGATGGTTCCAAATTTACGAGATGGTTGGCATTGTCCCAATTCTCCTCTGAATTTAAAATACAAACATACTGAAACAGATTCCACAATAACAAAGGTTATCTGACAACATATAAACTCACGTAAGTACACGGGACTAATTGACCACGAAGTCCCTCAAATAAATAACAACTGTCCCCTTAGGAAATCATCCTGCCCAAATTGAGAAATGTTATGTTAGAGGCAGAAGTCATTACAGTTGTATTGATATGTACAAAGCGTTACTGATATCTCAATGGACAATAAAACAACGGAAGAGAATATCAAGTATTTTTAGGAAATTGTTAAAATTTATGGCGAGGAATCAGAATATTGAGACCACTTCTTGGAGTAGTGGCTATATTGTCTGGCTGTCGACCCGAAGTTCTCAGTTCGATTCCTGCCTCTAGCCAAAAATATAACGTCTAAGGGCTCGAATGGGGTACACTCAGCGTCAGCCATCTTGGAGGTGGTTTTCCGTACTCGATGCAAATGTTGGCATAGTTCCAAACTAAAGGCCACGGCCATCTCCTTCCCAATGCTCCCCCAGATTATAAATACACACACTATCACAGCCATCACAATAAAACAGGTTATCAGACAAATTCCACATAAACCCAAATACACGGGGCTAAGTGATCACGATGTCGCACAGCCCCTAAATGAATCAAAAATATCAGAATATTGATATTTCTAGACGTTATTTGACGTGGGCATCAAAGGTGAGTAACTCTGTATAGCGTTGCACATGACTTACATAAATATATTTTCTAATTTTTGAACAGTGAATTATACTGTTTGACTGTACCTCAACATAGTCTGGAGACGAGGTCACCTACAGGAAGACAGTAGGTGCTGTGACGATTTGGTTCTCAACTCCCGCTGTGCCTGGGACCCTAGCATTTTCTTGGCGCCACGCTTGGCAACAGCGTACGTTGGATCCAGAATAGCGCGCTAAACCAGTTACTGTCGAGTAAGATTATCATTCGCATTTTAACTCTATAAGTTATTATTATAATTATTATTATTATTGTTATTATAGCCAGATGTAACGGACATACATGTTATCAGCCCCGTATCTTGGACGAGGCAGGAAACTGATAAAATGAGTAATTCCGTTGTCTAGATTGTATTTTTACCAAACTTTTGTTCAATAAAGTTCATTGAAACGTAGTGAATTGATGAGAATTGTCAATAGATTGATTAAGTTATTGTGATTGATGAATTACAATATCATTTTAAAATGATATCATATTTGCATTATATCAGGGTTGCTCAGGATTACTACCGATGCGGGCTTAGACGTTAATCGCAGCAATAAGTTGGCCTAGGCATACAAATCCGTACTACACAAAATTAGTCTTTTAAGACTGGATAATTTTAACTGATAATGAGGAACACCGAAACTAAATGGCTTACATTGTATTGGAACAAATGCTCTGAATTTCTACCAATCATATGATGCTTTAAATATATCGTCATATTCTGCTAATTAGTTGATCATAATAGAAGATCCAAGTATTAGATTTGTCTAAGAATAAAATGTCTGTTTAAGAATGATTCATAGAACAGTGAACTCATTTCTACACTTGAATATGAAGCGAGAAATGTGCATATTGCCCAACTTCTATGAAGTAAAGTGAATCAGATAAATCAAATCACGTTCAAGAACATTCTTCTATGGTAAATTGCATAGTGTTGTTTGGCAATATAGGTATACCTCACTTCACAACCAGGGGCATATATAGAATTTTACTTGGTGGGGGGGGGGGGGGGGGGCATGCAATAGCGCCCAAAGAAAAGGGAGTCTGGAGTTCCTCCCAGGGAAACGTTTGTATAATTTGGTGCAAAATTATTAGTTTTAAGGCTATCTAGCAACACATTTTCAACCAATTTGTTTTCATGTTTTATGTTTGGTTAATGTCAAACACAACTGGACTTTTTCTGTTACGTTTTATTAATACAGCCATCTAGCTGAGAGTGCTTAGATGGAAGGAATTAGCATTACTCTTTTAATTCACAACTATAATATAAAGACAGGGTTTCTTGAAGCATTGCCAAATCGGTATATAACGTCATGGTCAGTGAGTTGTATGTCTCTATGAATACATAACAATGCTAGACCATTGAGTCTTATTTCAGAAGTAGAAATTCTTAAGTACGTTTTCAAACTACTCAAACTCAAACTCCGTTCGGTGGTAGCTACAGAGAAAGGCAAAATTGTCAAAAGTTTGATAAGGAATAAAACTTTAGTCACACGCTTCAAGGGCCCCTGTTTGTTCATGGTAGGTTCTTAAGAGTGACGCCACTAGAGAGTAGTTATGTAAGATCAGAGCAAACTGATGGTCACACAGTTTCCATCGCTCTACCACCGCCTCCCTTTGCAACGTTGCCATATGTGGTTAGTTATTGGAGTTTTAAGTGGCAGAACAACGAGGTTATTTACCCCTTTGCCATATGTCGCTTAGTAGCAATAGTACGTGACAAATATATTGGTTTCTAATGTGTTAATTCATAAACAAATATTACACGTGACAAAATTTCTTGGGGGGGCCAACCCCCTCTTAATATACGCCCCTGATCACAACAGTCACAGAGGTTCTACAGTGACTGAGTGTAGCAAGTAGTTGTCCATTTCTCTTACTCATCCCTTCTCTCATTCTTCTCCTCCATTATCCATGGCTCTTTTACCCTTTCACCATTGTACAACGGAGTAATTGCCGAGGTGGCTCAACCTTCTTCTTCTCTTCCTCTTTCTTCCCATTATAACTATAACTATAGCCCACAGCTGCTACCCCCAATTCCTCGTCCTTACATTCATTCTTTCCTCCCCAGAAAGCACTCCACAAGCGACGGTACTTGTAGCTCACCCCTTGGGTGTCAACATAGAAGCAGCTACGAACTCTGGCGAGCCGAACATGTCTTCGGATATTCCGGCACTAAAAGCCATACGCTAAAAAATCAATATTACAGATCAGATAGCTTAGTGATTTTGGAGCGACAGGGCTAAGACTGATCGCTGCCGTAAGGAAGGTGACGTAAGAACGGGAAGTAGCTTTGGGAGTGAAAGAAAAAGATTAGATAAAAATGGATGAACCCAAACAAAATATTTATTCAAAAGGTAGTTAATGAGAACAATAAGAGGTACTGCAAGCAACAGCGTAAATAATGAGATTAGAACTGGCCAAAGCTCAAGCTCCTAATGTTGGTAGAAACAAATACTAGGCTTGGCACTAAAAGAAGGTAAGCTTAAAAAGTTATTGTTAATATCGTTGTTGTGCTCAAAACAGCTAGAACTATAACAAGAAATAATACTAATAGCATAACTAATAAAGAAGAAATCACAATCTTGATGCGAAAGGAGCAACCAAGAGTGCAGAGAAAACTTTTATTATAGGGAGCTTACAAAGCAAGTTACAACTCTAAAATAAACTACTCTGAGAATAGTGCAAAGAAATGACAGATTAATTGCACGATGTGTGAAAACAAGTGCTTTTATTTTAGAGTACAACAAAGAATACGTGACAACGTTCCAAGGAGCATCACTAGTTGCTGCCAGGAATAAGGAATGATTAAGAATAGCGTGGCCACTATCCGAGGGTGGCCATTAAGTATAAAACAATATAAAATACTATAATAACAGGGCAGAGAGCTGAAGTGGCCCATTCAAGATGCCATGCCAAAATACAAATTTGAGCAATAATTTGCTACAAAATTACAACAATAAATTGTAGCTATATAACGTATTTGTTGTACTTAAGTTGCCACTTATGTTTAGGCAGGAAAGACGGCACAGATAGCCTTGATTGGGATATATGGGAAGACAAAATGCAAGAAAATCTGCTCAAAATACCTGACAATGATTGGCAAGAGCAAACATACTTGAAAATTGATTTCTCGAAGAGCTTGGACACAGCGGCCCAGAGTAATAAATACAATGTAAGACATCTTTAAAATAGGGCATGGCAGTGTACTACCCTATACTGAGCCTTTCTTTTGAATACAGCAACTGTAGGCTGATACAGTAAAATACCACATACAACAAAGCGAAAAAGGGGGTCCAAACAATTTTTGGTTTGGCATAAAAGGAGGATTAATTATACCACTTAGAATATTGACGCAGAAATTACTAAGGTGTGGAGGACACCGTAGTGTAACCTCAAATTTACAAAAAAAAAAATATATTAAGATTAGAAAGATGTTAGTGGAGAAGCAAGGAAGGGAAATGGGGTTTGCTTTGAGCCAGTTCGTTATGGTTTTGAGATTTTTTGGGTACCCAACACTTGTAACAGTTAGCCTCTTCCCTCCTTACCCTGTTTATAGGCCGAAATGATAATAATAATAATAATATTAGCATATCAAAATAAATGATCACATGACATTACCACACCCAGAATTAATAATAAAAAAAACACATGAAAGGGCTAATTTAATTACTCGCTAGGCCAGCTGAGTCCACAGCAAATAAAACCTAGGAGTGAATGTTCCGATTTGCTAGGTTTTCAAGAACATCCCCAATTTGATTTAGGAAAAGGGACCAGGCGGGACGAAACCAATGTCAAGACCAGCTTGTTGAGTGGAACGCTGGATGCGTACCTCAGCAGGCCGTATTAAATTGACCCTGCCAAAGATGAAGAATGAAAAGGGGAATAATCTTCCTAGTGACTTCACGCAATAAATAACATGACAAATCAAAATAAGCTAACATGTATTGAACATTAAGATCAAACAAATTACAAGATAAACCTTCCACCACTTAATTAACTAACTGACAAATATGATCTAATTAAACACAAATGAATAACTTAATTTAAACAAACCAGACACTTGCCCGGTTGGCAAGATTACACACATCTACATTTGTGGTAGAAATGAATTTGATTAATTACAAGAGACACGTCTTCCACCACTTAATTAACTGACAAATATGTTCTAATTAAACACCAATGAATCACTTAACCTAATCAAACCAGACACTTGCCCGGTTGGCAAGATTACACACATCTACATTTGTGGAAGAAATGAATTTGATTTGAAAGATTCCCCTGACGACAAAACTAAAGGAATAACAACATGAAGTTAGACTCCACGTCACTTCTGAAACAATGTTACATAAGCAACTTACGCGTTCCTTAGCGAACGAAAACGTCTGAGAAACTTCAGAGGCCAGCAATGACTGTCTTCTGAAGCCTATCTGACCAAAGTTAAATCCTTACTAGACCCTCCAAAAGATTACATACTAAAAGTGCTAAAATAGACTTTATCTAGTTAATCTTACGGCCCACCGACACGCGGCCTTAAAATGACGTTACAAAATTTAGCAGTCAATGTTTGTATTGATCGTCCTTGGTTATGCCCCTTAGTAATTAAATCATGATAGTACCACCTGCTGTCTTCGAACCCTCCGGGGAAAACTGCACATACGTTTTCCCCGGAGGCAAGTGCTCAAGAGTCTTTCTGTCACCAAACTTCCTCACACACTGTTCCTCTCGTACTGTTCTGCCCGTACTGTTCTACTGTGTCACCGATTCCACCCTTGTATATCAGCCTATCCCCACCACAAACCTCCAGTAGCACCAACTGCGACTAGTTGCACAAAAGCCAGGGTTCAAGGTCTTGAGTGGGTACTATAGAATATCACCCCATACAGGTTACTGCGTAGAAACCTTCTAGGAGTCGAGGTGTTACAGAATGTCCTTTGTAAGATCTTTCTCAGAATAAAAACTTGGCGAATGCAGCTGACAGGAATTGTTCACCTTTCAAAAGTTCACGGATCAAAGCTTGACTTATCCCTCTTTTCCATTTATTATAAACCTTTAGGTGACCGCACACACAAGGGCACAAATCATGTCGGAAAGGGCTAGGCGAACCCATTTCAGCAGTAGCCAGGTGTCAACTTGGTGAATGGAATTCTCAGAAAGGCCCTGGTGTATTTTCTCGTGAGAATCTGCCCAGACCTGGAGCTCCAGCTGCGTCTCGAAGATAAGATGAACATGTACCGATTTGCAAAATTGGTACATCCTCCTCCTCCAAAGGAAGACGATGGGGGGATGATGAAACGGGTGATGGTGTCCAGCTGGTCTCTTGGTAGCTGAAGAGGCTACTCCAATCTCCGCCAGCGGACCTTGAAGTAGATCTCCTCGGGTAGAAAGATGCCACGGGACCTAGATGGTACCTCCAAACTGGGCCCAGATTGGTAGTACACGTCCCACATAGTGACCACTGAAACACACATCAGAACAGCAGCGTATGGTCCAAATACAGTTCCCTTAGAGGGAACAATCGTTCCAGGCCAGCCAACCAGCCCATAACAGCTGAAGTTATCCCAGGAATGATTAAAAAAAACATCACACGAAGCATTAGCGTGCCATCGAAGTTCATTTAAGAGTCTTTCAAATCACAAGGGATACTTGATGCTTCAAACAAGGTTCTGCGCAAAGAGATAGTGTCCAGGGCATAACTAAAGGTCCACTGAAGTATTAAAATCACACGAAAGGGGCAACCAACTATACGATATGACTGACGTTAACAAGCTTAATTGAAAGTTCACTACAATACTTAGCAAGAATAACTAAAATTTAACTAAGGTGTACAGAACCCAAAATTTTTCTTTAGAATATGCAAATCAAAGGCACCTGCAAACTTGCCCACCAAAAATTTTAAACAATTTTTCAAAATGAATTTACTTTAACAAAACCGAAGGACCATTTTTCTGCGACTTCACGAAATCAGGACAGCACGCAACTATTTTCAAAATTCACAATGACAATTACATTAACATGCCGCACGGGGCATTCCATCAAAACTACATTTACTATACCGCCCGTGGTATTGCTCAAGTTAAATACCTTACAAAATTACCTACCGCACCGAAGGCATCACACAGAGCTCGTTTTGATATGCACACAAACACAAATTACATGTCTTGCTCAATTTTACATGTTCCTGACCCACACTGCCCTCAGTGGCCTCCAAGGACAGGAGGAAAAGAGACCACAACATCCTATCACGCAAGCACACTAGCAGCAAGACAAACAAAACAAGGAAAAACCACGTCACCCACATAATTCACACACACACATTCACACTTTAATAATAAGAATGCCCTTAATTCCATCGGGCTGTCACCCCGATATTTCTCCCACTCCATATCTGCCAACGGGCACTGTTCCCGGTGACAACACAACGTCTCCCACTCCATAACTGCCTACGGGCTCTGTTCCCGGCGACAACACAACGTCTCCCACTCCATAACTGCCTACGGGCACTTGTTCCCGGCGACAACACAACGTCTCCCACTCCATAACTGCCTACGGGCACTTGTTCCCGGCGACAACACAAAACATAAATAACCCTAAATTCCATAGGACAACTAGCGAACCAGGAAAACAGCACGAGGACTGCAGTTCATAACCTGACGTGAATTATTAAAACAGTATGCACTGTCATTCACACACTACACAAACAAACACCGCCCTGTCCTTCACATGACAGGTCCTCTCCCTTATGACACCGGGAGGAACATCACTCTTGCGCCACCAAACCCTGGCCATCACGACATAATCAGCTCGGTACCTGAGCTCCCCCTCTGGATCAACTCACGACCCCACAGAGGGTAATTAACATCTTCCCCTACAAAGGCATGGCCGCCTCAGAAGATGACAGTACAACACATTACCAAAACATAAATACACATTCGACACAAGGTAGGGCACCCACCAAACGTCACACACACCCTAGTGCACGTGGTTCACCTTCCAATCACACAACACAGACAATCACAACCCCGAAAATTTCTCTAAGTGGTGTTACCACAGACTACAGACGTCTCTAACTAACAACGTGTGTCATCTTCCATTCAAGTTCACCATTCAAATCCCGGGTGACACCTTATGACCACACTCAAATCGAACCCATGATGCTTCAACGCACCACTGTCATCATACGTTCCCAAAACATTAACTTCACGAAGCTACTTAAAATCTCAAAATTCACAACCTCCTCGACTAACAACACGTGTCTGTATCTCACCAACTGCTAACGCCAATAAAATTTCTCCCAGAATATCAAAACTAATTTATTCAGAATTACAAATCACAGAAGTGACGATTGTTACATCTCAAAAGGCACGAAGCAATTAATATCTTCAAAATAAATCCATAAATCCAGCTCGCACCTAACCACATTGGAACCTCGCACCCAAAAAAAAACTGCCAAGCTATCAACACCCTATTACTCAGAGAATTTAAATTTATTTACCACCCAAGATGATTACTCCAGTATCTACCCAGGACACTAACTGTCACTAAGGCTCACAATCGATCAGAACATCCGGTGGCAACAGCCGAACTCGCACACACCCAAGATGACGGGGCTACTCGAAATTTTAACGAACCCAGAACTTTTCAGAGTTGAGACTACAACAGAGACCCTAGCGGTCTAACAGATCAAGGCTGCAAGTTATAAATAACTAACCAACTAATGCACTGAAGCACCCTCAAGTGAAAACTCCAGAATCAAAATATCAAAATATGCATGAACGCCTACAACAGCTGATTGTGAAGTGAACACACCCAAGCTAACGGGAGTCTACATGAAATCTCACGAACCTACAACCCCTCAGAAATGCGACCACAATAGAAATAACCTAGCCGCCTAACAGCAAGAAACTGCAAGTTATGAATAACTAACGAACCAGCCCATTTCAATGCCATCGCAAACGAAGCATTGCAACCTCCCAAAAATCTCAAAATCAGACTAGTGAACACAGCAGCTGACATACAACGACAACTCAGCATGCCACCGCAGGATATCTCCCTAAAGGAAAACTTTCACCAACCGAACTACCAAATATTTTTTTTTTATATATACCAAAAATCAACAAGTATTCCCAGAGCTACCAACTTCATCACTGGAACTCGAACACAGGACTCCAGTTCCTAACATTCATCCATCACACATCCTTCTCAAACATCTCATTATAAGATTTTACCACCCACTACAATAACCCATTACATTCAATTATGCAAATTAGCAATCGTACAGATATCATGAACACAAAATACCCTATGGTATAGAAACACTTACCAACAGCTCAACAATTGTGGCTCGACTCTCCATACAAACTGGACGAGTGGCCTCTAAATACCCCAAAAAGAAATTCGCCTATCACCGAGATAACGAAGTCCCATACCTATAGTCACTCGACTCGGGCAAATACTATATACACCCTGCCCGGGCCCAATCAAGATGGTACTCACACCCCAAATTAAATGGACTCCTGACAGTAGATCCCCATACGAAGCACATCTGCATAATAGGTCCATTTTCAAAATGCAACTAATACAACTAATATAAAATTAATAATAATCCATCTTACGTTACTGGCAATTAGGCCTCAATTACTCCCACCCAAATTCAAATTGCAAACCTACATCAATTCATTCACACATGACTTTCATTCAATCAGCAGGATTAAAAAAAACTGAAGGATTACCAAAGAAAATAAATACAATTTTGACCACCAAAGAACACCAGTTCGATTCCTACTCAGGGCAGCAATAAAAATCGCATCACACATACTCTTTCACCCTGAACACAATCAACCACAGAAATACATTCATACCTCCACCAGACATACATGCTCCCTTCCCTGGACAATCCTAAAATTCCCCATTTACATCAGTATGTTAGTATTCGGATCGTCAAGACACTATAACGCCAACGGAGTATCAACTCACGTGAGGACCTGATAAAACAACCCGTAGTTGTAGCCCTGAAATCACAATTCTCCTTACATCGTAGGAAAACGTCCTAAAACGAAAGACACGAATCGGGGGAAAATATTTATTTACACCCTAAATGAGATGCGACGTGAAGGTGACTGCCTCCCAGAAATATCCCACTTAGTAAGTCACTCAACGAAAACACACTAATATACTGAATATTAAAGCCATTTAATACTTGACCAATTTAGATGACAATCTAACCTTAAAATCCCCATGTCACAACAAGACAATTTACTCTCCCCCCAATTACTAAGCAACTTAAACATAAATCATACATACATAAACACTCACCTGATTCATTTATACTGAATTAGCACACACGCAATTCGACACTTAACATCTTTCAAAATACAATTACCGAACGTACATATAGACAGCAATTCGACCATTTTCCAGAATTAATTTAACGCAGAATAAGTTGACAATACCAAATTTTAATACTCTCACGGTCCAATTTAATTTGACAGAACTACCAACAGCGAAATAATTAACCCCCAGCTAAAGAAATGACAACAAAACTTGAAATGTTTGGCCTAATGAACAGCTGATCACTACCAATTATACCTCACACGTATTATGCACAGCGAATCGCAGAATTTCAGCCTTACATTGCTAACAATTATTAAGAATAATTACAGATTTACCCCAAGGAACCTGCTGATGATAAATCCACACACGCAATTCACATTTTCACTGACATCAGTTGTATAAAATAATAACTTGTCACAGACGTCTGCCATGATGGTTCAAAATCACTACGTGATTCAACAGGCGTGTACTAAACGCACATCAAAACAGACACTAAGTTATTCTTACTGGAAATACAAGTTTATCAATTTCAGCCTATTTTCAAGAGAATTTAAAACGTCACTAATTTAAATTTTACCAACACTACTTCCAACCAGACAAACATTTTATTATTTCAAACACGTGACACAATTTAGTCAAAACAACACTTCCCGAGGTGTAGATTTAACACAGGTGCAGTAAAATTGAGCTGGACTAGTTCCTACAAGAACAGAATGAATTTACAACCACCCCAAAACCATACAAACAGCATATCAAAACTCACCACGTGTGAAATTCCTTCAGCCGGTCTACTCGTCAATCTGGCAACGCAGCACGGCCATTACTCTCCCGTCAGTCCTGATTTCGTCCAGCGCACGTGATCGCCACTTTCGGCTATCTGCTCGTCTTAACAGCTGACGACAGAATTGTTCATTTGGTCTTCGGTGTACACAGCGGTTATTTTACATGAAATCAAATCACAACATGTATTAGGTTCTGCTCTAATTACTAGCCTACCTATTGGAGAAAAGATTAGTAGTATGGAGGGCCCAATCTACATTAATTAAGTTACTGAATTTAATTTTAATTAATTACTGCAATCAGTCAATAGGAAGGATTGTTTACTAATGGCAAGATCACAGAGCAAAACCATGCTCATGCTACCATTGTAACAGTTAGCCTCTTCCCTCCTTACCCTGTTTATAGGCCGAAATGATAATAATAATAATAATATTAGCATATCAAAATAAATGATCACATGACATTACCACACCCAGAATTAATAATAAAAAAAACACATGAAAGGGCTAATTTAATTACTCGCTAGGCCAGCTGAGTCCACAGCAAATAAAACCTAGGAGTGAATGTTCCGATTTGCTAGGTTTTCAAGAACATCCCCAATTTGATTTAGGAAAAGGGACCAGGCGGGACGAAACCAATGTCAAGACCAGCTTGTTGAGTGGAACGCTGGATGCGTACCTCAGCAGGCCGTATTAAATTGACCCTGCCAAAGATGAAGAATGAAAAGGGGAATAATCTTCCTAGTGACTTCACGCAATAAATAACATGACAAATCAAAATAAGCTAACATGTATTGAACATTAAGATCAAACAAATTACAAGATAAACCTTCCACCACTTAATTAACTAACTGACAAATATGATCTAATTAAACACAAATGAATAACTTAATTTAAACAAACCAGACACTTGCCCGGTTGGCAAGATTACACACATCTACATTTGTGGTAGAAATGAATTTGATTAATTACAAGAGACACGTCTTCCACCACTTAATTAACTGACAAATATGTTCTAATTAAACACCAATGAATCACTTAACCTAATCAAACCAGACACTTGCCCGGTTGGCAAGATTACACACATCTACATTTGTGGAAGAAATGAATTTGATTTGAAAGATTCCCCTGACGACAAAACTAAAGGAATAACAACATGAAGTTAGACTCCACGTCACTTCTGAAACAATGTTACATAAGCAACTTACGCGTTCCTTAGCGAACGAAAACGTCTGAGAAACTTCAGAGGCCAGCAATGACTGTCTTCTGAAGCCTATCTGACCAAAGTTAAAACCACGAGGGTCCCATCCAGCTAACCGGAAATAGGATAATAATAATCCACTCCGCGGTAATTACATATAAAGGTGCCACACAAATCGTACCAACCCTTCCAAAATATTACATACTAAAAATAATAATGTCAGTCCGCTCGAAATACGGTCCATCGCCACATGGCCTTAAAATGACGTTACAAAATTTAGCAGTCAATGTTTGTATTGATCGTCCTTGGTTATGCCCCTTAGTAATTAAATCATGATAGTACCACCTGCTGTCTTCGAACCCTCCGGGGAAAACTGCACATACGTTTTCCCCGGAGGCAAGTGCTCAAGAGTCTTTCTGTCACCAAACTTCCTCACACACTGTTCCTCTCGTACTGTTCTGCCCGTACTGTTCTACTGTGTCACCGATTCCACCCTTGTATATCAGCCTATCCCCACCACAAACCTCCAGTAGCACCAACTGCGACTAGTTGCACAAAAGCCAGGGTTCAAGGTCTTGAGTGGGTACTATAGAATATCACCCCATACAGGTTACTGCGTAGAAACCTTCTAGGAGTCGAGGTGTTACAGAATGTCCTTTGTAAGATCTTTCTCAGAATAAAAACTTGGCGAATGCAGCTGACAGGAATTGTTCACCTTTCAAAAGTTCACGGATCAAAGCTTGACTTATCCCTCTTTTCCATTTATTATAAACCTTTAGGTGACCGCACACACAAGGGCACAAATCATGTCGGAAAGGGCTAGGCGAACCCATTTCAGCAGTAGCCAGGTGTCAACTTGGTGAATGGAATTCTCAGAAAGGCCCTGGTGTATTTTCTCGTGAGAATCTGCCCAGACCTGGAGCTCCAGCTGCGTCTCGAAGATAAGATGAACATGTACCGATTTGCAAAATTGGTACAACACTGATGGTTTATACAAGCTGGGAACTTTCGGTACAGAAATGTCACTATTGGGTCATAGCTAGGATTTATGGATTTATGGATTTATGGATTTAGCAGTTAGTTGTAGTTTAATGCCAATTAGATTTGGATGAGGTTGCAAACATGGCTGAAAACACAATACATATTTTCTCGCTTGATTGAAGTGTCACAAGTTGTAGGTTGCGTTAAATGGGACAGAGAAAAAATCCATCGTGGAAATGATTATTAACTCGGCCAAAATTCTAAGAAAGTAGAAAATCCCGCGTAGAGTAAATGCTTGACATGCAAATTGCTGTAATGATCAGCATAATCCCTCGATGTGGGAGAAAGTGTCTCTCATTAGACAATCAGATTGAGCGATGGATAATTAGCATACTGATTTCACGTGTTTGCCTACTTTAGTTTTCGTACAGCAATGTAGAAAATCTCCCGTTGGAAGCCATTTAAATGAATATGTTTTGCATAAAATGTTCAAACCTCAATGACGAGACCCAAAAGTTCTTTAAAATGGTCAGGTTTAAAATTCAATAAAGGCTCCATTAAAATGATGGTTTAAAACCACTGAATCAGTACACTACTTGTCATAGTTGATGGATGTAGACACTCACAGCCATTGAGGATTCTTTTGTCATGGCGACAGAAATTTGAATATTTATATATACAAGGTGTATTTATACGTGGTACGTCCAGAAAGTAAGTTCCACTTGGTAATAAAATTAAATTGTGTACAGATACAGAAACATTATTTATTGCACAACATTCTACACCTCTTAAACTACTTTTCCACATAACTGCCGAACTTTTGCAGGCATTTGTGATAGCGTGGCACAAGTTTTTGGATACCTTCTTCATAGAAGTTTGCCGCCTGTGTCTTCAACAAGTTGGAAACATCTTCTTTCAGCTCGTCGTCATTGTTGAAGTGTTGACCGCCAAGGAAAGACTTGAGATGTATGAACAGATGAAAGTCGCTAGGAGCGAGGTCAGAGGTCGGAGGGTGGTCAAACACGTCCCAGCCAAATCCCTGTAGGAGGTTTTTCGTCACATTTGCAGTGCGTGTTCGTGCGTTGTCGTGAAGAAAAACTACACCTTTTGACATCAACCCTCGGCGCTTATTCTGTATTGCGCGGCGCGATTTCAAAAGTGTCTCGCAGTAAGCATCTGCGTTGATTGTTTGACCACGCGGTAAGAAATCAATGAGTAAGATGCCTTTCCAGTCCCCGAACACTGTGCACATCATTTTCCGAGGTGTCAAGATTTGTTTCGGCTTAACCTTTGCTGGGGATGAAGTGTGCCTCCATTCCATTGATTGCCGCTTACTACAAGTTTCATCTCCTGTGACTATCTGTGTCAGAAATTCTTCGCCGCCTTCATTGTAACGGGTCAAAAACTGAAGTGCACTACCCATCCGTTTTGTTTTGTGTTGCTCCGTAAGAATCATTGGTACCCAACGTCGGCAAAGTTTACGAAAGTTCAGTTTTTCGGTAACAATTTCATGAATTAGTGATCGTGAGATTTGGGGAAATTCCATAGCGAGAGCACTAATTGTAAACCTGCGGTTTTCCCGGATCTTGTCATCAATCGCGTGAACCAGTTCTTCTGTAACCAAAGATGGACGCCCACTTCATTCTTCATCGTGCACTTCACTACGTCCTTCATTGAACTGTCGGACCCATCTTCTCACCATTGAATCACCCATCGCATTTTGTCCATACACTTCGCAAATTTGCCGATAAATTTCAATTGGTTTCACTTTCCTAGCATTCAGAGAACGAATCACAGATCTGATTTCACAGGCGGCGGGATTTTCAATCAACACCGACATTGTACGAGTAAACATGCACAACAACGCGTACGTGGCTGACAGCGCTCTCCAAATGGCGCACGTTTCTTCTCCTTGATACAGAGCGTCTATCGCGCATATGCGGAGCTCTGCTGCAGCGGAACGTACAAAGGAAGGAAGGAATATTGTAGTTTTACGTGACCGTGAATCTGGTGATTATGAGCCACGGGACCTCCTTTTTACGTGGAATCCGAACCACAGGACATGGCATTTCACTTCGAAAATCTCACATGCAACTAGTTGAAGACTCAGGCGGCACACGTCTATGAATAGTCTAAGGTATACAAAAACTCGTGCCACGCTACGACAAATGCCTGCAACATTTCGGCAGTTATGTGGAAAAGTAGTTTAAGGGTTGTAGAATTTTGTACAATAAATAATTTTTCTGTATCTGCACACAATTTAATGTTATTACCAAACGGAACTTACTTTCTGGACGTACTTCGTATAATGGAAGTCCGTTACACTGGTGATAGAACTGACTATTCTAAGCAAATATCTTCATGAAATTTAGTCGTATCTTAATTAGTGTAGGTGGAATTACATCACAAAAATCGTCGGTCAATGTCTTGGAAAAGGGCTTAGACTTCGTTCTCCTCAGCAGCACAGTTGACTTCTCCCCGTCGCACAGTGGTCCTTTTAGGGTATTTGGCCGCGCAAAATACCTTTGCATATAGAAATGGTCTATAAACCTTAAAATAACTGTTCAAAATTATGTAAAACAATTTCCTTATTCTCATTTATAAGAATTTAAGTTTGACTGTCACCCCGGAGCTCCAGGTTCGATTCCCGGCTCTATCAAGAAATTTTTACTCTGGTGTGTGGGCTGGTACGAGGTATACTAAGCTTCCAGAGGCAAAACTGAGAATAGGAGGTTTCGATTCCCACCTCAACCATCCTGGAAGTGGTCCCGGAGGTCCGGGTTCGATTCCCGGTTCTGCCAAGAAATTTTACTTGTGGTGTGATGGCTGGTACGGGGTAAACTAAGCTTCCTGAGGCAAAACTGAGAAGAGGAGGGTTCTATTCTCACCTCAACCATCCTGGAAGTGGTTTTCCGTGGATTGCCCCACTTCTACTCCAGGCAAATGCTGAGATGGTTCCCAACTTAGGGCCACGGCCGCCATCTTCCCAATCCTATCTCAAATGAGAAAATAGTAGTACAGGCATCACAATAACACAGGTTATCACACAAATTACACAGACACACCCAAAATACATGGGACTATACGACTACGATGTCGCAGCCCCTAAAATAAGCAACAACAACAACAAGAATTGAGGTTAAACTTCTCTTATTAGCCTAAAAATAATAATGAAATATATATATATATATATTTCAACTGGATTAGGATTTTCCTTAACGCCGCTAAACTGGCAGAAAATTCTGCATTTTTTTCAATAAGTTCAGTGGTGTCTCTCCTTCCTTCTAAGCGTATACTCACTTGACCGACTAACGCTAGCTCTTCCCTGCTGAGTTTTTGTATTAGGTTAAAGGTCGCAATTTCCTTCGTTTCGAAAATTCATTACACTCCATGAATGATTGAGAAGGACGACCCACTTTACCTGTATTCCCTCTCCATGTTCCCTTCCAGGCTATTCTTATTTCGTGACAAACTTTCTTAAGATCCTGCGATTGGCAAACCCCGTTTTTCTTAACTACGCAGAAAAATGAATAAGATTGTTTTCTAACATTATTTTAACAGACTGTCCAGGTGATTTCAGATCGCTGTTTTCTATTAGATAGGTTCAAATCATTTCGCTTTTCTACCTGCATGGCGCCAAGCATCGGAAAGATCGTTCCGCAAAAATCCTCCCGACCACACTAAAAGGAGAGCAAAGTCAAAGTTGCAAGAAGTTGCAAATAATTTTTACACAGAAAACATAATAGGGTGTAGGCTATAGGATAATTGAAAGATATTCACCAATGGTTGACAATTGTGAATTTCCTGGTCTGAAAACCCATAAAAGAAGAATTATTTTATAACAAAAATTCACTATTTTCAAACGGTTATCACATAAACACAGCGATTTTTATAAGATTTTGCAAATTTCATAAAGAAAGAACATATCATAGTCTGTCATATCCACTGGCAAACGATGAAGATAGCTGAATTAACAAGTCTTTACAAGCACAAGATTCAAACACAAATAATCAGCCTTCCTCCCAGCTGTGGATGCGATAAGAAACGTCCTACTTCAGCGGTCTTTCACATACCAGGGGGTGAACAAATAAGACATATAAGTACAGTTCTGAGATCCTCTGACATTGCTGATACTAAAAATGTCATACAACAAGAAAATACAAGACATTTATTTTTTATATTTTGAATGCCCAGATCGTGCAAAAGGACCACTGTGCGTCGCCCTCCCCTCCAACGCTGAGGAATGTTGACAGATTCTGAAGTTGAGTGACCTCCTTGTCGTGTCTGCCAATGGCATTGAAATACACGAACTGAGCCTATGAACAACTGATTCACACCTTCATGGGGAGTGGCTTCATTACTAGTGATAGTGGATCTGTTTAGGATTTTGCCAGCCTCGTGGCCTATGAATAGAAAATGGAAATCCTAAAGATTTGGTAAATTAATTTAAGGAACTGTTGGTCTATCTTTGTGTGAAGACAGTGCATCAACTGTAATAAAAATAGTAATAATAGTATTATTATAGTAGGCTACTACTACTGTACTAATAATAGTAATAATAGACTTTTAGGCACACAGACTTCTATTATACGGGGCTACATGACCACGTTGTCGCAGCCCCTAAACTAAGGAACCAACCTTACTTTCTTTTATGTTATTTTCTTTTTGGTATGTCGAGGGAATCAAAGTATTGTTACTTCTAAGCTGGAAAGTCGAAATCGCTACCCATGAAGTTCCAGACGATTCGGGTTGATGAGAGAACTACTGCCGTCTGTATTATTTAGTACATTTGGGTATCCAGAACCAGTTCTTTAACGTCTTGGAGCAAGGTACTTGGGATCACGCCCGTATTAGAGACAATGATAGGTATGGTCTTTACCCGTTCTACATGCCATTGCGTTTGATAGGGCCAACCAACTCGCTTATATTTGCTTTATTGTTATAATTATTGTTATTATTATTAGTATTAATATTATTATTATTATTATTGTTATCATTATTATGTACATGTGGTACCATACTAGTATTACATTTTGGAAGTAGTTTTCCATGGTTTCCCCACTTCTACCCCCAGGCAAATGCTGGGATGGTTCCTGACTAAAGGCCACGGCCGCCTTCTTCCCAATCCTCATCTGAATTACAAATTCCCACATTACTAAAGAAACCACAAAAACACAGGTTATAAGACAAATTCCACCCACACCCAACCACATGGGGCTAAATGACCAAAATTGCCAAGCCTCTCAAACAAAACCCTGGGAGGGTGGGCGGGCCCCTATAGAGGGCCGCACTATCTCTTGGGCCAGAGGAGGGTATTGTTTGGGAGATTTCGAGTTATAGGAGAAGGGTGGTGGTGAATTGTAGAAGTTGGAGAAGGAGAAATGGCTTGACATCTTGGCTATGATTAAAATTTTGAATTTTTTTAAGTTTGAGAGAAATTGCTCTTTTATGCTTTGTACTATTGTAAAATGTGGAGTTGAAAGGTTTGTAGTTCTGTGATTTATGAATTTATTAGTGTTGAAAGTTAGAAAGTTGAAAAATGACGTGATTTTTTTAAAATTGTGGAGTTCGGGAATTTAGTTGTTGTTTTTAATTGCTGAGATTGATTTTTTTAATTTTTATTATTAAAACTTGATGTCAACACTGAATCTGTTCCATGACATTCAAGTAAATCATTTCAATTTAATTTACCGACAATAACACATTGGAGAACATTTTACAAAGCAGATATTATTTCATTACTTTCGAACTTAAACATTTGAGTTAGCAATGTTTTATAAAGTTCTTCATTTTTCATTACATACCCAATTTCAGAGATCTGATAATTTTAAAAATTTCATTCTCTTACCATGATTATAACCTTTCTTCATGTAGTATCAAAATATTCGGTTTTTGTCTTTGATTATAACATTATTTTAAGCAGATTTCACTTTATATTTGGAAGGTTATTGAACAGATACTATACTTTTATACTGAATAGCTTTATTTTAGTGCTTAACTTGTTTTTATTTATCAATAATGTTTTATGTTATATGATGCACTTAGTTTAATCTTATTACAATATGACCTTAACTACTGACGGTTACAAGTTGACCGAAACTAGAACAATGTATGTTATTCAATTTCAATATAGTATTGACTTAGGTGGAATACAACTAGTTTACCCATTAATTGGTATTTTAATTTAGATGTTAATTCTAACAACTTCTATGATGTATGCTGTACTTTATACCAATGCGTTCCATGATTTTCCATCTTCAACTCCAGGCAAATGCTGGGTCAATACTCTTTTTGGACCATGGCTATATCCTTACTACTCTTTGCCCAATTTCATTCATTTTGTTTCACTTCATCCTTTTTTAACCCATCTTACGATGTTGACGTCGAGGCAGGACGTTGTCGATAGGGTTCGAAATCATTCGTCACCAGAGTCCGGACATTGCCTACCCACATGGCTTGATTACAATTATCTACCCAGTCGATTGGTTTATAATAAAATGTTAATACTAATAATAATAATATTAACAATAATGACCATTTTTATAACCTTTGAACGCAATGTTTTTAAATTTTGAAGGAAAGGGTGGTTGATATCATTGGTTGATGGTTGCTTCGTGTCATCCCTGACCTAGGTTTAACGAGTGGCCGGACTAACTGGGATAGCAGACGAACAAAGAGGTACACTGTTCATGTCATATACGAGGCACTTATTGATCGAGGTCTCAAGCATGCGCACTTTGATTATAATTTCCACCGTTATGAAATGGGACATTTCAGGCAATTACATTTCTTTATCCCATCTTACAAAACATGTTTCCGTAATTTAAACTCTCCTGGCACAAAGATATGAGAAGCCTGTCTGGAGCGTAATGGAATATGGCCTGCAACAAGTCTGATTTAAGCACTTGGCAATATAAGTGTTTATTTTTGCTTATGCCACGCCCCTAACACAGATTTTTTAAAATTAAATGGAGACGTACAGTGATTTAACAACTGGGGAGATTCCAGCCCCGGATAAAGAGACTGGTAAATAAATGGAAAAATAAAAAAATTATTAAATACATTCCAACTCTTACACGAGAATGTTCGGCGGTTAGAGAAACAATAACAACGACATTAAAAGGCTTAAGTTACTGATCAGCGACCACAGCTACGAGAGTGATATAATTGAGGCATAGCCATGGAAAGTCACGTTTTGTCTACTTTAAGTTGCCCAATCACCTGTATTTACTCATTCCAAGGATTTTGTGTAATAATTGTGCGGAACAAAACAAGAACCGCTTGGTTCCTATGACACATATATGGTTAGTCTATTAGCTATAACTACTTCGAAAAATAAAAAGTTGATAAATAAATCATTTGATTAATGATATAATTTAGCTTAACGATAATTGGATTCATCATGTAAAGTAATAAATAATTATAATTGATATATTTATATATCCATTCTATCTTTACATAGACCATATTGAGCTCGTATTCGCTCATCCTGGTGATGATTTTTCTGAGAACCATGAATTTTTCATATCTGAGATATGCTGAACGCGCCCAGGAAGCATGCTAGAACTTCAGACACACTTTTGACTTTACTCAGATTCTACGAATATTTTTCCTGAGGAATTAAAGATGGAATCTTTAATCTGCAAATGTGAGCATATAATTAATTGTCATTCTGCATAATTTGCCACGGTGTGGTTATCTATTAATTATTTAATTTTTCATGCAGATAAATGTATACCCTCGCAGAGATGCGAACCAGATGGAATTAGTTACTACACGACTCAAGACGTGTTGAGCCCGGAACACCAGATTCTGAGTAGAAGCATAACCCTATTGTGTGTTCCTAACCTACAGACGTGTTGTCTAAAAGGTCTAGTAGACGAGGGTTTTGAAGGTCCAAGGTGTCCACGATTAGTGTAAATCCGAGTACATTGAGTATATTTCGGCACATAAAGTGCGTGTGAATAATTAAGTTGCGTTTTACAGCAACGCCATTGTAATATTTACGCTTGATTTTGTGAAATTGTTTTTTTTTGGACCTGCACATGGTCACATTTTCGCCACGTGGCAGACATCCATTTTCTAGCCAAGTTATAAATCTTCGAGAATATTAGTGCAAAGCAGTGAATTGTTACATTATTACGCCAATTCTACAAGTTATAATCGAGCCATGCAAAGGCCGATATCTTTCATATCACGATTACGGTGATATTTGGCGATTATAATTCTTGTGTAAGTATTAGATTCTGCGTTGGAAGATACGAAAGGTATCATTAAATTCTGTGAGCAGACACATGGTCATTCTTTTCTACAGTCTGCACAGTGTAGAAACAGTGTTGCTCAAATAAAATCCACGATAAAATCAGTGAATAACCATCTTTAACACACCTACAAGATGCTACTGCTAAACCACGTGATGATGATCTTTTCCAACTTGACCACGATGCAAATAATGGCCTAAGCCATTCTTATGAAGGGGACGTCGAAGAACTGACGGCATTATGTATTGGAAGAAGAGGAGGAAATGGCTGCACTCATAGCCATTGAACGATGGAATTTGCTAATGCCACGAGGAAAGGATCTACCCCTCAGAGTTTCCTTGTTGGATGAGGTGAACAACGTTGCACCGTGAGTCATGCCTAAAATTCTCTTGTAAAGGTTGTCGGTCATGGTGGAGTAGTTTTTAGCAACCGTACTTGATAACAGTCATATAGGTAGGTTTTTGTCTTTGTAGCCACCACTTTGGTGATTTTTCAACTTCATGAGCATCATCACCGTTTGATTACTTCAGTAAGGAAATAACTACCTTTACGTCCATTTTTATTGTTTACTGAACCTGTACGTTTGAATCTCTTAGCCAGTTATTTTATTGTCCGATTTATAGGAATGGGTCTCCCTGCAAATATCACTCGAAACTTTTGTCCCGTTCTAGCGCACGATTTCGTGTACAGTACTTTATGTACGTATTATGCAGATATACACGTTCAATTAACGAATATTTCACATAGGCATTACAGCACTATACACAATCACAATACAAAACTGGCTATGAGATTCAAACGTACAGCTTCAGTAAACGTTAAAAATAGACGTATAGGTCGTTATTTCCTTACTGAAACTAAATTAATCGCAGTAACGGTAAACTTCACAAGTAGATACCGATTACCTTTGGCAGCGGACAGGAAAGATTTTCAGCATCTACTGTAATCATGGTGAGTAAACATGCATGATAGACTACTGATTTTAAGCACCGTATACTGCCGTACATATGCGCACGCGGCAGCCGGCAGATGAGGCGTCACTGGCTGAGAGCGTGAGCGATAATGTCCTCGCAAAGCAAATATAAAGACCCTGTGTACTTGAGACGGAGACTTTGGCATAATCTACATAAGGGAGGAGGTATGTAAAACATCGGTGCCAGAAGAGGCTACAGATATGATAATTGATGCTAAGGATGTGCAACTGTTTAAGTATCGCCAGGGGACCTGAAGATTTCCATGACGTGGCAAGAGCAAGTTGCCGATGCCCTTCATAGAATGATGCCTTACATTATGTGAGCTGCAAATATGGAAGAATATCAAGATTACTCAAGAGAGGACATCGTTTGAAGACAAAGTTGACATGGTTCGTTTTCCAATGTTCCAGACCAGATCAATGATTAGTGAACTTAGAAAGATTTTTATCGACGCTTGATATTTTGGGAACACAAATAACACGCGTTTTAAATAGAACTTTCCTCATGATCGTGACAAGTGTAATAACACACTGTTTCTGGTATTTGTTTATATTCCATTTTTATTGTTCGCACGATACTTATGTCCAAGCCAGATTACGTGTGTTCTAGAGCCTGGCATGTATTTTGTATGGACTATGTATTACCGTTAACAGGCATTTTGATCTTGAATATCTCTGCACCAGCGTTGGTTACTTGACTGTTAGGATTTAGAGACTAATTGCTTTGAGTTTGTATTGTAGTTCTGTAACACTGTATGAATTTTCAGGCTTTAGCTGTTATAGTTTCCGAGATAGGCTGTTCATTAGTGACGAAATATTTCGCACAGTCGCAGAAGTGTATGGAGTTGGTACTAAATACCAAATTTCATAAACATAATTATGTCCAGACGATCAAACGTATTTTGGTGGAAACATACATACATGCAGGGATAACGCTGATCTCACAATCATCCGTATCATATGATGGAAATTGGCCGATAAAACTATGTCAAAGATAAAATAGGTTGTGTGTGCTTATGTCCACCTCCTAGTATTCTTAGCTGTCACCCTGGAGGTCTGGGTTTGATCCACACCTTAGCCATCCTGGATGTGGTTTTCCATCGCATTCCATTTCTACTCCATGCAATTGCTGGGATGGTTCCTAATTTACGAGCATGCTTGGCATTGTCCCAATTCTCCTCTGAATTTAAAATACAAACACACTGAAGCAGACTCCACAATAACAAAGGTTATATGACAGCATCTAAACTCACGCAAGTACACGGGACTCATTGACAACGAAGTCCCTCAAATAAATAACAACTGTCCCCTTAAGAAATCATCCTGCCCAAATTGAGGAATGTTATGTTAAAGGCTGAAGTCACTACAGTTGTATTGATAGGTACAAAGCGTAACTGATATATCAATGGACAATAAAACAACAGAAGAGAATATCAAGTATTTTTAGGAAATTGTTAATATTTATGGCAAGGAAACAGAATATTGAGACCACCTCTTGGTGTAGAGGCTAGATTGTCTGGCTGTCGACCCACTTGTCTCAGTTCGAGTCCTGCCTCTGGTCAAAAATGTAACGTCTAAGGGCTGGAACGGGGTACACTCAGCATCAGCCCTCTTGGAGGTGATTTTCCGTACTCCATGCAAATGTTGGCATAGTTTCTAACTAAACACCACGGCCATCTCCTTCCCTATTCCCACCCGGATTAGATATACACACACTATCACAGCAATCACAATGGTAATCAGACAAATTCCACACACAACCAAATACACGGGGCTAAGTGATCACGATAACGCACAGCCCTTAAATGAATCAAAAATATCAGAATATCGATATGTCTAGACGTTATTTGACTTAGGCATCTAAGGTGAGTAACTCTGTATAGCCTTGCACATGACTTACATAAATATATTTTCCAATGTATTGATTGAACAGTGAATTATACTGTTTGACTCTACCTCAACAGTGTCTGGAGACGAGATCACCTACAGGAAGACAGTAGGTGCTGTGACGATTTGGTTCTCACCTCCTCGCTGTGTTTGGGACCCTAGCATTTTCTTGATGCCACTCTTGGCAACAGCGTACGTTGGTTCCAGAATAGCAAGACATGCGCGCTAAACCAGTTACTGTCGAGTAAGATTATCGGTATCATTTTAACTCAGTAAGTTATTATTATAATTATTATTATAGTTATTATAGCCAAGTGTAACGGACATACATGTAATCAGCCCCGTATCTTGGATGAGGCAGGAAACTGATAAAATAAGTAATTCCGTTGTCTAGATTGTATTTTTTACCAAAATTTTGTTTAAAAATTTCATTGAAACGTAGTGAATTGATGAGAATTGTCAATAGATTGATTAAGTTATTGTGATTGATGAATTACAATATAATTTTAAAGTGATATCATATTTGCATTATATCAGGGTTGCTCATGGTTACTACCGATACGGGCTTAGACGTTAATCGCAGCAATAAGTAGTCCTACGCATACAAATCCGTACTACACAAAATTAGTCTTTTAAGACTGGATAATTTTAACTGATAATGAGGAACACCGAAACTAAATGGCTTACATTGTATTGGAACAAATACCCTGAATTTCTACCAATCATATGATGCTTTAAATATATCGTCATATTCTGCTAATTAGTTGATCATAATAACATAGCTACGCTGATAATCGTTAGCTGACCAACACATAGAAGATTCAAGTATTAGATTTGTCTAAGAATAAATTGTTTGTTTAAAAATGATTCATAGAACAGTGAACTCATTTCTATACTCGAATATGAAGCGAGAAATTTGCATATTGCCCAACTTCTATGAAGTAAAGTGAATAAGATAAATCAAATCACGTTCAAGGACATTCATTTATGGTAAATTGCAGAGTGTTGTTTGGCAATATAGGCATACCTGACATCACAAGCAGGGCATATATATAGAATTTTACTTGGGGGGTATGGGGTCATGCGATAGCGCCCAAAGAAAAGGGGGTCCGGAGTTCCTCCCAGGGAAACGACTGTAAAATTTGGTGCAAAATTATGAGTTTTAAGGCCATCTGGTATCACATTTTCAACCAATTTGTTTTCATGTTTTATGTTTGGTTAATGTCAAACACGACTGGACTTTTTATGTTACTTTTTATTAATACAGCCATCTAGCTCATTTGATAGTCACAACTATAATATAAAGACAGGATTTCTCGAAGTATTACCAAATCGGTATATAACGTCATGGTCAGTTTGTTGTATGTCTCTATGAATACAAAACGATGCTAGTCCATTGAGTCCGGTTTCAGAAGTAGAAATTCTTAAGTACGTTTTCAACCTACTCAAACTCAAACTCCGTTCGGTGGTAGCTACAGAGATAGGCAAAATTGTCAAAAGTTTGATAAGGAATAAAACTTTAGTCACACGCTTCAAGGGCCCCTGTTTGTTCATGGTAGGTTCTTAAGGGTGACGCCACTATAGAGTAGTTATGTAAGATCAGAGCAAACTGATGGTCACACAGTTTACATCGCTCTACCACTGCCTCGCTTTGCAACGTTGCCATATGTGGTTAGTTATTGGAGTTTTAAGTGGCAGAACAACGAGGTTATCTACCCTTTTGCCATATGTCGCTTAGTAGCAATAGTACGTGACAAATATATTGGTTTCTAATGTGTTAATTCATAAACAAATATTACATGTGACAAAAGTTCGTGGGGGTCCCAACCCCCTCTTAATATACGCCCCTGATCACAACAGTCACAGAGGTTCTACAGTGACTGAGTGTAGCAAGTCGTTGTCCATTTCTCTTACTCATCCCCTCTCTCATTCTTCTCCTCCATTATCCATGGCTCTTTTACCCTTTCACCATTGTACAACGGAGTAATTGCCGAGGTGGCTCAACCTTCTTCTTCTCTTCCTCTTTCTTCCCATTATAACTATAACTATAGCCCACAGCTGCTACCCCCAATTCCTCGTCCTTACATTCATTCTTTCCTCCCCAGAAAGCACTCCACAAGCGACGGTACTTGTAGCTCACCCCTTGGGTGTCAACATAGAAGCAGCTACAAACTCTGGCGAGCCGAACATGTCTTCGGATATTCCGGCACTAAAAGCCATACGCTAAAAAAAAAAAAACAATATTACAGATCAGATAGCTTAGTGATTTTGGAGCGACAGGGCTAAGACTGATCGCTGCCGTAAGGAAGGTGACGTAAGAACGGGAAGTAGCTTTGGGAGTGAAAGAAAAAGATTAGATAAAAAGGGATGAACCCAAACAAAAATATTTATTCAAAAGGTAGTTAATAAGAACAATAAGTGGTACTGCAAGCAACAGCGTAAATAATGAGATTAGAACTGCTCAAAGCTCAAGATCCTAATGTTGGCAGTAACAAATACTAGGCTTGGCACTAAAAGAAGTTAAGCTTAAAAAGTTATTGTTAATATCGTTGTTGTGCTCAAAACAGCTAGAACTATAACAAGAAATAATACTAATAGCATAACTAATAAAGAAGAAATCACAATCTTGATGCGAAAGGAGCAACCAAGAGTGCAGAGAAAACTTTTAGTATAGGGAGCTTAGAAAGCAAGTTACAACTCTAAAATAAACTACTCTGAGAATAGTGCAAAGAAATTACTTACTAATTGCACGATGCGTGAAAACAAGTGCTTTTATTTTAGAGTACAACAAATAATACGTGGCAACTTTCCAAGGTGCATCACTAGTTGCTGCCAGGAATAAGGAATGATTAAGAATAGCGTGGCCACTATCCGAGGGTGGCCATTAAGTATAAAACAATATCAGAGGCTATAATAACAGGGCAGAGAGCTGACGTGTCCCATTCAAAATGCCATGCCAAAATACAAATTTGAGCAATAATTTGCTACAAAATTACAACAATAAATTGTAGCTATATAACGTATTTGTTGTACTTAAGTTGCCACTTAAGTTTAGGCAGGAAAGACGGCACAGATAGCCTTGATTGGGATATATGTGAAGGCAACGTGCAAGGAAATCTGCACAAAATACCTGACAGTGATTGGCAAGAGCAAAAACACTTGAAAATTGATTTCTCTATGAGCTTGGGCATAGTGGCCCTGAGAAATAAATACAATGTAAGACATCTTCAAAATAGGGCATGTCAGTGTACTACCCTATACTGAACCTTTCCTTTGAATATAGCAACTGTAGGCCGATACAGTAAAATACCACATACAACGAAGGGAAAAAGGTTGTCCAAACAATTTTTGGTTTGGCATAAAAGGTGGCTTAATTATACCACTTTGAATATTGACGCAGAAATTACTTAATATAATACATACAAATGTGCGGAGGATACCGTAGTGTAACCTCAAATTTACACCCAAAAAAAAAATATTATTTATATTAAGATTAGAAAGATGTTAGTGGAGAAGCAAGGAAGGGAAATGGGGTTTGCTTTGAGCCAGTTCGTTATGGTTTTGAGATATTTTGGGTACCCAACACTGATGGTTTATACGGAGAAACCATTTTGTCGAAGCACACGGGAACTTTCGGTACTGAAATGTCACTATTGGGTCTTAGCTAGGAGTTATGGATTTAGCAGTTAATTATAGTTTAATGCCAATTAGATTTGGATAAGGTTGCAAACATGGCTGAAAACACAATACATATTTTCTCGCTAGATTGAAGTGTCACAAGGTGTAGGTTGCGTTAAATGGGACAGAGAAAAAATCCATCGCGGGAATGAATATTAACTCGGCCAAAATTCTAAGAAAGTAGAAAATTCCGCGTAGAGTAAATGCTTGACATGCAAATTGCTGTAATGATCAGCATAATCCCTCGATGTGGGAAAAAGTGTCTCCCATTAGACAATCAGATTGAGCGATGGATAATTAGCATACTGATTTCACGTGCTTGCCTACTTTAGTTTTCGTACAGCAATGTAGAAAATCTCCCGTTGGAAGCCATTTAAATGAATATGTTTTGCATAAAATGTTCAAACCTCAATGACGAGACCCAAAAGTTCTTTAAAATCAGGTTTAGAATTCAAAAAAGGCTCCATTAAAATGATGGTTTAAAACCACTGAATCAGTACACTACTTGTCATAGTTGATGGATGTAGACACTCACAGCCATTGAGGATTCTTTTGTCATGGCGACAGAAATTTGAATATTTATATGTACAAGGTGTATTTGTATATTGGAAGTCCGTTACACTGGTGATAGAACTGATTATTCTAAGCAAATATCTTCGTGAAATTTAGTCGTATCTTAATTAGTGTAGGTGGAATTACATCACAAAAATCGTCGGTCAATGTCTTGGAAAAGGGCTTAGACTTCGTTCTCCTCAGCAGCACAGCTGACTTCTCCCCGTCGCCCTCCCCTCCAACGCTGAGGAATGTTCACAGAGTCTGAAGTTGAGTGACCTCCTTGTCGTGTCTGCCAATGGCACTGAAATACACGAACTGAGCCGATGAACAACTGATTCACACCTTCATGGAGAGTGGCTTCATGACTAGTGATAGTGGATCTGTTTAGGATTTTGCCAGCCTCGTGGCCTATGAATAGAAAATGGAAATCCTAAAGATTTGGTAAATTAATTTAAGGAACTGTTGGTCTATCTTTGTGTGAAGACAGTGCAACAACTGTAATAAAAATTGTAATAATATTATTATTATAGTAGGCTACTACTACTGTACTAATAATAGTAATAATAGACTTTTAGGCACACAGACTTCTATTATACTGGGCTACATGACCACGTTGTCGCAGCCCCTAAACTAAGGAACCAACCTTACTTTCTTTTATGTTATTTTCTTTTTGGTATGTCGAGGGAATCAAAGTATTGTTACTTCTAAGCTGGAAAGTCGAAATCGCTACCCATGAAGTTCCAGACGATTCGGGTTGTTGAGAGAACTACTGCCGTCTGTATTATTTGTACATTTGGGTATCCAGAACCAGTTCTTTAAGGTCTTGGAACAAGGTACTTGGGATCATGCCCGTATTAGAGACAATGATAGGTATGGCCTTTACCCGTTCTACATGCCATTGCGTATTGATAGGGCCAACCAACTCGCTTATATTTGCTTTATTGTTATTATTATTGTTATCATTAGTATTATTATTATTATTATTATTATTATTATTATTATTATTATGTACATGTGGTGCCATACTAGTATTAAATTTTGGAAGTAGTTTTCCATGGTTTCCCACTTCTACCCCAGGAAAATGCTGGGATGGTTCCTGACCAAAGGCCACGGCCGCCTGCTTCCCAATCCTCACCTGAATTACAAATTCCCACATTACTAAAGAAACCACAAAAACACAGGTTATCAGACAAATTCTACCCACACCCAACCACATGGGGCTAAATGACCAAAATTGCCAAGCCTCTCAAACAAAACCCTGGGAGGGTGGGCAGGCCCCTATAGATGGCCGCACCATCTCTTGGGCCAGAGGAGGGTATTGTTTGGGAGATTTAGAGTTATAGGAGAAGGGTGGTGGTGAATTGTAGAAGTTGGAGAAGGAGAAATGGCTTGACCTCTTGGCTAAGATTAAAATTTTGAAATTTTTTATGCTTGAGAGAAATTGCTATTTTATGCTTTGTACTATTGTAAAATGTGGAGTTGAAAGGTTTGTAGTTTTGTGATTTATGAATTTATTAGTGTTGTAAGTTAGTAGTGTGTTTTGAGGGGTTCTACACCCACCGCCACCGCCACCGCTGGAATACTAAAATGGCAATATCTCGCGAACCAATCGGGCTAGAGACTTGTACGAGGTGTCATTGAACTCGAGCTGACACCCCCTTTCCAACGGACAACATATTTCAACCCCAAAAATAAAACCTACCCCTACTAGAGGGTGAAATTGAATTTTTTAGAGAATCTCTCTTTCCAATTGCAACATGTGAGAGTTTGAATGCCGATATGGAATGAAACGTTGTTCCACATAAAGTGCATATGTTCGGTGGAAAGCCACTATGAATTAACATGCTAGTTTTTTGTTTTTACACATGTCCACTCATAGGTTTGGTAAGAGGGCGGGCTTTTTAAAAGATGGTGGCTGTAGTGTAACCTAACCCAACCTAACGGGTCCTTGTGGACAGGTCCTTGTTGACAAGTCATTGTGGACAGGTCCCTGTGGACAGATCCCTGTGGACGGATCATTTTTGACGAGTCATTGTTGACGGGTCCTTGTTGACGAGTCCCTGTGGACGGGTCATTGTTGACGAGTCATTGTTGACGGGTCATTGTTGACGAGTCCTTGTGGACAAGTCCTTGTGGACGAGTCCTTGTCCCTTTGGACTGATCCCTTTGGATGGGTCCCTTTGACCTGGTTCCTACGGACTAGCCCATGAATTTATTTAAATTATGTTAAAGGGTCTAACTACATTTGTGTGTGTGTTGAATTGACGTTGTTCACTACTACTATAATGGAATAACGATATGAAAGGAAAGTGACGAAATACATGTGAACACGTGTGAGATGAACTTATTACCGTCCTCCTTGTGAATCAAGTCACATCCTGTTTTGCTTCATACGTGAGAAAATGCAAGTTCATGTGTAATATGATCTAATACACAGGTGTTCACCTGTACACGTGCACGATAAGAGCTAACAAGTCACAACCTGTTTTGACAGTGGTGAGAGGTGAAGGAGGGAGAGTTAGTGTAAGAGAGAACACAGGTGAAGAGAGAAAGAAATATGTATTTGCTCATAATACATGTATAGCTGAGGATTGTACATGGGACTGTAGGTTAAGTACAACATGAGTAAATAATTAAATACAAGACACACAGGTTCACACAACATGTAATTTATTAATCCAAGAATTAAAGGCTGAGCTAAATCCCAACCATTTTACATATAGTTTATTTCCTTTTTGTTTCAACACTTTTTCCACAAGGTAATGTTTAGGAAACGCTGTCTTTTGAAGTTCTTGAAGATAAAACCTGCCTTTTATGGGTTGATGGTTGAGGTCCTCGAGTAAATAGGTGACTGGACTGTTCAGGTTGACTTGACGAATTCGAAATAGTTCTGTCCCCCAATTTGATGTGTAGCCCTTGTCGAAGACGGACTTGAATTTGCTCACACGAACATGGTCCCCAATATTAAGGCGATGACGTTTAGGGTCTGCTGTTTTTATGGGGTTAAACAGTTTATCCAGTTGTGGAATATTTTTAGTTACAAGTCGTGGCTTGGTCCCAATGGTTCTGTGTTTGGTGTCGTTGTAACGTGACACTAACTCAGGTAATAAGTCCAACCAGCGATAAGTGCCCTGAGCGGTAAACGCTTTCCACATATGGGTTTTCAATGTTCGGTTGAACCGCTCGACCACGCTGGCTTTGAGATTGCTGTACGTGGTGTAATGGTGAATATCCTTAGATTTGAGAAAACTGGAGAATTCCTTGTTGAAAAATTCCTTTCCCTGGTCGGTTTGTAGCAGCTGAGGTTGACGTTTAGATTGTTGAATAATATGTTGAAAGGCTTTGGTGACTAGTGGACTAGACTTGCGACGCACAGGTTCAACAAACGCCATTTTGGAATAAACATCAATGACCGTCAACATATAGCGTACACCATCGTTAACGTTAGCATAGGGAATCATTTCAACCAAGTCTGCTTGCCAAAGTTCATCTACACCCTGTGAAATCACCTTGAGTCGCTGATAGTGACGTCTAGCTGGACGATGCAACTCGTGAGCAATACCCATTTTAATGGGTGAGGGCTTAAACAATAATTTTGGCATTTCGAAGTTCTTCCTCAATTTCTTGAATTTCCCAATCGTGACCAGTATGGCCGGCTTGACGTGAAGCATGCAACAGCTGTAGTCGCTGGACGAGTTTATTTGGATTGTGCCAGTAGGTAACATCCACAAGGGGTTTTAATGGTTTAAATGTCACCCCTGAAGCGGACACTTTACGACGACCACTTTGACTAGTGGGGAACATTTTTGCAATGATGGTTTTATATTTTTGGGATATATTAGCATTCACTTGTTGAGTGGGATCATACTGTCTTTTGTGAGCATGGGTATCCAATAAAATGGATTTATATTTACTAAGGTCCTCTGACGTATAATCTTGAGATGAGGGAGTCCTAGAGAATAGTAGCTTTAACAGTCCTGGTGTTAATTTATAGTTGATCTTTTTAATGACAGCTTTAGTATGACTAAATTTAATCGATGAATCACCAATTTTAAAACTATCATTCTCATAGCGAACGCCATATGTGGTATCTGTGTTTCCAACAAATAGATTGGTGAAATAGGGTTCCAGTGTTGATCCATAATATTTTATTAAAATGTTTTTCAGTTGAGCTTTATGTTGAGGAGTGGCCAAGAGTTGTGAAAATGGAGACGATCTGGAAGGGCAAGGGGTTTCGACCATGGCCAAGGATTTCCTTTTTCTTAAAAACTCTGCAAGGGGTGATGCCTTTTTTTGAGGCGTAAACACTTGTTCCTCATTATCCTCAACTTCGCTAACACTAGTTAAATCTTCCTGTTCCTCTTCATCTTCCTCTTTCTCTTCCTCAGAGTCCTCGTGGTGCGTCTGACTGGCTTGTGAAACGGTAGGTAGCGTTTCAAATGGCTTGATAGAGGGTTTCAACATAGCTTTTAGCGGAGGTGCTAAATGTTGTTGAATAAACAAAGCATGATCCGCACGCGATCGTTTCAATTGACGAAACTTTTGGCGAATAGTATTTTTTGCTCTAATAATATGCTTTTTCAATTGACTCTCTGCTAACGCCATGATGTCGCGACAAATGACTTGAGAGGGAATGATACACTGCCTTAAATAGCAATAAAATGATCAAACCCTAAGCGATACCGCCCTTGGTTGAGTTCACTTTGTTTGTCAATCACTAAACAGGCATGACGTTGTGTGTTCCAGCACTTGCCACACAATTCTGTAAACATTTGAAAGGTCATATCCGGATTCACATGTTCATTATAAATGTAACGACTGTTCCTCTCGTCCTGGCGAAATAAAACAATGACATTGGCATTGTCACGAATCAACTGTTTAGACATTTTAGAATACGTTTGTCCAAGATAGAAGCAATCGATATGTTTGTGTCGACCCATGCTGAAATAGCTTTGAATGATACCTTGTCGTTCAGTGGATACATCATCGAAAATCATGAGTGAATCAGGCTTTACCTCATCCGGTGAAATAACATTTTCATGCGTGGAAAATGTAAAATACCCCATATTCTCATTTTTTTATCCAGACATGACTTGATCCAGAAACACGTAGAGGGGTTGGTAGAGAGATTTTGCGAAAATATAAATATTTTGAAAACACAGACCATTGGGCGCTGTAATAAGTGTCAGCAAAAGATTGGTCTTTCCACAGCCGGAAGGTCCCACAATGATGCAGCGAATGGAAGATGGAAACAGTGAACCATGGCGTTGTTCACGTGATGTGGGGCAGAGATGGGAAACCATGTCCCTCACAGGGAATGACTCTTGCTTCTTCATTAGCTTCATTTCAACTAAGGCTTAGAGAGGCTAGCAGGCTGTCTATATACATCGCACCGAGCCTCGTCATAGAAACAGTAGACTCGTATTACAGGTTGACGATGGATGTCTTTGGACGTGCGTTGATGGTCAAAGCTAGGTCTGTTCCCATACATGATCCTAAACAAGAAACAGATCCTGCTAATAAACACTATGTGGATAGGTCAGTAGTGCCACGCACAAAACAAGGAGATTATGACTTTAAAGGAAAGCGGTTAACTCATGTAAAACATCCTCAAGTGTCTACAGACGTTACTACAAAAAAGTATGTGGATAACAAGGTGTATGAGTTTTATGATAAAGTGCCTCAGCTTACGGTGGATGGCTATAGCGCTAATCATCACCGCATTATTCACGTGGAAGACCCACAAGAAGATGATGATGTCTGTACCAAGCGATACGTGACCTATGAAATGAAAAGGCTTTATAAATTTATCCCATCTGTATTTTTAGTGCATCTGACAAATGTAAAACCTGTGAATGAGAGAAACCATATACCGCTAGTTCATGACCAGCACTTGACCTATGTGCTTGCTTCGGGTTTAAGGCACTATCGACTACACTATAATGGAACCATCCACATCAAATATGCCATACCTGATGAGAACCATTTACAAATAGAGATAAATGGTCATAGGATGTTGGTCCATAACCATGAAATGGTCAATGCAGGAGACGAATTATCCTTTCATCTCCTGTTGACATGGAATGAAAAGCAAGCTGGAAAAACCATAAATGATTTCCCACTTTATGTAGAATTGGAATATACAGCCATGAAATAACAATCTAATGTTAGTTGTGACTTAAACTTTCTTGTGAAAGGTTGTTGGTCATCATCATCATGGTGAAACAAAGATATGTGGTGAGAAAGACAAAAAGCCTGTCCTTGGCAAAGCCTGGGCTTATGACATTCGTGGACAAGCCCTTACGAAAGAAAAAAAGAAAAAATAATGTGTTGACCATAAGGAAAGCTCTTCGAGTAGCACAGAGACATGTTATTCCAAAACGTCAGCGACAGGGTTCAAAACAAAGGCGAGTGATCCCCGTCCCTAAACGAGCGGGATTTTTACCTGCATTATTCGCTGGTCTGGCTGCTCTGGGTTCACTTTTAGGCGGTGCCAGTGCAGTGGCAAAAACTATTAAAGCCGCGCAACAAGGCAAGCAACAACTCAAAGAAAGTCAGCGACACAATGAAACAATGGAGGCCATTGCTATGGGGGCTAGAAATGTCAATTTGAAGCCAGCCTTTTATCAACAAGGATTTGGAATTTCACCTTTTCGAAATAAAATAAAACATCTTTAACCTCAGCCATAGCAAGACATGCCCTGACGCATCAGCAAGTGGAAAGCTATGCTAAACAACTAAAGCGTTCTCATTTTCGAGGTGTGTTTATGCGAAACCAATTACCCTCACGACCCTGGAAACATGAATGTGCTGTTGTCAATTTGGATGATCACCGAGGACCTGGAACACATTATGTAGCTTATGTCAAAGAGGGATTTACTGTATGGTACTTTGACAGGATTGGGAATTTACCCCCGCCCATGGAACTAGTGGCCTATTTTGGAAACAGGATCAAGATATATTATAATGTGAAACGTGAGCAAACGTTTAACAGCCAACAGTGTGGACGTTTATGTTTAATTTTTTTTATATAAGACGCAACATAAGCAAAAACGTCAACAGTATGTCGGTGGAAAGTAAGACGTTTACACTGCATGGACGTGGACCTGAAGTGAGTCTAGACTTTTACCCACCTATCGAATTGAGTGAAAAACCTTATGGTTTAGGACTTGTTTCTCTTGAAACGTACAATCGAATATACAACATACGTGAAAATGTGAACAACAAGTTTTACTATGATGATTCTGTGCTCACCCTGAACTCTGGTGGATACACGATAGATGACATTTATGAACACATTTATGTGGTGTTGATCAATGAATATGGTTTAAAGTCATTTCTCGATGGAACGCGCAAGTTTGAACTTGTAGGAAATACCAACACTCATCGCTGCAGTATTTTTTCTACATTCAAAATTGACTTTAAAACTCACTCCGATTCCATTGGTCCATTACTAGGATTTAAACCACGTGTGTTAGAGCCCAACAAAAAACATGAATCAGACCATGAAGTGAAATTCATTGAGGACCATCATGTGTCGGTGACGTGTAATATTATTAGTCAAGTGTACACCAATCAAGAACCGTCGCATTCGCTTTATGACTTTATTGTAACATCGCCCAATGGCTATATTATTCGTGAAAACCCTCCAGTGGTGCTTTTTCATTCTGTGGCTGTCGATGGTATTAGTAATATAACATTAAGACTGATCAATAGAGAGCAACAACTCATTGATCTAGATTCTACCACACCAGTGACTTACAAGTTGGTGCTAAAACCATTATGAAGTTTGTATATAAAGCAACAGCACCGTCTAGGAATGGTGTTAGTTGTTTACCACGTGAATACACGTTAACATCTCAGAACAAGTAGATTTTACAGCATTTGGGTTACCACATTAACCCCCGCGATGAATTCTATTCTAGAGGTAGCGAACCACATCGAGGAGCAACTAGGAGTGGTAAGAATTGATCTGCATTCCTATCAAGCTCAAACACCTGGACTCAATAACAATGATGAAATTCAATTTGTTATCAACAACCAACATATTTACACTCTACCACATGAAAGTGTTATTCAGATTGAAGGTCGGCTCACCAAAGCCGATGGTTCTACACCCACTACATCCAAGTTAGCCAACCATGCTTTCGCCTTCCTGTTTTCTGAAGTACGTTATGTCATTAACGATATCGTGGTGGATAGCACTCGAAATGTGGGTATTTCCAGTGTCATGAAACTATACCCCTCTTATAGTGAGGAAGAAGCTAAAACACTTTGCATGGCGGGTTGGTGCCCTGACTCAACCAATGACTGGATGGTACACACCGATGGCACCTTCACTGGATATTTACCTCTTAAACTGATTTTAGGCTTTGCTGAAGATCACCAGCGCATTGTGGTCAACGCAAGGCAAGTGCTTTATCTGGTGAGAGACAGGAGTGATAATAATGCACTCAAGGGAGTCGACAATGCCTCCATTGATTCAAAAATTCAACTACAACGCTTGCTATGGAAAGTGCCTCATGTGACCCTTAACGATAGCAAAAAACTGGACATACTCAAAATGGTAAAGAGAGATATACCTCTACCCATGGAATTTAGAAGCTGGGCACTCCATGAGTACCCGTTATTGCCCACCACCAACACACACAGTTGGTCTATAAAAACAGCCCGCTATACAGAGAGACCTCTCTACATGATTGTGGGTTTTCAAACGAATCGCAAGTATCAACACACCAAAGATGTCACGCAATTTGATCACCTGCAATTGAGAAATGCACGTCTTTTCCTCAACGGTGCTGTGTTTCCCTATGAAGGGCTGGATTTAGATTTTTCAAAAAATAAGTTTACCCCCCTGTACTACTTGTTTTCTAAATTTAGATGGTCGTATTATCAAAAAGAGAATTGTCCAATGTTATCACCCCAAGCTTTTAAGACAAGGGCGCCACTGATTGTCTTTGACTGTTCCTACTTGGAAGAGTCTGTCAAACCATCCAATATTGACATTCGACTAGATTTTGAAACGCATGACAATGTTCCAGCCAATACCACGGCCTACTGTTTGATTATTCATCACAAACAAGTCAACTATTATCCACTGTTCAACCAAGTGACAAGTGTATAAATAGCAGGTCAACACACATCAAACCGCTCAGTCATGTCTTGCTTTCAAGCCTCAAGAGAAGTTACATCCATGAATTTAAAATCTGAGGAACAACGTTTCAAGACCTTTGCGACGTGGCCGGTGCCTTTTATAAACCCTCAAGCCTTAGCAGCCGCTGGATTCTACTATTTAAAAACAAGAGATGAAGTGAAATGTGTGTTTTGTCCCATCATCTTAGACCAATGGCAAGAGAGCGATGAACCCATGCAGGAACATCAGCGCTGGTCACCTGCCTGTCCCTACCTGTGCAGAATGGAGGTGGGTAATATACCCTGTCATTCAAGTTACCCCTCACTCATGCCTCTGAGTGATGAAAAAAGTTATGATACGTGTGGACTTTATGGTGCCGGCAGTGCATCAGTGAGCAGCTCACAGTCAAAAACATCCAGTTTAGAGACATTGGGATATCATCGGTGTTATGGACACTATAAACACAAAAGACTTTTTTGTTGTATGAGATGGTACCGCCTCTATCCTAGAATGAAAAAAGAATGTAAAACTTGTTATGCTAATAAAATAATGACATAAAAAAATTGGTTGCTGTTGTTATATTATTATTATTTCTTATGCCCCCCCCCCCCCCCCCCCCCCTGTCATATCCTAACCTCTATAGTGACTACTCGATGTTTTTCTGTTCTTTTACTAGAATGGAATGTAAGTAAATGACATGGGTACACCTTACTGAACAATTGTCAGTCTGTGGTCAGTTGGACTTGATCCAGACAAGAGTGAACATGTTGCGTACACTGATTGTCGACTGTCAAGGGTTTAAAATTGGAGATAACAAATTTATATTTAAAGAAGTGGCCATCATCGATTGTTCCACTTTTTGGATATCACAAGCTACTCATTTGGTGTTTAAACCACCTTATGCGTTTGATTTGTTGTGTGATAAAGACCGTAAACAAACCCAGTGGATTGAAACTCATATGCAACTAGACTGGAAGCAGGGAACCATTTCATATAAGCACCTGGACATGGTCATGAAAGCCCACTTGTCTTCTGCCCATGTAATATTTGTGAAAGGTAGTGAAAAACGTCAATGGCTACAACCATTTTTAGCGTTTTACTGTCAATGTATCGATTTAATGGACATGGGCTGTCCATCGCTGCAAACACTCATGGATCGCTGCCCCTGTGTCAATATTACCCATAAAGCCTTGGCACAGGTGTGGCAATTGTTTCATTGGCTATCCACCAATGCCTGCTGGGAGTTGTTAAATAAAATTAAAACTAAAGGTTTACCTGTGGATGACACCAGTGAGATTTCTACAAGCGACGTGTAAACATCAACGTAATACCATGGAGAAAGGGGATGCTACCGATAAAGCGATTGGAAAGTTCTTTGTGTGTAAAAAGAAACTAGACAGTTTTACTAAAGAAGAATTATTGGCTCTTCCAAAATCATTCATTTATTATGTCGCAGCAAATGCAGTGAAAGAAATCTGGCAACATGTACCAAAATCATGGACTCAAGACCCTGTGTTAAGTGAATTGCAACCAAGTACGGATTATGATCACCATAAGCAAGTGGCTATGGCAAAAATACCCTCTATGCGACAGTGTGCTACTTGCCAGCTGGTCAAACTGTATCATGGTCATAAAAGTCAGTGTAAAGACTTTGTTTCCTCACTCCACGGGTGTGATGGAGAAAAAAAGCAGCAACAACAAACGTCATCCACAGAGGAAGAGGAAGATCAAACCTTTTTACCACCAATGGAAAAGGATATGCCAGACCTGTACTGGCAATGGCGTCATTAACAAAGTAATTCAATACTTGACTTTCGAAATCTACCTACCTGGTTATTATTTGTGTAGTCCTGGAACTTGTCTTGAAGAACCTTTTGCAGTGTAGTGATATACCTATTAATCCTTTGGATCAAGCATGCACCTTTCTTATCACCACAGTCATCCTGCATTAAGACGTGTAGCGGATAAAGTATCGTTGAAAAGCTAAACAACTTTTGACATTCTGTGATGTCTCAGTGGGAGAGAGGTTGGCAGTCTTCATTGTGATTAGTGTTATAAAAGGAAAGTTAATAATGAGTGGACATGGACATTGAAAAGGATTGAGGAATTGGTATTTCTTTGTATTCTATTTTTGTAAAGCTCTATTTGTTGTGAAATAAAAACAAGGTTTACAAGATCACAATGTCTTTTATTTAAAAAAATGGTGATAGCCATTTCATTTTTTTCACACATGAATATTTACAATTTCCACTTTACATTTTTTTACATTCCCCTTGTTTAGTTTAAACATTCTGTACATTTTTGTTGTTGTGAAATAAAAACAAGGTTTACCAGATCACAATGTCTTTTAATTCTAAAAATGGTGATAGTCATTTCATCATTTTCATTTTTTCACACATGAATATTTACAATTTCCACTTTACATTTTTTACATTCCCCTTGTTTAGTTCACACATTCTGTACATTTTTTTTGTGAAATATAAATAAGGTTCACTAAATCACTATATCTTTTATTTTTTTAAATGGTGATAGCCATTTCATTTTTTTTTCACACATGAATATTTACAATTTCCACTTTTCATTTTTTTACATTTTCCTTGTTTAGTTTACTCATTCTATACATTTTTGTTGTTGTGAAATAAAAACAAGGTTTACCAGATCACAATGTCTTTTTAATTTTAAAATGGTGATAACTATTTCACTTTTTTCACACATGGATATTTACAATTTCCACTTTACATTTTTACATTTCCCTTGTTTAGTTCACACATTCTGTACATTTTTTAAAAATCTTTTTCGTAATATACAAAAGCAAACATTTTACACTAAAATGTATTACTTATCTTATTTTTACTAAACTACAGTAGCCTACCATTATACATTCTACTTACAGTTTTTACAAAAAAATATTACAATATAAAACACACTACAAATATTACAATATAGTGATCATTAGACTTAAGTAAAGTAATAGTCGTCAATGCGACTGTTTCCCCAAGCAAAAGTATCAAATGTGTTGGGTATAATGAATCGTTTGTTGTCTTCATTACTTAAAGCAACTTTGTTCAACAAATTGGTATGTAGCTGATGATTTTTACTTCTAAATACACTCATTTTCTTATATAATACAGGTGGGTTACTAACTATACAGTTTTTATAATCACTTATATCTAACTCTTTACTAACAACATTCTTTTTCACTCCTTTTAATTTTTTTACTACTACATCATCAATTGTCATATAGCTGTATGATTTAGATTTTGTGCCTACAAAGGTGTCTATAATACAACCAGCACATTCATCCTTAAATTTCCCAAGAACCTTTTTGTTTACTAGAGGTAAATGGTAAATATTATCCTCGGGATAGTCACTTGTATCAAATCTATTTAGCTCAGTTTTGATATCCTCATAAAAATCATCAGTTTTAAACTCATAAATAAAAGAATCTGTGTCTGTGTAGAGTAATTTAGCATTATCAAGATAGTTTTTCTTTACATAATCATAGTGAAATTCATACATAAGTGTTTTTGACAATTCCAGAATGGTGTAACCCACATATATGGGTTTGTTGTAAGTTACTTTAAGACGATTCATTTGTATTACAACTAAATCCTCATGAATAATTGAACAGCTATGAAAGTTAGGCTTGCTTATTAAGTTGCTCGCACCATACCTTTTACCATCATTCTCCCACTTTGTTATCAGCTTTACATCAACTCGTTTATCAACATTCTCCATAGTCTTTCCAAAAACACTATTATTCATGAGTTTATAAAAATCTTTTTCAAACGCGTTTGTTGACAGTGTTCTTAAATTATTGTTCAGATCAATATACGGTTTGAGCCATGCTGACTGATGAAATTGCAATACTCGATGAATTTTAGTTAATTTCAATCCATGCTGTAGACACTGTTTCAAGTTTTGATAATGTATTACATATTTACATTTATCATTCACATTAGCAATTAACATTTTTGTTCGTGATGTGATGTATGGAGATTTCATATTCTCAGGACAAAATGGTAAATCATTATGATCATCATGTAACTCTTTAGGGTACTCAAGATTTACCTCTAAAATATATCCTTTATCATCTTTATCATTAAGAGTGTCAACATGTAAGACATCAATTTCAGGTTGTGTCAGCCAGCGAAAATCTTTCAGTGGTAGATATTGACTCATAGCCCAACCATATTGGTTATTTGCATCGAGGTAGACAATATACTTTGACTCTTCACAAGGGTTGTAGCTAGGCATGTATTTATTATTCGCTTTAGAGTACCGTCCACTACATTGACTTAATCCACCTCGAATTGATGATTTTATAAAATTGATCATGTCTATATCAGTCATTAATTCTAAATTTACTTTCGTTTTTTTCAACATTGAACTGAAACTTAACCCAGGAGCTGTGAAATACTGACAAGGATCAAGGTCATAAGTTTTCATACAAACATTCCGAAAATTTTCAAAAACATCTGCTAATAACAACACATCTGTCTTCAAATATATGTCTGAAAATTCTCCTAAAGTTTGAATGTTAAACTGTGCCCATACACGTTGTGCATGTAAATATTCCTGATCACTGATATGACTTGTGTTTAAGGAACTGTAAAATGCATCTTTCGGTGGTAAACAACACTCCTCAAGACGTTCCACACAGCTAATATATTCATAAGGGAATATACCCTTTTGACGAATCAAATTAAAATCATCTTCTTTAGGAAAGACACGTTGAATTTCATGAAACTGATCTGATTTTAAATTACTAGTCAGCTTATCAAGACTACTCGGCATAAAGCGGAATGAATCTAAAAATCGCAGTTTAATGGTTTTTTTTATTGCTAGTTTTGATGTATTTTGTGAACGATATGTATTGTTCCTTATTATTTGCAATAACATCAATTTTCACATCTGAAGCTCCAAATTCTTTAACGATAAAGTGGTTATCGTATTTGCTACCATTGTGTAGAATGACCGGAATGAATTTACTTACTCTATAATTTAAATTACATTCTTGGTGAGCCGCACCACGATATTTTCCTGTTAAATGGTCATGATCGCGAACCCTGTCTGTATATAAACATTCACTACATATAAAACAATTAGTTTCAGTTTCAAAATTCATTTGCTCTGATGAAGTTAGTGGCTCCATTGGAATGATCGTATTTAAAATAGAGGATATACGGATGGCATCTTTCTCAAGCCTTTCCATAAAAACTTTAGGTGCATCAGGTCCTCTATAGAGCTCAAACTTATTTAAAGAGTCATCATAACTACATTTAATATAATATGCAAAGCTAAAAGGTTCATGAATGTGAGTAGTGTTGGTGAAAGGTTGGGCTGGATTCGATGAACATGTATTAAATGGTTTTAGCAAAGCCTCGAAGTCAGCATATATAACAAATGGTACTCGAAGCTGTTTCTCATAATCCTTGAATTTTAGAATGTTATTTTTAGGAGTCGGTAATACCATACAAACATGATTACACCCCCATTTTTGATGTTGAATTAGTTGGTCCTCTTTTCTGAAATATAGCAAACAGCCATCACACAACCACTTCTTACCTTTGTATTTTGATAGTTGATTACCAACAAGTCTACATAAATGTTTTATCCAACAATAGTGAGCATTTTCACCTTCGGTTATGTATAGTAAATTTACATGAATATCCTTTTTTTCCTGAGTATAATATAGAGGACCAACTATACTCTTATTTTCAATTCCATAAACATTAATACTTACATTGTTCAGCTCTTCAAAACGTTGAATGTCTTTTATCGCCATAGGAAATTCCATTTCTTCTAAATCTAACACTGAAGAATAGTGAGGATATGATGACGTTCTATTCTCATGCATCGCTGCTGGATGGAGAGCTGAGGTTACAGCCCATGCAAAACATGCATGGTCACTATTCATAACGTTTACACAAGCTTTCTTCCGTTTAATCCATGCAGGTAAATCAACGTATGATGATGCTCGAAGGGGGTTGTATTTATTCATGTTGGTTTCTAAATAAAGTACTTCAACTAACGCCCAGCCTGACTCCCTTTCCTGGAACTCTTCACTCTTCACAATGATAGCACTTGAAATATTTTGGTATATATCACTAATATTAGTTGATTCGCTAACAATTATGTTTTTTGTATTAAAGGATTTGATATCCGTAATTTCACCTTCGCTCCCAGTTTTTACATAGAGGCCAAAAAGTTCAAAATTCATTTTAATTGTTTTATGCTCTAATAAAACATTTTCTACTAAGCCAAACACAGTAGGTTGAACATTTTTTAAAAATGATTCAATACTTTGAGTTTTTTCTTTACTATAAAGTCTATAACTAGCAATTCGACTTTTAAATGCACTACCAATTTGTTGAACATGACCAGAATTTCTTCCATGGCAAGCGTTATTTTTATGATGAATACTGCGTAAATGTCCATGAATGAATGAAGAAGGTATATCTATATTACATACATCACAATGTGTTATCGAAGGTTCACCATTCTTCTTTCTTTTTGTTGCACAACTATTTTCACAATCTTGAGAACGTTTACGCTTTTGAGCATCACATTCATTTAAAGGTTCCGTGCTAGTTGATGGTTTTACAGATTTCAATTCCTGTTGTTCTCCATGCACTTCAACCATGTGGAATTGATATCGCTTTACAGCAGAAAAACCAAGTTCGCAAACTGAACACGAAAATGGTGCAGTACTGACATGTTTTAAATTTACATGTCGTGTAAGACTATCCTGTCTGTTAAATGTTGTAGCACAATGACTGCATACAAACATTTTCTGATTATGTTTTGTACTTGCATGACGTTGAAAGCTGTCAGGTCTTGGGAACTGTTTCTTACAGTCACCACACTTGAACATAATGATTACTTTCCAAGTTATCTATAAAAGAAAGAAATCATCAATGTTAATAAAAGATAAAACAAAAAGTACAATATAAATAGTTTAATTATATTCGAGTGAATGGTTATAGCAGGGTATTTAAATCGATCTGTGAACTCCTAGCAAGTCTAACTTTATGTAGTTCTAACTGGGGGTTACTATATACCACTGTCACTGACACCTAGCAGTGAACATTGGAACTTGATAGAGTGGTAGAAACCAGCGGTCGCCAGTTAAGTGAGCTAAGTGTGGCGTCATAGCCAGTCTTAAAGCAAGTCTAAACTTGTAGAACATGTCACGTGATAGAAACCAGCGATCGCCAGTTAAGTGAGCTAAGTGTGACGTCATAGCCAGTCTTAAAACAAGTCTAAACTTGTAGAACATGTCACGTGATAGAAACCAGCGATCACCAGTTAAGTGAGCTAAGTGTAACGTCATAGCCAGTCTTAAAACAAGTTTAAACTTGTAAAACATGTCACATGATAAGGTTAAGTTAGGTAAAGTTAGGTTATGTTAGGTGAACTGAGGTTAAGTCTTTAAATATTCCCTCTGTCACTGACACATAGCAATGAACATTCAGACTTAATAGAGCGGTAATCAAAATCTAACCTACAAAATTAGCTTTACACACCATGCTCAAGTAGTTCCATCTTTTGACTGCTAAATATACCATTTTCTCTAACATGTAGGGGTGAACATTGGAAAATATCTCTCTAACTGTTCAAAAGTTATTAGAGGGGGCACTTACCTTTTTATAATTTATCAACTGCTGTCACTGAATGAACAGATTATAGGAATCTGGTAAACTACAGGTACCCTATTATCTGTAAACAAATCAATCAATCAATCAATCTATAAATACATTCCAATCAATAACTTCAACAACAATTAGAAATAAAAGACTACAATCCATTAATAATAAGTACTTACCATGCAAAATAATTTAATGATTTTCTACCAAAAAGGCTTTTTTTCAACTCTTGAGCAGTAATAGAGCACTGTTCACTCAAAGCGAGTAATAAAGACCGACAGTAGGGAGATATAGGACACCCCTCTTATATAAACTCTCATCGCTCGTGTCAGCAGTTTTTTGCAGATCATTGCAATTCCTCTCCCAATACAGTTGAGAGTCCAAAGTACACTAGGAACACCTGTGTGGTATCCAATGACTGCTGACTTTGCATGATAATCACCCATTGTCTTGATCAACACCTGAGGTTTCAAATTACTGCAGCGTCAGTCATAGCAACAGCAGTGTGCGCTCTCTGGTATGTCAGCAACATGACACCGGAAGGAACACCTGTGTAATATCCAATAACTGCTAACTTTGCATGATCATCACCCATTGTCTTAATGAACACTTGCGGTTTCAAATTACTGCACCGTTAGTCATAGCAACAGAACTGTGTGCTCTCTGCCATGTCTGTAATATGACACAGGAAATATAACAAGACGTCTTACTGTACATGCCATCTCCTCAGTTTTAACATCTTAAGAACAATTATTATTCTCTTTCAACTACAAATGACTCGTTAGAACACATCCATCCACCAAGTTAGATCCCTTGTATGTTCACATGTATTTCGTCACTTTCCTTTCATATCGTTATTCCATTATAGTAGTAGTGAACAACGTCAATTCAACACACACACAAATGTAGTTAGACCCTTTAACATAATTTAAATAAATTCATGGGCTAGTCCGTAGGAACCAGGTCAAAGGGACCCGTCCAAAGGGATCAGTCCAAAGGGACAAGGACTCGTCCACAAGGACTTGTCCACAAGGACTCGTCAACAAGGACCCGTCAACAATGACTCGTCAACAATGACCCGTCCACAGGGACTCGTCAACAAGGACCCGTCAACAATGACTCGTCAAAAATGACCCGTCCACAGGGATCTGTCCACAGGGACCTGTCCACAATGACTTGTCAACAAGGACCTGTCCACAAGGACCCGTTAGGTTGGGTTAGGTTACACTACAGCCACCATCTTTTAAAAAGCCCGCCCTCTTACCAAACCTATGAGTGGACATGTGTAAAAACAAAAAACTAGCATGTTAATTCATAGTGGCTTTCCACCGAACATATGCACTTTATGTGGAACAACGTTTCATTCCATATCGGCATTCAAACTCTCACATGTTGCAATTGGAAAGAGAGATTCTCTAAAAAATTCAATTTCACCCTCTAGTAGGGGTAGGTTTTATTTTTGGGGTTGAAATATGTTGTCCGTTGGAAAGGGGGTGTCAGCCCGAGTTCAATGACACCTCGTACAAGTCTCTAGCCTGATTGGTTCGCGAGATATTGCCATTTTAGTATTCCAGCGGTGGCGGTGGCGGTGGGTGTAGAACCCCTCAAAACACACTACTTAAGTTAGAAAGTTGAAAAATGTCGTGATTTTTTTTTAATTCTGGAGTTTGGGAATTTAGTTGTTTTTTTAATTGCTGAGATTGATTTTTTAATTTTTATTATTAAAGCTTGACGTCAAGACATTCAAATAAATAATTTCAACTTAATTTACCGACAATAACACATTGGAGAACATTTTACAAAGCAGATATTATTTCATTACTTTCGAACTTACACATTTTAGTTAGCAATGTTTTATTAAGTTCTTCATTTTTCATTACATACCCAATTTCAGAGATCTGATATTTTAAAACATTTTCATTCTCATACCAGGATTATGACCTTTCTTCATGTATTATCAAAATATTCGGTTTTTGTCTTTGATTATAACATTATTTTAAGCAGATTTCACTTTATATTTGGAAGGTTATTGAACAGATACTAAACTTTTATACTGAATAGCTTTATTTTAGTGCTTAACTTGTTTTTATTTATCAATAATGTTTTAGATTATATGATGCACTTAGTTTAATCTTATTACAATATGACCTTAACTACGGACGGTTACAAGTTGACCGAAACTAGAACAATGTATGTTATTCAATTTCAATATAGTATTGACTTAGGTGGAATACAACTAGTTTACCCATTAATTGGTATTTTAATTTAGATGTTAATTCTAACAACTTCTATGAGGTATGATGTACTTTATACCAATGCGTTCCATGATTTTCCATCTTCAACTCCAGGCAAATGCTGGGACAATACTCTTTTTGGACCATGGCAATATCCTTACTACTCTTTGCCCAGTTTCATTCATTTTGTTTCACTTCATCCTTTTTTAACCCATCTTACGAGGTTGACGTCGAGGCAGTACGTTGACGATAGGGTTCGAAATCATTCGTCACCGGAGTCCGGACATTGCCTACCCACATGGCTTGATTACAATTATCTACCCAGTCGATTGGTGTATAATGGAATGTTAATACTACCAATAATAATATTAAGAATAGTGACCATTTGTATAAACTTTGAACGCAATGTTTTTAAATTCTGAAGGAAAAGGCGGTCGGTATCATTGGTTGATGGTTGTTTCGTGTCATACCTGACCTAGGTTTAACGAGTGGCCGGACTAACTGGGATAGCAGAAGCACAAAGAGGTACACTGTTCATATCATATACGAGGCACTTATTGATCGAGCTCCCAAGCATGTGCACTTTGACTTTAATTTCCACCGTTGTGAAATGGGACATTTCAGGCAATTACATTTCTTTATCCCATCTTACAAAACGTGTTTACGTAATTTAAACTCACCTGACACAAAGATATGAGAAGCCTGTCTGGAGCGTAATGGAATATGGCCTGCAACAAATCTGATTTAAGCAGTTGGCAATATAGTGTTTATTTTTGCTTATGCCACGCCCCACTCACAGATTTGTTTTATTTTATGGAGACGTTCAGTGACGTAACAACTGGGGAGATTCCATCCCTGGATGAAGAGACTGGCAAATATATATAGAAAAATAAACATATTATTAAATACATTCCAACTCTTACACGAGAATGTACAGCGGGTAGAGAAACAATAACAATGACATTAAAAGGCTTACTGATCAGCGACCACAGCTAAGACAGTGATCTAATTGAGGCATTGCCATGGAAAAATCATGCAAATCGCAAAATATCCAATGAGCATATTTTGCATGGATACGGTAGTGGGAACCAATGCCAGGCGAATGCTAAAGGCAGTGAGTCACACGGAGATTGAATTTAGTTTCACAAGCACCACAAATATGATGTTAGGTTTAAGTATAGAGGTTTTTGCTTAAATGCAGCAGGAGGTCCACATCATGCCGGGAGTGATGTCACGTCTTGTCTACTTTAAGTTGCCCAATCACCTGTATTTACTCATTCCAAGGATTTCGTGTAATAATTGTGCGGAACAAAACAAGAACCGCTTGGTTCCTATGCCACATATATGGTTAGCATATTTGCTATAACTACTTCGAAAAATAAAAAGTTGATAAATAAATAGTTTAAATAAATCATTTCATTAATGTTATAATTTAGTTTAACGATAATTTGATTCATCATGTAAAGTAATAACTAATTGTTATTGATATTTATATTGCGCCCGTTGACGCATGTTTGCACAGGTAACAAAGACCAAGATCCATGCTGAAGAGTAACTGAACATACCCTGCGAGCGGCGGGAAGAAGCCGAGGTAATATTACTTATAGTAACATTTTTATGCACCTTAGACACTCCATAAATCATTAATAATTAAATCAACGTAATTCTGCTTATTTAAAATACGGTATACATCGCAGATAAGCGAAACCGTCAATTTACGCGGCAAACTCATGTCCTGAGTGAACGCCATGCTTAGTAAGGCCAGTACCTACTTGTCGTTTGTTGAAGCAACACCTATGTGCATTTGAAGCACGAATGAAGACACGTTCCGTGAACGGAACCCATGTGCAATGGAGAAATCCAAGTGTATTACGAGAATGGACAGCCATCAGGGCATAATCTAATAATCAAGTGATTGTAGACTATTATTAATGTTTAAACAGTGAAATATTTCTGATCCACGAGGTAAAACTATGGAAGCGTGTTACGCAAACATTAAGGCCGCATGGTCGCATCTAAGTGCATCATAAAGCTGTGAAACTGATAACCTGTGAAAATCTAGAAGTATTTTATGTTTTGCTGGATTGGCAGTTATTTTGGTTTATATTTTCTAGTGTAAATAATTAGTGAAAAGTTGCGAGTGAGCATCACACAAGCGATAATTTAACACCACTGGCGGAGTGAAAAAATGGGCAATTTTGTTGACCGCACCTTAGAATCTGTGAGTGCAACTTACTTTAAAATGTGTAATTATATAATCAACGGCAACATTATGGAACAACTGAATCATCTAATTTTGGAATATAACCCCAACCACGCAATGGAAATGGATAACTAATTCATGCGTGGGGAATTGATAACGGAAGGTGACCGAAACAATGATGAGATGATCTAAGACCATTGAGGAGACCGCTCATAACACCTCATGGCGGGTCTCGAACGAGGGTCGCTGCAATCTGTAAGTCAGATCATGTATCAGTAGCGTAATTGTAATGAGTTGGAACAGTAGATTAATTTTAGTATGGTTTCATTTAAAGTGCACAACGCAGGTAGCTGTTATAAAACCACGTGTGGAAAGTTACAGTTTCATTATAAATTTATAAACGCCAGGAAGGCAGTATTTTTCAATGTCCATTTCGTATCATTTCAGAACAGTTATTATCAACTTTTATTTTGTCAAGCTGATGACAAAGAAGCTAGTTTTGGCAGATGTTAAAACAAGGCCAAGGTTACATGTGTACAAGCCAAACCACTACACAGCACACTAGGTCTTAGGCAGTGCATTATTTATTTAGAAGGCTGTGAAATTCCTTGGATTATATAATCGGAATGCAGATATCCGTTATTCACATTTGTTTTGCCAGATCATTACTTGAAAACAGGTTTATTTCATTACGAGAAGCCAGACAGGCAATGAAAGAAACAGTAATTTATAACCAGAGAACATAGGTTCGACCTCATTCAGGGAAAAGGCAATTTAATAAATGCACAATCTCACGCTTTAGTTTGTATCAGAAGGCTTCATGTTAATTCAGAGCGTTGTTAGAAGGTGTTTTCTACACACATAACCTTTATGATCAGTATTTAAAACGTGTATAATTCAGGGATCCACACTTATTGTAACTAACGTTATTATTGTATTAATGAAATGAGTCGTGACGGTGCATTCATACTTCCGACATGTTATTGTGGTTATTCCGGTGGTAACGAGCTACTGCAGTCGTACCAGACCGATGTTGCCAGGATTGACGAATCCGTAATTGAAAGAGTGAGACACAGGGTGTCTAATAATAATGAAGTATTGGTGGAGACACAGGGTGTCTATTAAACTATTAAGTTATTATGCATTAGTTGGATACACACATTACCTTAGTACACTGAACGCTATTTAAAGATCCATAAACTGAACAACTATACTGCGAAGAATAAATAATTGTGTGAGGCATTAATAATCAAAGATAGGATTTTGTGAAGCTAAACAAATCTCATAATTCCCCCTGAACCTAAATAAAGATAATAAATACTAAAAATAAAATATTTTCTGGACTAAATGTTGGACACTTAGTTATTGTTAATTCATCTTAGACACATTTTGATACATTTTTACATGAATAGTCGACAACCAATTGGTGATGTGATAACAGGAGCCAACACATAAGATTGGTAGCAATATGAGTCGATGTAATTGTTTAATAACCATCGCATTTGCAGGCTTTCCTATTTTTCTAACTTTCTTAACAATTTGAAACTATGACCATTTGTTACAAACAGTAATAAACCGAGTACGCAGGCAGTGCCAATTGCACAACCATAGGAGTGCTGAATTATTGTATGCATTTGTGTTGTATTAGCATAGCTCTTTTTTTTAATTCAGCAACGTTGTGCACATAGCTTGATTTTCTTTGTAATAAACGCGTCTCGTTTATTAATTAATGATATTTAGGACTAGCTAAACACGTAAATTTAAAGATAAATGTTGGAGATGGCACCATCATAGCATAGGAAAAATTTTCCCCTTGCTATTAAATGTAAATGTTTCTAGTAATTGTAAACAAGTAAATGTCTTGCTTTGCAGTAGATTCTTTTGATGTTTGATCCTCCCGTAGTCATTTTCCATGTAATTGCTTAGGGCTGATCTTACGTGCTTGTTCGTTCTTATTCCAATTTTGTATTAGGACCATGAGAATAATTTAGAACTTGATTAGAACTTATATCTTCTTTCAGGGCAGAATAGTATCGGACCAGCCGTTTACAACTCTCATGCTAGGCTAGGGATATATTCTGAATAAAATTTATTCGTGATTTTAACATAAGACTGACCTCTCTTTTCTTGCTTAGTTTTGTTATCGATGCTTTCCTCTGAGCTGGTTAAGAATCGAACCTCACCAATTCCCGATACCCCCGAGTTCAGACTTTCGTGCAACACCAGCCTATGAATGTGTCGTCCCCTAAACTTGTGTATTAACTGGAAGAGGGTCTCGGAAGGGTCATTTCAAACCGGTGACTCCCCGAAACCTTCGGCCAGCGGGCACAATATCTTCATTATATCTTAACATAGTCCACATTGAGCCCGTATTCGCTCATCCTGGTGATGATTTTTCTGAGAACCATGAATTTTTCACATCCGAGATATGCTGAACGCTTCCAGGAAGCATGCTAGAGCTTCAGACGCACTTTTGACTTTACTATGATTCTACGAATATTTTTCCCGAGTAATTAAAGATGGAATCTTTAATATGCAAATTTGAACATATCATTAATTGTCATTCTGCATAATTTGCCACGGTGTGGTTATCTAATAACCATTTAATTTTTCATGAAGATAAAGGTATACCCTCGCAGAGATGCGAACCGGATGTAATTAGTTGCTACACGACTCAAGAAGTGTTGATCCCGGAACACTAGATTCTGAGGAGATGCATAACCCTATTGTGCGTTGCTAACGTACAGACGTGTTGTTAAAAGATCTAGTAGACCAGGGTTTCGAAGGACCACGGTGTCCACGATTAGTGAAAATCCGAGTACATTGAGTATATTTCAGCACATAAAGTGCGTGTGAATAATTAAGTTGCGTGTTACAGCAACGCCATTGTAATATTTACACTTGAAACTGTTATTTTTTTGGACCTGCACATGGTCACATTTTCACCTCGTGGCAGACATCCATTTTCTAGTTAATTTATAAATCTTGGAGAATATTAGTGCAAAGCAGTGAATTGTAATATTATTACGCCAATTCTACAAGTTATAATCGAGCCGTGCAAAGGCCGATATTTTTCATATCACGATTACGATGATATTTGGCGATTACTATTCTTGTGAAAGTATTAGAATCTTTGTTGGAAGAGACGAAATGTATCATTAAATTCTGTGAGCAGACACATGGTCATTCTTTTCTACAGTCGGCACAGTGTAGAATCAGTGTTGCTCAAATAAAATCCACGATAAGATCAGTGAAAAACCATCTTTAACACACCTACAAGATGCTACTGCTAAACCACGTAATGATCATCTTTTCCAACTTGACCACAATGCAAATAATGGCCTAAGCCATTCTGATGAAGGGGACGTCGAAGAACTGACGGCATTATGAATTGGAAGAAGAGGAGGAAATGGCTGCACTCATAGCCATGGAACGATGGACCTTGCTAAAGCCACGAGGAAAGGATCTGCCCCTCAGAGTTTCCTTGTTGGATGAGGTGAACAACGTTGCGCCGTGTGTCATGCCTAAAATCCTCTTGTAAAGGTTATCGGTCATGGTGGAGTAGTTTTTAGCAACCGTACTTGATAACAGTCATATAGGTAGGTTTTTGTCTTTGTAGCCACCACTTTGGTGATTTTCCAACTTCATGAGCATCCTCACCGTTTGATTTCAAAGCTCATGGTTACACACCCATGGTGTGGTCACACACTGGTGCATATTGTAAATCATGTTAATTTCCAGTTTGTGGAAATCTGAAAATGTCACTGAATAAGAAGCTATTATTTTCTCTAGTCAGCTCATGCTGAATTTCATTTTAATACCTTTGAGCTCCCATTTATGGAGTTATTAGCACGCCACTGTCGGGCGTATCATTTAAATGAGAGAGAATTACTCATTTCAATTTTTATAATGATTTTGTTAAAAAATTCTCTGTGGTTTGGAAGACCACAAGATTCGAGGTGAATCTAATGTAAGTTTAATGAGTAGAGCAGGTGTAGCTCACTCTAATCCCTATTGCACTATAATATCGTATCATTTTTAAAACAACGCCAGGAGGATAAGGTGATGTAAGTTTTATGTTCATTTCCGTGCCTTGTGAGCACTAAGATTATCAAAACTTAACCATAGTGGTGTGGAATATCTTCCAAAGACATCTGAATGAGAGGAATATCTTCGTTTTTGTCCTCTTTGCTTTGAACAAAGCAGTCATATCATTGTACATATTTATTGGTAGTCAACAACAACGTATTATGAACATTTCTTCAACTACTTTACTCAAGTGTATTTGTGAGGGTCACAAGTGAACCCAATATGTAATGAAACATTTAAGGACTTTGTCCCAGTGCAGTTGACTCACATGCTAGTGAGGAACACACGATCTGAGCCACAGAACATGCAGGAGCGTTCAAAGCCAGACATCCCGTTACAATATTAACCATAAGGCCAGTATGATTTCCCAGAGAGACTTCGACTATGATTGACACACTTCCAACACTTATTTTAGTAAGGGAATTCTTGTCCAGCCATGCTTGTAGATGCTCGGGCTTATGTAGGTCAAGAAGCAGCTGGCATAACTGCATAGATACAGTGTGACTCAGAAGTCACGTATTATTACGATATTTTCGCAAATGTTGTAAGCGAATGAATGTTAATTATGTTCATGATCTAACAGATGATCAAAGTTTTTATTGGATTATCCAGACATTGTAATCAGGCTATTAATCACTTTATTGTGAAATTTGTGATGTTCGTGTCTAGACACGAGGAGTGTTATACTCTCTATTTGATGGCCAGCAGAGCATAGCTGTGTGCTAGACTGTCCGAGGTTTTCCTAGTGCGCTCAGGAAGCCACAAAGATTACTGTTGTTTGTTGACGGAGCTTTTTCATAGCCCGCATTGTTATAGTGACGTTCTGTCACGCGTTTACATTGTTGTGAGTACCGTTCTGGTAACTTACCCTTTTGAAGCCTTGTGTCTTATGGTCATTCGTCATAAATAATGAACTAAACCAACAATAATAATAATAAACTCTTAAATCATGAAACTCATTCTTATAAATCTTCGATGCTAAAATACTCGTTAAATAATGATTGTTAGTTAATTCTTGATCTAATTGCATGCAGCTGACCGACGCATAGTGCTTATGAGTTAGTTCCTGAAGGAAATGTTAGAAGCTTACACTTTTTTTGACTGACAGAGATCACTGGCAACCCAATAGTTTGTAATTCGTGGGCCGCAGTGTCCTCATGGTGGGACACTGTTTTTACAGTGCATTTATGATTTCATTCCTACACAGTAGATGACGATTGTTAGCAAACAGCTGTCCACTCTGTTGTAGGCAGGGTAATAAGAATACTTTTGAGTGTCTTATTTATTTATGTGTGTAAACCTATGTTCCCTACTGTTACATATTTAGCTTTTGTTGTACAGTTATTGTATTAGTGTATTTATTGTAATGCTAAGACTGTTATCTTAGCTTTGATTTAGTTTTTCTTGTGTACACGGACGCTTCTCGCCGTAGTTTATTGTCAGTTAGGATTAGCTAGAATAGATAACGTTAACAGAAAATACGGGAGTGGTACCAGTATAATTTAGCTTTGCTGTCATGTTTGACTTTCTTGCAGTATGATGTTTCTTTCTAGACTCATCATAATATTCTTGTATCTTCAATCAGGGTTGTTTTTCGTACCACGTCCCAAGCTTTGTCTTGCTTTTCCTCATGTAATGAGGACCTGTCGAGAGGGATAATTTAATTCAGTTAGAGGTTGTTTTAGTTGTTTTTTATTTAGCTTTGGGGTCAAGCCGATTTCAAACCCTCCGATAATAGGATAGGGGTTTGATTCCTGAATAAAAAATTTCTACGAATTATACTTAAGACTGGATGTTTTCATTTACTAGATATGTGTTTTGGGGGTGCATTTCTTTGGGTGTCTTTGACATTGCTTTTGATTGGACTCGATCCTTTCGGGACAGTGAGTCTTGTGGAGGCTAGCCCCACAAGAACTGCACCCGATCCTCTTAGGCGATGTGTTTGAAGGATGGGATTATCTGGGAGGCCACGCACGGTTAGTGGTGACCAGATAACCTCCTCTAACGGGCACAATATATATAAATGAATCTGTAATTCATTTCGGATTTGGTGTAATATCCGTGCGAAACACAACACGAAACGCATCATTCCTATGGAACAAATTTGGGTAACTACTAATAACTACGTGGAAATTGTTGTCTTGAGATTTCAAGATTCTGGACACTCTTATACAAGGTGTTTATATTTGCTTGGCAAGGACATTCTCACTCACGCACTCCGCCGGTGACGGCTCAGTTGCGGCGACGGCGCGCTCATATGTACGGCAGAATACGGTGCTTAAAATAAGTATTCTATCATGCTTGTTTACTCACCATGATTATAGTAGATGCTGAAAATCCTTCCCGTCCGCTGCCGAACGTAATCGACATCTACTTACGACGTTTACGGTTACTCCGTTTAATTTACCTTCAATAAGGAAATAACTACCTTTACGTCCATTTCTATTGTTTACTGAACCTGTGCGTTTGAATCTCTTAGCCAGTTTTTTTTATTGTCCGATTCATAGGAATGGGTCTCCCTGCAAATATCACTCGAAACTTTTGTCCCGTTCTAGCGCACGATTCCGTGTACTGTGTGTACGTATTATGCAGATATACACGTTCAACTAACGAATATTTCACATAAGGCATTACAGCACTATACATAATCACAATAAAACAACTAGCTACGAGATTCAAACGTAGGGGTTCAGTAAACGTTAAAAATAGACATATAGGTCGTTATTTCCTTACTGAAACTAAAATAACCGCATTAACCGTAAACTTCATAAGTAGATGCCGATTACGTTCGGCAGTGGATGGGAAAGATTTTCAGTATCTACTGTAATCATGGTGAGTAAACATGCATGATGACTACTGATTTTAAGCACAGTATCCTGCCGTACATATGCGCACGCGGCAGCCGGCAACTGAAGCGTCACTGGCTGAGCGCGTGAGCGAGAATGTCCTCGCAAAGCAAATATAAAGACCCTGTATGTTAGAGACGGAGACTTTGGCATAATCGACATAAGGAAGATGGTATATAAAACATCGGTGCCAGAAGAGGCTACAGATATGATAATTGATGCCAAGGATATGCAACTGTTTAAGTATCGCCAGGGGACCTGAAGATTTCTATGACGTGGCAAGAGCAAGTGACCAATGCCCTTAATAGAATTATGCCTTACATTCAGTGAGCTGCAAATATGGAAGAATATCAAGATTACCCAATAGAGGACATCGATTGAAGACATAGTTGACATGGGTCGTTTTCCACTGTTCGAGACCAGATCAATGATTAGTGAACATAGAAAGATTTTTATCGATGCTTGATACTTTGGGAACACAAATAACACGCGTTTTAAATAGAACTTTTCTCATGACTTGACAAGTGTAACAACAAACTATTTCTGGTATTTGTCTATATTCCATTTTTATTGTTCGCGCGATACTCATGTCCAAGCCAGATTACGTGTGTTCTAGACCCTGGCATGTATTTTGTATGGACTATAAATTACCGTTTACAGGCATTTTGATCTTGTATATCTCTGCACCAGCGTTGATTACCAGACTGTTAGGATTTTGAGACTAATTGTTTGAGTTTGTTTTGTAGTCCTCTTACACCGTATGAATTTTCAGGCTTTAGTTTCCGAGATAGGCTATTCATTAGTGACGAAATATTTCGCACAGACACAGAAGTGTATGGAGTTGGAACTAAATACCAAATTTCATAAACATAATTATGTCCAGACTATCAAACGTATTTTCTTGGAAACATACACACATGCATGGATAACGCCGATCTCACAATCATCCGTATCATATGATGGAAATTGGCCGATAAAACTATGTCAAAGATAAAATAGGTTGTGTGTGCTTATGTCCACCTCCTAGTATTCTTAGCTGTCACCCTGGAGGTCTGGGTTTGATCCACACCTTAGCCATCCTGGAAGTGGTATTCCATCGCATTCCAGTTCTACTCCATGCAAATGCTGCGATGGTTCCTAATTTACGACCATGGTTGGCATTGTCCCAATTCTCCTCTGAATTTAAAATACAAACATACTGAAACAAACTCCACAATAACAAAGATTATCCGACAACATCTTAACTCACGCAAGTACACGGGACTAATTGACCACGAAGTCCCTCAAATAAATAACAACTGTTCCCTTAAGGAATCATCCAGCCCAAATTGAGAAATGTTATGTTAGATGCAGAAGTCACTACAGTTGTATTGATATGTACAAAGCGTTACTGATATCTCAATGGACAATAAAACAACAGAAGAGAATTTCAAGTATTTTTAGGAAATTGTTAATATTTATGGCGAGGAAACAGAATATTGACACCTCCTCTTGGTGTAAGGGCTAGATTGTTTGGCTGTTGACCCACAGGTCTGGGCTCGAGTCCTGCCTCTGGTCAAAAATGTAACGTCTAAGGGCTGGAACGGGGTACACACAGCATCAGCCATCTTGGAGGCGGTTTTCCGTACTCCATGCAAATGTTGGCATAGTTCCTAATTAAAGGCCACGGCCATCCCCTTCTCAATCCTCACCTAGATTGTAACTACACACTATCACATCAATCACAATGGTTATCAGACAAATTCCACACACAGCCAAATACACGGGGCTAAGTGATCTCGATAAGGCACAGCCCTTAAATGAATCAACAATATGAGAATATTGATATTTCTAGACGTTATTTTACGTGAGCATCAAAGGTGAGTAACTCTGTATAGCCTTCCACATGACTTACATAAATATATTTTCCAATGTTTTGAACAGTGAATTATACTGTTTGACTCTACCTGAACATATTCTGGATACGAGATCACCTAAAGGAAGACAGTAGGTGCTGTGACGATTTGGTTCTCAACTCCCGCTGTGCCTGGGACCCTAGCATTTTCATGGCGCCACGCTTGGCAACAGCGTAGGTCGGGTCCGGAATAGCATGACATGCGCGCTAAACCAGTTACTGTCGAGTAAGATTATCATTAGCATTTTAACTCAATAAGTTATTATTATAATAATAATTATTATTATTACCGTTATTATAGCCAGGTGCATCGGACATACATGTTATCAGCCCCGTATCTTGGACGAGGCAGGAAACTGATAAAATGAGTAATTCCGTTGTCTAGATTGTAATTGTACAAAAATAATTGTTCAATAAAGTTGATTGAAACGTACTGAATTCATGAGAATTGTCAACAGATTGATTAAATTGTTGTAATTGATGAATTACAGTATCATTTTAAAAATGTACTAATATTTGCATTATATCAGGGTTGCCCAGGATTACTACCGATACAGGCTTAGATTTTAATCGCAGAAATAAGTAGGTCTACGCATACAAATCCGTACTACACAAAATTAGTATTTTAAGACTGGGTAATTTAAACTGATAATGAAGAACACAGAAACTAATTGGCTTACATTGTATTGGAACAAATACTCTGAATTTCTACAAATGATATGATGCTTTAAGTATATGGTCATATTATGCTTATTAGTTGATCATAATATCATAGCTACGCTGATAATCCTTAGCTGACCAACAAATAGAAGATTCAAGTGTTAGATTTGTCTAAGAATAAAATGTTTGTTTAAGATTGATTCATAGAACAGTGAACTCATTTCTATACTCGAATATGAAGCGAGAAATATGCATATTGCCCAACCTCCTTGAAGTTAAGGGACACTGGGACTGAAATTTTCAAATTCTATATAAACTGAGGTACAGCTTTGAAATTTTATATGGTTATGAACAGTCATATTATAAACCACTGTGGGAAACGGGAGCATTGTAAGTTGATTAGTTCTCCAGATATTAATTATTTTGTGCATTTATTGTGCTAATTATTCAAGTTTTATAAAGGTCAGCCGCGTTAAAAAAAACAAGATAGTGTAACTTGTAGGAAATATTCTATTGCACTATAACAATTGGAAGAAACCTATGGATCCGATTTTGAATTGCATTAATGAGTGTCAAGAAATTAATTTTTTTCATATCCAAGTTGTTTTCTACAAAATATCTTGAATTTTTCCAGTTTGAAATTTTTTTGCAGCCAGACCAAAAGTGCAATCTAAAAAACGATCCGCAGGTTTATAGTCAATGCAATGAAGATAATAAATTCCCATTTTGAAAGCAATATCATAAGATTTATGACGCGAGTAACATTTTGAATGCCTGAAAAAGTGAATCCGAGAAAACAGCAATTTTCTAAAATGATGCACAATTTACAAGGTTTCAGCTTACCAAGGACATAGGACTGTCCTGCAGCATAGGTGACACCCTCTTTCTTCTGTTTTGCAACCTCCTCCTTCATTTCTGTCAGTTTCACCTTCCGTCGACTTGCTTTTCGCTTCTCCAATTATAACCGCGGACTTACATACTTCCTGCGACTATCACATCTTTCAAATGTTTGTTCTGTGACATGAGATACTGAAGTTAGTCTTATTCCTGATTTCAACTCTGTTGTTGCACTACACCCCATGTTGAATTCTGCTACAGAATTACAAACAGCAATTTCAAGTATCTTCCGTGAAATGAAAATCTCTTTTGGGCACTTCCTCCAGATAACAGAATGCAGAGCCTCATTCTGATTTTCAGTAGCACCCCGGATGCATCTGGATATTAGCTCATCTGATGCCAGCCTTTGATAAACAGGCATAATCTTGACAACTAAGGGTTCTTAAAGTTCTACAGCCATTTTGTCATGACTCTGTGGTGTTTTAGCAGCTGCGATACTTCGATTGTAGAAGCACCAAGACTCAGAACCTTCAGGACTCTTACTGTGTTGGGGCGTTTATAGGACACACCATGCATTTTAAAGCTACGCTAGGGCTTTAAATATGGCGGAATTAGGATAAAAACACTGCTATCTGATCCGCAGGGGATAGGGGTGTATTAATATGGAAAAACCGAAAATCGATATTTTTCACAAATTTTACTAAAATTTCAGTCCCAGTGTCCCTTACGTGAATCAGATAAATCAAATCACGTTCAAGAACATTCATTTATGGTAAACTGCAGATTGTTGCTTGGCAATATAGGCATACCTTACATCACAACCAGGGCATATATATAATTTTATTTGCGGGGGTATGCGGGCATGCAATGGCCCCCAAAGTCAAGGGGGTCCGGGGTTCCTCCCAGGGAAACGTTTGTATAATTTAATGCAAAATTATGAGTATTAAGGCTATCTGGCATTACATTTTCAACCAATTTGTTTTTATGTTTTATGTTGGGTTAATGTCGAACACAACTAGGACTTTTTGTGTTACATTTTATTAATACATCCATCTAGCTCACTTGATAGTATTTAGATGGAAAGAATCAACATTACTATTTTAATTCACAACTATAATATAAAGACAGGGTTTCTCGAAGTATTACCAAATCGGAATATGACGTCATGGTCAGTGAGTTGCCTATGTCTCTATGAATACATAACGATGCTAGACCATTGAGTCTGATTTCAGAAGTAGAAATTCTTCAGTACGTTTTCAACCTATTCAAACTCAAACTACGTTCGGCGGTAGCTACAAACATAGGCAAAATTGTCAAAAGTTTCATGAGGGTATAAATGTTAAGGAATAGAACTTTTGTCACACGCTTCAAGGGCTGTTCTTGGTAGGTTCTATAGGGCGACGCCACTAGAGAGTAGTCATATGAGATCAGAGCAAACTGATGGTCACACAGTTTATATCGCTCTACCGCCGCCTCTCTTTGCAACGTTGCTATTTGTCGTTAGTTATTGAAGTGTCAATGGGCGGAACAACGAGGTCACCTACCCCTCTGCCATATGTCGCTTAGTAGCAATAGTACGTGACAAGTATATTGGTTTTTTATGTTGTAATTCATAAACAAATATTATATGGGGCATCATTTCGTGCCCCCTCCCCCTCTCTTTATATACGCCCCTGATCACAACAGTCACACAGGTTCTACAGTGACTGAGTGTAGCAAGTCATTGTCCATTTCTCTTGCTCATCCCCTCTCTCATTCTTCTCCATCATCCATGGCTCTTCTACCCTTTCACCATTGTGCAATGGAGTTATCACCAAAGGGGCTCAACCCCTTCTTCTTCTCTTCCTCTTTCTCCCCATTATAACCATAACTATAGGCCACAGCTGCTACCTCCAATTCCTCGTCCTTACATTCCTACCTTCCTCCGCAGACAACACTCCACACGCGACAGTATTTGTGGCTCACCTCATGGTTGTCAACATAGAAGCACTGTTCAGGTCATAAAAGGCGCTTATTCATCGAAGTCTCAAGCATGCGCACTTTGACTTTCATTTCTACCGTTATGAAATGAGACATTTCAGGCAATTGCATTTCTTTATCCCTTCTTACAAAACATGTTTCTGCAATTTAAACTTTCCTGGCACAACGATATGCGAAGCCTGTCTGGAGAGTAATGGAATATGGCCTGCATCAAAACTGGATTAAGCACCCGGCAATATAAGTGTTCATGTTTGCTTATGCCACGTCCCTTACTAAGATATTGTTTATTAATTAAGGACGTTCAGTACGTAACAACTGGGGATATTACGAGGCATGTAATTCCAGCCCTGGGTCAAGTGACTGGTAAATAAATAGAAAAATGAACGAATAATTAAATAAATTTTAACTTTTACGCGAGAATGTACAGTGATTAGTGAAACAATAACAATGACATTAAAAAGCTGACTAATCAGCGACCACAGCTAAGACAGTGATCTAATTGAGGCATTGCCATAGAAAATCATGTAAAGAAAAAAATTGAATATGCATATTTTTTCATGTTTACGGTAGTGTGAACCAATGCCAGTAGAATGCCAAAGCCAGAAAGTCACAGGGAGATTGAATGTAGTTTCACAAGCACCACAAATATGATGTTAGATTTAAGTATAGAGGTTTTGGCACAGATACGGCAGTGAGTCCACACCATGCCAGATATGAATTCGCGTCTTGTGTACTTAAAGTTGCCCAATCACCTGTATTTACTCATTCCAAGGATAACATTTAATAACTGTTTGGAACAAAACAAGAACCGCTTGGTTCCTATGCCACATATCTGGTTAGGCTATTAGCTGTTAACTACTTCGAAAAATAAAAAGTTGACTAATAAATAGTGTAAATACATCATTTGTTTTTGTTAAACGATAATCTGTCTCATCATGGAAAGGAACAACTTAATTATTGTTGTTATTTACATTTTCATTATATCTTAACTGCACCCTTCCATAGGTCTTCCAGGATGGACTCTCTTCTTTCGGACAGTGATCAGACCGGTGTGGTGCTAAATTTCACAAAACACCCTGGGGTTTTCAATGAAGGATCCCGGGAGCATACTCTAGAGATTATATGCCAGGGGTAAATTTAAAATAAAATAATTTATTTAAGAAACAATCAAAATTACTGGATTTTAAGTTAATCACCCGTAAAACAACACAAAAGAAAGCAATGTCAAGTCCCCTGAATTAATGAGAAAAATGAAAATAAACAAACAGAATATGACACTGGCCTAGGTAATATAGTTCCCTCAAATATCACACAAAATCATGTGTCCAACGGCTTAGTAAAATCACACTTTCAATAAGTGTCTGTAAAGTTCATCATGGTATTCAATAATACCCAAATCTAATCAATTTGTATGCGTGCTCATTTTACCGTAATGGAGTATGGTATGGTATAGTATCAGTACCAAATATCCCCAATCATTCTTTTTCGCTCATGCGGTAGGTCATGATTGGTGACGGGTATTGTTCGGTGAACAAGCGGGATATGCGCAAAAACAACATATGAAAGAATCAGAACACAAACTAGGACGTGTCCGAGCCCCTAAACACGACAACGTGAGAAATCACGCGAAACAAATATAGCGCGCGGGTCATCATCCCTATACAAGAAAGCAACGGCGGACCGCATCCCCGTGATTACACTATTCTGAAACCAATAAGTATGTGCAGAAATGCACCAAAATGCATTAACCTCGATCTACGGGGCGGTAACCGCACTATGTTGTCGGGAGTACAGCAGACAATAAAACAAACAAACAAACAAACAAACAAACAAACGAACACCCTTAAAATAAATCATGTGGCAAAAGAAATTAATTAACAAACCAGTCTCACGTATAATCAAAACACTCTCCTACATTTAACATGCTGTCTACAGCCAGACCAATGGGCAGACTGGGCGTACCGCTCATAGCAGGGGGCTAACCCCTAGTTCACACATAATGACATCAGCTGGAAGGAATGGCAGGGGTGCAAAAATAGAATACGTCTGGCAAAGCCACTGCCATACAGCCAGCCTCCGAGCACAGTAGCAAATCACTACAACCTTGCATAGAAACGCCCACGTTTTCCCCGCCGTATATCATGACACAGTGGAATTCAGGGCACCTCTGATGGGTAGAACCTCAGCAATGGTCACTAAAACACATATCGTGGGCATATTACCTCCACCGTCGAAATCGCGGGCAAAGACTTCCGCCATCAAAATACACACAACCTGGGCAACCCCCCCCCCCCCCCCCCCCAGACCATGGCCAGCTACATTCTCCTCAAAGCACAATGATAAAACATCTCTCACTCGGTCCCCAATCTGCCTTGGTATAACGTCAAATACTATATCAACTTTACTCCACTGGTAATTACGTTAATTATAGTGTTGGCACTGACCCCATTCACAAGATCAATATGCTTCAATTCGGCATTCACAAATACTGGTTTCTTAACCATCATTAAAATTTGGCTTCCTCCCTATTTAATCTTATTATTATTACGTTTGCAAACAATCGTGCAGAAACACGAATCCCCCTTAATTACGTCCATCTCTCTGTACTCTCCGCATAAAATATAACCACACAAAAAAGAAGAACATGATGAGCATGCGAACCCTAAATGACAAAAATTTAAAAAAATACAATTAAAAATTTAAAATACTCAAATTATGTACAACCAGATCTGCCTGTTAGTTCCGAACAACCCTACCTGAATTATAATAAATATAATTTTGTGGTACTTATCCTATACCGGCGATTGGTACTGTCATCATGGCAGCATGCCCTCTCGTGGAATTTAGCCCATCATTGACCCAATGACGTTCCTGGAGAGCTGCATCCTTCCAAAGGTGTTTTCCTGGTCCCACTATTTTCTTCCTGCCGGCTTCCGCGATGTAAGGGCGGACTGCTGAATCCAATGTTTTAATATTCAAGTAAACAGGTCCACCATGAATGATTATAAAATAATTATGTGTGCACAATTGTATTCAAACGAACTGCTCTGACTTGCCTCCACCATACTGTTCCACGGTTTACAAATGTTACGGTGCACTGTTTTGTGCGAACGACTTGCCTCAACTTATATTACACTGTACTATTGCCAAAAAATACTTATAGAACTTCAAAATATATTAATGCAGACTAGCGTATTCTACCGTGTCCTCAGCGGTGCGGAGACTGTACTCAGACACTTGCAAATTGTCATATTTCCTGACAATAATTATCATGGACTTTCGCCTCTATGAGGTTCAACAACACTGTACTTATTATTATGCTTAAAATGTTCACTTCTCATGGCGCATACTATGGCGAGGTTGCGCTTTCCTGGCGATGCAGACACTGTGACAAATACTTATAAAATATCACCACTTATTCTCGCGCAGACTACCAAGGGCTACCGCCACTCTGGCGATACAGAAACTGGGCATAAACTTCGACATGACCGAGCTTTATAAAGGCTGACGATGAATTTGCAAGGTGTGGGAGATTTTGCAATTTCAAAGTCCATAAAAATGCTCGAACGACAACGGGACATGTTTCATCAGATTTCTTACACTCCCAAACGTCTCCAAAGAGGGGTCAAATCCAAAATCCGATCATGGGATTTTATATTAACTGGCTCCGTAATTATTTCCATTGTCAATGTATTTTGCGCTTTAATAGTAGCGTGGGTACACCCCCAATCCCTCGTTGGTTTATTTTAAATTTGTCTCCCCTCCATTTTGAGTATCAATGAATCCCAATTTTGACATCTCGCCAGATTTAAGGCCATATCTGGGAGGCTAAAATTCACCTCTTTTCAACTATGTGACTCTCAAATTTGTGGATTTTTTTTTTTTCAAAAGAGGGCATGATTTAAAATCCTCTGACCTTCGTCTTATCACTCTTCCAATCGTCGGTTAACGTCCGCGTACAGCTTTCTCATCTCCGACGAAGACTTTGGCATTATCAAGTTAAGGAAGAAGGTATGTAAAATTATGGTGCCCAAAGAGGCTACAGATATGACAATTGCTGCCAAGGATGTGCAACTGTTTGAGTATCGCCAGGCGGCCTGATGATTTCCGTGATGTGGCAACAGAAAGTGACCAATGCCCTTCATAAAAGTATGCCTTACATTCCGTGAGCTGGAAATATGGAAGAATATCAAGATGACCCAAGAGAGCACATCGTTTGAAGACATAGTTGAGATGGGTCGTTTTCCACTGTTCGAGACGAGATCGATGATAAGTGAACATAGAAAGATTTTTATCGATGCTTGATATTTTGGGAACACAAATAACACGCGTTTTGATCTTGACAAGTATAATAACAAACTGTTTCTGGTATTTGTTTATATTCCTTTTTATTATTCGCACGATACTCATGTCAAGCCAGATTACGTGTGTCCTAGAGTCCGGCATGTATTTTGTATAGAATATAAATTACCGTTAACAGGCATTTTGATCTTGTAAATCTCTGCGCCAGCGTTGGTTACTTGACTGTTAGGATTTAGAGACTAATTTTTTGAGTTTGTTTTGTAGTCCTCTAACACCGCATGAATTTCCAGGCTTTAGCTGTAATAGTTTCTGAGATAGGCCATTCATTATTGACCAAATATTTCGCACAGACGCATAGGTGAATGGAGGTAGAACTAAATATCGAATTTCAATAACATACGTCCAATCGATCAAACGTATTTTGGTGGAAACATACACACATGCAGTTTGTTTTGAACTTTCCACGTGCTTTAATTACATTGTGTTGTAAATTGTGATCATAATGCCTAAGAAAGGGAACGTTGCAAGACGGAAAAAGAAGAGATATCTGGAAATCGCTTTTCTAATGAAGAGATAGGTGTTAATGGCAATGTTATTATTGACGTAACGAGTAGCCTAGGCCTAGTGCATCAGTCAGGAAACTTGGGCCATAGGGTAGGTCACCTGCCAGTGATTCTTAGGATACTGACAGCGTGTCATATAGGATTATAGATTCTTCTTCTTTAGTGGATAAAATAAGTGAACATTTGTCTAACAAATTGTGTCATGGAAATGTCATGAAATTAATTAATTAATTAATTAATTAATTAATTAAAAGGGAGTAACCAAAATACAAAGGAGTCATTCAACCGTAAAATTTGGCCCATTTGTCCCAAAAATCATGCAATGGTAATAAAATTGTTCAAATACCCACCTTCAGTGTAGTGGCCACTTTTAATGGTGGAGCTATCAGTAGTCTATAAGTACTGAAGGCATTGGGAATCAAAATTGGGAAGAATACTGTGGAAGCTTTGAGCAAGTTTGACAAGGTACGTGTAGATTCGGCTGAAAAAAGTAAAAACTCAACTTTGGAAGCTAGGAGAACTAGACGAAGACTCAGAGTGGAAGAACAATCCAAGAACATCCAGAAGGAGGGTATAACATATGCCAATGGAGCCTTCTAAGGTGAACTGTGATTAGAACTGTGTGTGTCAACTTCACATGCGATTTCCTGAAAACTAATTTTTTTCAAACAAGAAACTTAATATCACAAGAACCATTTGTCTGATCTAAACGAAACTTTGCACAGTTGTTCAAATAGGAATTCTATGGAGGATGAACTAAAATAATGGAACTGAGACAAAAATTAGGCTTAATGTAAAGATATAAACAGGTAATAAAATGTAAAAATTATATGTATAATTTTTAAAAATGGGCCAAATTAATTGAATGCACTAAGAGATGTCATCTTAGTCTATCCTCTATAATATTCTGTCAGTTTCAATTCAAAAGAAAGAAAACAACCATTAAGCTCATATTTAAAGAGTTATCAAGTTGTTTGTCATATCATGTGCTTAATAATTTTATCAACATTTATCAATTAATAATGTGGCTACTTCACATTAAATTTTGATTTTTACTATATCAAACAATCGGTTAGGATGTTATACATCATCATATTCATTTTCAATGTCCTACTTGAAATAATGTAGGAAATAATCACATTTTTGTTAAGTGCTAACTAAACATGGCTGAGTAGCACGGACATTAACTGGCTTACATTGTATTGGAGCAAATACTATGAATTTCTACCAATGATATGATGGTTTAAGTATATCGCCTTGTTATGCTATTCAGTTGATCATAATAACTTAGCTACGCTGATAATCGTTAGCTGACAACGCACAGAAGATTCAAGTGATAGATTTATCTCAGAATAAATTGTTTGTTTAAGATTAATAAAACAACAGTAGTAGTGGAGTACTAGGAGTTCTAACCCCCCCCCCCCACTACTACTCCCAATGCGAGCCGATAACTCCCGAACCCTTGGTCGGAGATTCACGAATGAGGTGTCGTTGGACTCGGGCTGACGGGGGCTTTGCTATGGACCACTCATTTCAACCCCTAAATAAAACCTACCCCTACTAGGGGGTGAAATTGTAATTTTTAGTGAAAGTCTCTTTTCAAATACGACATGTATAAGGTGCGCTGCTAAAATGAACTTAAATGTTGTTGCTCATATCGCGCATGCGTTTTTCTGGCTGCCGCTATGGATGAACATTTTTGTTTTTGTTTTTTACGCATGCGCACTTGGGATTTTTGTAAGCTCTTTGAAAAAAAATGATTGATAAGAAGAGGTTTTGGTGGTGAGGAGAGAGCCAGATAGTCGCCTACTTTCCTACGAAGTTTGCCGATATCTCTCGAACGCAAGGTCGGATTTGGACGTGTGACGTGTCAAATCGCTTGTCTCGAAGCTCTATATATGCTATTAATAGGTTAAAGTTTTGAGAATGAGGGAAACAGGCTTTTTGGGGGTAAAACCATGATTTTAGACTTTTTCCGATATTTCACGAATGCATGGTCGGATTTGGGCCTATGACGTGTCAAATGGCTTGTCTCGAAACCCTCTTTATTTTGGTAATAGGGTAAAGTTTTTGAGAATGAGGGAAACAGAATTTTTTGGGGTAAAACTGTGATTTTAGACATTTTGCTCTATCTCGCGAACCAATCATGCTAGAGGCGTGTACGACGGGTTCAAGGACTCGGGGTGGCGTCCTCTTTGCTATGGACCACTCGTTATATAAAAAAAAAATGGAAACTCGATTTTGGGGTAAACACGTGTTTTTTGTGATTTTGCCGATATCTCACGAACCAATAACGCTAGAGACGTGTACGAGGTGTCCTAGGACTCGGGCTAACGCCCCCTTTCAAATGTGGTAGATTTTTTTCCAAAAAAATAATTCACAAAGGGCCTAACGCCATACATGTTGAAAAAACGTTTTCTTTTTCTTTACCTGTTTATAATGTGTTGGTAGGACACATACTAAGACACCCAGGAATAGCAAGCTTAGTTATGGAAGGAAGGGTCGAGGACAAGAACTGTAGGGGTAGACCAAGGTTAGAATATGTTAAACAGATTGCCTCGGATGTAGGGTGTGGTAGCTATGTAGAGATGAAACGATTAGCTCAGGACAGGGAGGCATGGAGAGCTGCATCAAACCAGTCAAAAGACTGAAGACTCAAACAACAACAACAACAATGTCCATGGAGCGTGGTGGTTGAGAGAGACGATACTGCTGGATGTGTGTGTTTCAACAAACCTGTCGCTGACCAAGGTGGCTGTGTTCAATAGATCAATTGATATTTCGACGAGTCGGTGTATGACAGAGCGAGGGTGCGTTTTCTGATATTTCCTTTAAACGTGTAAACGGTGATGAGAACTAGGTTCTATGTTGGTCGAAGCGAGTAGAGAAAATAAACTTGCCGACGAGCAGGAGGTGAATGTCATTTGAGCTTATTGGAAGGCTCCGATCTGACTTGACAACAGGTGACGCTTGAAGGTGAAATAATCTGACCATCGTGGTTGCAGGGGAGTGTGAAAGGCATGCACACACATTTGTGAAACCACATGTAGGCTAAACCAGTGACATCCTGTCTTGCTTCGTACGTGACAAAATGCAAGTTGACGTGAAATTTGATCTACCGCAGGTGTTCGCTTGGGACGTTATCTATCTACATGCGCGATAACTGTTAACAAGTTACATCCTGTTTTGCTTCGTACGTGACAAAATGCAAGTTGACGTGAAATTTGATCCGGCACAAGTGTTCGCTTGGGTGTTAGCTGTCCACGTGCCTGATAACAGAATGTTCAAAGCGTGGGAATCGCTGAATCAGTAAAAAGTATGATGCAACTTGTCGGAATGATGTCACAACCAATAGATAGGCAAGAGCTGCAAACAGCAGTGGTGGGAGGTGAAGGGAGGGAGAGGGGAGGGGTAATGTATGAGAGAACACAGGAGGAAAGGGAAAGACAAACAGGTATGAACATGCATGAAGCGCGGAGCGCTGTACACATAGAGCTATAGGTGGTGTACAACATGTGTGAATAAATAAAAAAGTACACAGGTTCACACAACATGTAATTTATTGATCCAAGAATTAAACGTAGAGTTAAACCCTAACCATTTTGACGTAGAGTTTATTTCCTTTTTGTTTCAACACTTTTTCCACAAGATAATGCTGAGGAAATGCTGTTTTCTGAAGTTCATGGAGATAAAATCTACCTTTTATGGGTTGATGATTGAGGTCCTCGAGTAAATAGGTGACTGGACTGTCCAAGTTGACTCGACGAATTCGAAATAGTTCAGTCCCCCACTGAGGCGTGTAGCCCTTATTGAAGGCAGACTTAAATTTGCTCACACGAACAAAATCCCCAATGTTCAGTCGGTGACGTTTAGGATCAGCTGTTTTTATGGGGTTAAACAGTTTATCCAATCGCTGAATATTTTTAGTCACGAGGCGTGGCTTGGTCCCAATCGTTCTATGTTTGGTGTCATTGTAACGTGACACTAGCTCAGGTAACATGTCCAACCAGCGATAACTGCCCTGAGCGGTAAACGCTTTCCACATATGGGTTTTCAATGTTCGGTTGAACCGTTCGACCACACTGGCTTTGAGGTTGCTGTACGTAGTGTAATGGTGAATATCCTTAGATTTGAGAAAACTGGAGAAGTCCTTGTTGAAAAATCTTTCCCCTGGTCGGTTTGTAGCAGCTGAGGTTGACGTTTGGAGTGTTGAATAATATGTTGAAAGGCCTTGGTAACTAGTGGACCAGACTTGCGACGCACAGGTTCAACAAAGGCCATTTTGGAATAGACATTTATTTTACAATAGGTAGTGCACGAGTAGTTTCTACAAATGAGTTACGGCGCACGAGTCGATTCAACAAAGTTCCGTTTGCGTTCATATACCATTCATCCGATTGCGATTGAACTTTAATTGTTTGGTTTTCAAATGCAGTGGTAGATAGTCGTTATTTTGTAAAACATTCTTACTTGCAGTAGTAATAAGACTCTATGGTTCAGCTAACACATAGATAGACTGTATTATTGCCATGGTCAAGCACTCACATTAAGATCATTTACAAAATCATAAAATGAAAAATAAAAAATCTTGTTTTGGAAATATCGTTTTTCAACATACACAAAATAAATATATAAAAAAATTGTAAACAGCAAAATGGAAAATCCATGGTCAAGCACTCACATTAAGATCATTTACAAAATCATAAAATGAAAAATAAAAAAATCTTGTTTTGGAAATATAGATTTTTTTCAACATACACAAAATAAATATATAAAAAATTTGTAAACAGCAAAATGGAAAATCCATGTTTCCATATAGACAAAATTTAAAAACCTTAAACGAACATTTAAGAAAATATATGCAAATGGGAAATTGACAAATGTGTAAATATGAAAATGGAAAAATCCATGTTTCCATATCATGAAATTGAAAAACATCAAACTGTCATTTAAAAAAATGCAAATGGAAAATTGACAAATGTGTAAACAACAAAATGGAAAATTCTTGTTTCCATATCATGAAATCCAAAAACTTTAAACTGACATTTTCAAATCGTGTATATGGTAAATTGACAAACGGCCATGTGTAAAATGTGAAAATGAAATAAATGAACAAATGGCTATCATTATTTTAAAAAATAAAAAACCTTCGTGTTCTATCGTTAAAGTGTTAATCAAACCACATTTACTTATTTGGATCACCTGAGACTGAGTAGACCTGTTTTAGTCCTAATGTACTTTTAAAATTTTATGTTAAAGCTCAAATTGAACTCAAGAGCTTTAGAGTGCCAGCTAACTATTATAACCGTTACGTCACAAAGACAACTTTACACTACTCTTAATGAACAATAATAAGAAAAACGAATAATAAATGTTGAATTTTTTTTTAAAAGATGAACATGGTGACACTGTTTCTGTTGCAGAGTCTGCTAGCTACTAGCCAGCAGCTGGGGTCTTAGAAAACGATACAGTTGACATTTTGTAATGAGATGTGACATGTTTCAAAGCACAGTATTATGGGTTGCTGTTGAGTAAAAACTAATCCTGTACAAGGAAGCAAGGGTTCGAACCCCTTACCTAACCTTACTATTGCCTGAACATGGCTTGACGACACTGTATTATTATGATACTCGGTACACAAACCATAGATAGAGTGTATTGTTTAAGATCACTTTCTTTCTGAACATAGGTGGAGACTTTTAATGGTTAACAATGGCATTAATATAGTAGGACGTGGGTATAGCAATTAAGAAAAAACAGACAATCCCAATACAATATTTTTTAAATTTAATATAAGTACCTGTACAATAGTTACATTCAAAATACATTTCTTTTTTCTCTATTACTATTTAGTCCTTTTTGATTCTCTTGCATATGAAGGGTAGATAACCTTGTAGTTCAGCCCCTTAAAACAACAACAACACAACCTTTTGCATAGTCTGTGATGTTGACGACTCTTGAGATGTGGAAGATGGATTAAACATAACTTTTACAGCAGGGTTTAAATGTTGCTCAATAAACACTGCACTATTTTGAGTAGCAACATTTTTTTCTTGTACTAGCTTTTTAGCATTGTCATGATTATTTGTTGTCACTAACAGTGTTTTATTTGGTACACCACATTGATGATCACTCACACTTAAAACCTTACCATTTCTACTTTTTAAATTGCCTCGACATTTTTTGACCTCTCTTTTGAGCATGCCAAAATATTATTCCTTTTGCATTTTGACGATTATAGTTATAAGAGTAGCCTTTATAGAGTACACGTTGTTTACCTTTGTTAGTTGTAGTAAGTTCCATAGTAGCAACTAATCTGTTAGTATGATTTGCTCACTACAAAGGTTATAACTGTTCTGATAATAAAATCATTTAGCGTTGGCTTTTATATTTAATATGTACAGTTAAAAGTGATAGCAAAAGTGAGAGTAAAATGGTAGCAGAGTGGTAGAAAATATAACATGTATTGTTAAGAAATAGTTTAAGCGGTTATGTGGATCCATTACAAAATAATTTTAGCACGACGAAGCTAATTTTCTATATCCAATAGTTCTTCCTCATATTCAGTATAACCAGCCTGTTTATAGACATGCAGTTGCTGAAGGCGCCGGATTAGCTTACTTGGATTGTTCCAGTAGACAAATTTAACAAATGATTTTTTAGGTGTAAACAAAGCATTACCATTATCATTTTTATCTTCATCATTAACATCATCATCATCATCGTAACCATTATCATTATCATCATCATCATTATGATCACTATAATCCTCATCAGTATTACTATATAGTCCTTTTTGATCCTTTTGCAATACCACATTTTGCACAGTCTGTGTTGCCTTTGATAATGTTGGGAGTTTTTGAGACATTGAAAACTGTCCTAACACGACTTTCTGAGGAGATGATACATGCTTCTTAACAAACAATGCACTATCTTGAGCTGCAATATCTTTTTCTGGGACAAGTGTTTTAGCATTTTGAAGAGTTTTTTTAAACAGCAATGATGTTTTATCTGGTACACTACATTGATGATCACTCTCACTTAAGACATTACTATTTTTACTTTTCAGCTCACCTCGACACTGTTTTGAACGATGTTTTGAACATCGCCAAATAACAGTTCCATTTTTATTGGTTCGTTTTACAATATATGTATATCCTTTATAGAATGCGTATGGCATACCATTGCTATTTGTTGATACTTCCATGTCAATTGTCAAGCATGAACTAATCTCTAGCAAAGTTCACTCGATAATATAAATAGTAGTTTAAAGTGAGAGGAAAAGTGGGTGCAAGAGTGGGTGCAAAAGTGGGTACAAAAGTGGGTTGGGTGCAAGAGTGGGTGCAAAAGTAGGTGCAAAAGTGGGTGCAAGAGTGGGTGCAAAAGTGGGTGCAAAAGTGGGTGCAAGAGTGGGTGCAAGAGTGGGTGCAAGAGTGGGCGCAAAAGTGAGTGCAAAAGTGGGTGCAAGAGTAGGTGCAAAAGTGGGTGAATAAGTGGGTGCAAAAGTGGTTGCAAAAGTGGGTGCAAGAGTGGGTGCAAGAGTGGGTGCAAAAGTGGGTGCAAAAGTGAGTGCAAAAGTGGGTGCAAAAGTGAATGCAAAAGTGGGTGCAAAAGTGGGAGCAAAAAAATTGGGAGCAAAAAGTGGGAGCAAAAATTGGGAGCAAAAAGTGGGATCTGAAGAAAGTAGGAGCAATTATGAGAGTAAATGTGAAAGCAAAAGTGGGAGCAAGTATGGGAGCAAATGTGAAAGCAAAAGTGGGAGCAAAAAGTGAGAGAAAAAGTGAGAGCAAAAAGTGTAAGCAAAAGTGGGAGCAAATATGAGAGCAAAAAAAGAAGTAGGAGCAAGTATGGGAGCAAATGTGAAAGCAGAAGGGGGAGCAAAAAGTGACAAAAAAAAAAGTGGGACCAAAAAGTGTAAGCAAAAGTGGGAGCAAATATGAGAGCAAAGAAAAGTGGGAGCAAAAAGTGGGAGCAAAACGTGTAAGCAGAAGTGGGAGCAAACAAGTGTGAGCAAATATGGGAGCAGAAAGTGGGAGCAAAAAGAGCGAGCAAAAGTGAGTGCACAAAGTGAGAGCAAAATGTGTGAGTAAAAAGTGGGGTCAAATGTGGTGTTTTACTAAAACAATCTCCCCTAACCTAACCTAACCTAACCTAACTTCACCCAACCTAATTTCACCTAACCTAACTTCACCTAACCTAACCTTCCAACTCTCAGTTCAAAAATTAAATTCTGGCCATAGTCGATTTGGAACCCAAAACCTCTGGGATAACACCCAAGTATACTAGCCACTACACCACGAAATGGGCAAATTATCATGCAACACAACACAAAAATAAAAAGTTTTCTGTAGTGTAACTCATTGGCTGACAATCATAGTTGAGAATTCAAACCCAAGACCTCAGGACTTTTGTTTTGAACATTATCAGAAATATTATTCCATTTACATTTTGCTGTTGCTTATAGTTATAAGAGTTGGCATTAATATGGGAGCAAAAGTGAAAGCAAAATGTGGGTGCAAGCATGGCTGGTTGTAGAGACTTTCATATCAACTAATACACATAAATTAAATTTTAGTAAAGTGACTTGGCTAATAATAATATTAACAGTTTTAAAAAAAATTCAAGGGGATTGATATATTTCAGGGTGTAATTTCCAAAGTACTGTCAAGAATAATAATTACATGAACAGATTCCAAGAACTCTAGAGTGCTTTTAAGGTTAATGATTGGCTAGGAGTGAGATAGAGCTAACTAACCTAAGTTAACCTCAGCTCAGTAAACCTAACCTTGTCACATGGCATGTTCTACAAGTATAGACTTGCTTTGAGACTGGCTATGACGTCACAGATGAATGGCGGTGGGAGGCTGGACATGACTTTTTATTACCCAAAAACTTTTTCCTTTTTGCCAGCCTCCCACCGCCATTCATCTGTGACGTCATAGCCAGTCTCAAAGCAAGTCTATACTTGTAGAACATGCCATGTGACAAGGTTAGGTTTACTGAGCTGAGGTTAACTTAGGTTAGTTAGCTCTATCTCACTCCTAGCCAATCATTAACCTTAAAAGCACTCTAGAGTTCTTGGAATCTGTTCATGTAATTATTATTCTTGACAGTACTTTGGAAATTACACCCTGAAAAATATCAATCCCCTTGAATTTTTTTAAAACTGTTAATATTATTATTAGCCAAGTCACTTTACTAAAATTTAATTTATGTGTATTAGTTGATATGAAAGTCTCTACAACCAGCCATGCTTGCACCCACATTTTGCTTTCACTTTTGCTCCCATATTAATGCCAACTCTTATAACTATAAGCAACAGCAAAATGTAAATGGAATAATATTTCTGATAATGTTCAAAACAAAAGTCCTGAGGTCTTGGGTTTGAATTCTCAACTATGATTGTCAGCCAATGAGTTACACTACAGAAAACTATTTATTTTTGTGTTGTGTTGCATGATAATTTGCCCATTTCGTGGTGTAGTGGCTAGTATACTTGGGTGTTATCCCAGAGGTTTTGGGTTCCAACTCGACTATGGCCAGAATTTAATTTTTGAACTGAGAGTTGGAAGGTTAGGTTAGGTGAAGTTAGGTTAGGTGAAATTAGGTTGGGTGAAGTTAGGTTAGGTTAGGTTAGGTTAGGGGAGATTGTTTTAGTAAAACACCACATTTGACCCCACTTTTTACTCACACATTTTGCTCTCACTTTGTGCACTCACTTTTGCTCGCTCTTTTTGCTCCCACTTTCTGCTCCCATATTTGCTCACACTTGTTTGCTCCCACTTCTGCTTACACGTTTTGCTCCCACTTTTTGCTCCCACTTTTCTTTGCTCTCATATTTGCTCCCACTTTTGCTTACACTTTTTGGTCCCACTTTTTTCTGTCACTTTTTGCTCCCCCTTCTGCTTTCACATTTGCTCCCATACTTGCTCCTACTTCTTTTTTTGCTCTCATATTTGCTCCCACTTTTGCTTACACTTTTTGCTCTCACTTTTTCTCTCACTTTTTGCTCCCACTTTTGCTTTCACATTTGCTCCCATACTTGCTCCCACTTTTGCTTTCACATTTACTCTCATAATTGCTCCTACTTTCTTCAGATCCCACTTTTTGCTCCCAATTTTTGCTCCCACTTTTTGCTCCCAATTTTTTTGCTCCCACTTTTGCACCCACTTTTGCATTCACTTTTGCACCCACTTTTGCACTCACTTTTGCACCCACTTTTGCACCCACTCTTGCACCCACTCTTGCACCCACTTTTGCAACCACTTTTGCACCCACTTATTCACCCACTTTTGCACCTACTCTTGCATCCACTTTTGCACTCACTTTTGCACCCACTCTTGCACCCACTCTTGCACCCACTCTTGCACCCACTTTTGCACCCACTTTTGCACCCACTCTTGCACCCACTTTTGCACCTACTTTTGCACCCACTCTTGCACCCAACCCACTTTTGTACCCACTTTTGCACCCACTCTTGCACCCACTTTTCCTCTCACTTTAAACTACTATTTATATTATCGAGTGAACTTTGCTAGAGATTAGTTCATGCTTGACAATTGACATGGAAGTATCAACAAATAGCAATGGTATGCCATACGCATTCTATAAAGGATATACATATATTGTAAAACGAACCAATAAAAATGGAACTGTTATTTGGCGATGTTCAAAACATCGTTCAAAACAGTGTCGAGGTGAGCTGAAAAGTAAAAATAGTAATGTCTTAAGTGAGAGTGATCATCAATGTAGTGTACCAGATAAAACATCATTGCTGTTTAAAAAAACTCTTCAAAATGCTAAAACACTTGTCCCAGAAAAAGATATTGCAGCTCAAGATAGTGCATTGTTTGTTAAGAAGCATGTATCATCTCCTCAGAAAGTCGTGTTAGGACAGTTTTCAATGTCTCAAAAACTCCCAACATTATCAAAGGCAACACAGACTGTGCAAAATGTGGTATTGCAAAAGGATCAAAAAGGACTATATAGTAATACTGATGAGGATTATAGTGATCATAATGATGATGATGATAATGATAATGGTTACGATGATGATGATGATGTTAATGATGAAGATAAAAATGATAATGGTAATGCTTTGTTTACACCTAAAAAATCATTTGTTAAATTTGTCTACTGGAACAATCCAAGTAAGCTAATCCGGCGCCTTCAGCAACTGCATGTCTATAAACAGGCTGGTTATACTGAATATGAGGAAGAACTATTGGATATAGAAAATTAGCTTCGTCGTGCTAAAATTATTTTGTAATGGATCCACATAACCGCTTAAACTATTTCTTAACAATACATGTTATATTTTCTACCACTCTGCTACCATTTTACTCTCACTTTTGCTATCACTTTTAACTGTACATATTAAATATAAAAGCCAACGCTAAATGATTTTATTATCAGAACAGTTATAACCTTTGTAGTGAGCAAATCATACTAACAGATTAGTTGCTACTATGGAACTTACTACAACTAACAAAGGTAAACAACGTGTACTCTATAAAGGCTACTCTTATAACTATAATCGTCAAAATGAAAAAGGAATAATATTTTGGCATGCTCAAAAGAGAGGTCAAAAAATGTCGAGGCAATTTAAAAAGTAGAAATGGTAAGGTTTTAAGTGTGAGTGATCATCAATGTGGTGTACCAAATAAAACACTGTTAGTGACAACAAATAATCATGACAATGCTAAAAAGCTAGTACAAGAAAAAAATGTTGCTACTCAAAATAGTGCAGTGTTTATTGAGCAACATTTAAACCCTGCTGTAAAAGTTATGTTTAATCCATCTTCCACATCTCAAGAGTCGTCAACATCACAGACTATGCAAAAGGTTGTGTTGTTGTTGTTTTAAGGGGCTGAACTACAAGGTTATCTACCCTTCATATGCAAGAGAATCAAAAAGGACTAAATAGTAATAGAGAAAAAAGAAATGTATTTTGAATGTAACTATTGTACAGGTACTTATATTAAATTTAAAAAATATTGTATTGGGATTGTCTGTTTTTTCTTAATTGCTATGCCCACGTCCTACTATATTAATGCCATTGTTAACCATTAAAAGTCTCCACCTATGTTCAGAAAGAAAGTGATCTTAAACAATACACTCTATCTATGGTTTGTGTACCGAGTATCATAATAATACAGTGTCGTCAAGCCATGTTCAGGCAATAGTAAGGTTAGGTAAGGGGTTCGAACCCTTGCTTCCTTGTACAGGATTAGTTTTTACTCAACAGCAACCCATAATACTGTGCTTTGAAACATGTCACATCTCATTACAAAATGTCAACTGTATCGTTTTCTAAGACCCCAGCTGCTGGCTAGTAGCTAGCAGACTCTGCAACAGAAACAGTGTCACCATGTTCATCTTTAAAAAAAAATTCAACATTTATTATTCGTTTTTCTTATTATTGTTCATTAAGAGTAGTGTAAAGTTGTCTTTGTGACGTAACGGTTATAATAGTTAGCTGGCACTCTAAAGCTCTTGAGTTCAATTTGAGCTTTAACATAAAATTTTAAAAGTACATTAGGACTAAAACAGGTCTACTCAGTCTCAGGTGATCCAAATAAGTAAATGTGGTTTGATTAACACTTTAACGATAGAACACGAAGGTTTTTTATTTTTTAAAATAATGATAGCCATTTGTTCATTTATTTCATTTTCACATTTTACACATGGCCGTTTGTCAATTTACCATATACACGATTTGAAAATGTCAGTTTAAAGTTTTTGGATTTCATGATATGGAAACAAGAATTTTCCATTTTGTTGTTTACACATTTGTCAATTTTCCATTTGCATTTTTTTAAATGACAGTTTGATGTTTTTCAATTTCATGATATGGAAACATGGATTTTTCCATTTTCATATTTACACATTTGTCAATTTCCCATTTGCATATATTTTCTTAAATGTTCGTTTAAGGTTTTTAAATTTTGTCTATATGGAAACATGGATTTTCCATTTTGCTGTTTACAAATTTTTTATATATTTATTTTGTGTATGTTGAAAAAAATCTATATTTCCAAAACAAGATTTTTTTATTTTTCATTTTATGATTTTGTAAATGATCTTAATGTGAGTGCTTGACCATGGATTTTCCATTTTGCTGTTTACAATTTTTTTATATATTTATTTTGTGTATGTTGAAAAACGATATTTCCAAAACAAGATTTTTTATTTTTCATTTTATGATTTTGTAAATGATCTTAATGTGAGTGCTTGACCATGGCAATAATACAGTCTATCTATGTGTTAGCTGAACCATAGAGTCTTATTACTACTGCAAGTAAGAATGTTTTACAAAATAACGACTATCTACCACTGCATTTGAAAACCAAACAATTAAAGTTCAATCGCAATCGGATGAATGGTATATGAACGCAAACGGAACTTTGTTGAATCGACTCGTGCGCCGTAACTCATTTGTAGAAACTACTCGTGCACTACCTATTGTAAAATAAATGTCTATTCCAAAATGGCCTTTGTTGAACCTGTGCGTCGCAAGTCTGGTCCACTAGTTACCAAGGCCTTTCAACATATTATTCAACACTCCAAACGTCAACCTCAGCTGCTACAAACCGACCAGGGGAAAGAATTTTTCAACAAGGACTTCTCCAGTTTTCTCAAATCTAAGGATATTCACCATTACACTACGTACAGCAACCTCAAAGCCAGTGTGGTCGAACGGTTCAACCGAACATTGAAAACCCATATGTGGAAAGCGTTTACCGCTCAGGGCAGTTATCGCTGGTTGGACATGTTACCTGAGCTAGTGTCACGTTACAATGACACCAAACATAGAACGATTGGGACCAAGCCACGCCTCGTGACTAAAAATATTCAGCGATTGGATAAACTGTTTAACCCCATAAAAACAGCTGATCCTAAACGTCACCGACTGAACATTGGGGATTTTGTTCGTGTGAGCAAATTTAAGTCTGCCTTCAATAAGGGCTACACGCCTCAGTGGGGGACTGAACTATTTCGAATTCGTCGAGTCAACTTGGACAGTCCAGTCACCTATTTACTCGAGGACCTCAATCATCAACCCATAAAAGGTAGATTTTATCTCCATGAACTTCAGAAAACAGCATTTCCTCAGCATTATCTTGTGGAAAAAGTGTTGAAACAAAAAGGAAATAAACTCTACGTCAAATGGTTAGGGTTTAACTCTACGTTTAATTCTTGGATCAATAAATTACATGTTGTGTGAACCTGTGTACTTTTTATTTATTCACACATGTTGTACACCACCTATAGCTCTATGTGTACAGCGCTCCGCGCTTCATGCATGTTCATACATGTTTGTCTTTCCCTTTCCTCCTGTGTTCTCTCATACATTACCCCTCCCCTCTCCCTCCCTTCACCTCCCACCACTGCTGTTTGCAGCTCTTGCCTATCTATTGGTTGTGACATCATTCCGACAAGTTGCATCATACTTTTTACTGATTCAGCGATTCCCACGCTTTGAACATTCTGTTATCAGGCACGTGGACAGCTAACACCCAAGCGAACACTTGTGCCGGATCAAATTTCACGTCAACTTGCATTTTGTCACGTACGAAGCAAAACAGGATGTAACTTGTTAACAGTTATCGCGCATGTAGATAGATAACGTCCCAAGCGAACACCTGCGGTAGATCAAATTTCACGTCAACTTGCATTTTGTCACGTACGAAGCAAGACAGGATGTCACTGGTTTAGCCTACATGTGGTTTCACAAATGTGTGTGCATGCCTTTCACACTCCCCTGCAACCACGATGGTCAGATTATTTCACCTTCAAGCGTCACCTGTTGTCAAGTCAGATCGGAGCCTTCCAATAAGCTCAAATGACATTCACCTCCTGCTCGTCGGCAAGTTTATTTTCTCTACTCGCTTCGACCAACATAGAACCTAGTTCTCATCACCGTTTACACGTTAAAGGTAAAATATCAGAAAACGCACCCTCGCTCTGTCATACACCGACTCGTCGAAATATCAATTGATCTATTGAACACAGCCACCTTGGTCAGCGACAGGTTTGTTGAAACACACACATCCAGCAGTATCGTCTCTCTCAACCACCACGCTCCATGGACATTGTTGTTGTTGTTGTTTGAGTCTTCAGTCTTTTGACTGGTTTGATGCAGCTCTCCATGCCTCCCTGTCCTGAGCTAATCGTTTCATCTCTACATAGCTACCACACCCTACATCCGAGGCAATCTGTTTAACATATTCTAACCTTGGTCTACCCCTACAGTTCTTGTCCTCGACCCTTCCTTCCATAACTAAGCTTGCTATTCCTGGGTGTCTTAGTATGTGTCCTACCAACACATTATAAACAGGTAAAGAAAAAGAAAACGTTTTTTCAACATGTATGGCGTTAGGCCCTTTGTGAATTATTTTTTTGGAAAAAAATCTACCACATTTGAAAGGGGGCGTTAGCCCGAGTCCTAGGACACCTCGTACACGTCTCTAGCGTTATTGGTTCGTGAGATATCGGCAAAATCACAAAAAACACGTGTTTACCCCAAAATCGAGTTTCCATTTTTTTTTAATATAACGAGTGGTCCATAGCAAAGAGGACGCCACCCCGAGTCCTTGAACCCGTCGTACACGCCTCTAGCATGATTGGTTCGCGAGATAGAGCAAAATGTCTAAAATCACAGTTTTACCCCAAAAAATTCTGTTTCCCTCATTCTCAAAAACTTTACCCTATTACCAAAATAAAGAGGGTTTCGAGACAAGCCATTTGACACGTCATAGGCCCAAATCCGACCATGCATTCGTGAAATATCGGAAAAAGTCTAAAATCATGGTTTTACCCCCAAAAAGCCTGTTTCCCTCATTCTCAAAACTTTAACCTATTAATAGCATATATAGAGCTTCGAGACAAGCGATTTGACACGTCACACGTCCAAATCCGACCTTGCGTTCGAGAGATATCGGCAAACTTCGTAGGAAAGTAGGCGACTATCTGGCTCTCTCCTCACCACCAAAACCTCTTCTTATCAATCATTTTTTTTCAAAGAGCTTACAAAAATCCCAAGTGCGCATGCGTAAAAAACAAAAACAAAAATGTTCATCCATAGCGGCAGCCAGAAAAACGCATGCGCGATATGAGCAACAACATTTAAGTTCATTTTAGCAGCGCACCTTATACATGTCGTATTTGAAAAGAGACTTTCACTAAAAATTACAATTTCACCCCCTAGTAGGGGTAGGTTTTATTTAGGGGTTGAAATGAGTGGTCCATAGCAAAGCCCCCGTCAGCCCGAGTCCAACGACACCTCATTCGTGAATCTCCGACCAAGGGTTCGGGAGTTATCGGCTCGCATTGGGAGTAGTGGTGGGGGGGGGGTTAGAACTCCTAGTACTCCACTACTAACAGTGAACTCATCTCTATATTGG